>JAVDPK010001082.1:267913-281579 GCA_034780415.1 Cichlasoma orientale
CCCCCCCCCCCCCCCCCCCCCCCCCCCCAGATGTTCGTCCTACCATAAACCCATTGAAACAGCAGGGCATGAGTGGTGAGGAGGGGTCGACTGTGCATGCCTGTGTGAGTGTGTGCTCTAATTAGGCAGGCAGAAGTGTATTAGCCTCACTGGGCAACAGCCAGCTGGGAGCATCTGGAATCGTCTTTCATACTTACCAACTTCCCCACTACACACATACTTGTCCACACACACACACACACACACACACACAGACACATGCGAAATTAGAAAAGATATCTATGGAACAGCAGTGTGATAAGAGAGCGTAGGTCAGGCATGATGGGTCATATGAGCATCTATTTAAGTCTGCCAGCATTTTAAGCTGCCTCACATCATAGCCCCGGGCCGAACCCCAGCCTGGAGTCCTTGTTTTAGAGGTGCCACTCTCACGTCTCTCTCGAGATTGGAATACCAGCAGCCAAGAGGGGAGGACCTCATCCATTCCCAACAGCTTCTGCACCCAAGCTGCATCAAAGCTGTTCCTAAGAATACAAAGAGTATCTAAAATAATCCAGTGCCTCTTGCAGTCACTCTGCACTTTTATTAAGAGTTAAGAGTCAAAAGAAGATTATTTTTATCAGTCATTTATATTTGGTACCACGGCTCTGTTCTGGGACCTCCCCGACCTTTTGCGTGCATGCATGGGAGGCTTTCCATGCACGCGGAGAGAGCGGCAGCACGACACTGTCGGAGCAGAGACGGCGTCAGTGACAACAGATATGACACATGATCGGGCAGATCGAGGATGAAAGGAGGAGCTGGGGTGGAGGTGGGTTGCAAAGCAGCATGCAGATGCAGGCAGGCTAAAATGGCTTAAATAGCATATATGATTGCCAGTTGGATGTGGAGAAGGGTGTAAGCTGAGCCATCAGCTGATGGTGGCTGGTACTGAGATCTGCCTGATGTCAGTGGCTATGCTCGATTTACTGGAGACAGTTATTTGAGTTGCCTCTTTATATATTTCTTTTTTCATGATTTAATTCTTTTGAAGCAGCTGCTCTATTTGCCAAATCTTTGGAAAAGCTGTAGTCCATCCTATATGAACAACAGAGCTTTCTCTTGTTAATATCAATGACATACTTCAGCTGCTCCCACCCACTCCTTTCTCTCTGAAGTCCAATTCAGGTTCTGCGTAGGTGCACACTCACCACTTCACAAGATACATCACTTCCTGAGTGTAAGCTAAATATATTAAACAAAATACTGCTGTCACATGCTGTGGAGAACAAAACAAAAAAGAGAAGAACAAAAAAAACAAAACAATTGAGACCGAGTTGGCACTCGTGGTATTTCTCCTGTGCAGAGAGCTCAGTGAGCCAGCTGAAATAGTGTTTCTCTGTGCTATTGATTAGCTGGTTAGGCCATGAAAAGCTGGGGACAAGACAGCCACTGAGCTCTCTTCCTACCACTGGATGCTTGTATGTCTGTTTTTTCACTTTACTCTTTTTTTTTTTTTAACGCTCCCTCTTTTTTTTCTTCTATTTATCGAATTCCTCTCCATGTCCCGAATCCATCGCCCTCATCCTTGCACTGTTCTTATGCGTTTACTATTCTGCTCACAGAGAAAAAGCCCCAGCAAGCAGCTTGTCGAGTTAGATCACAGGATCCCAGCTGTTCGCAGTCAAGGGCCGCTTCTTTTATTAGCCGTCAGCAAGCCGACCTGGTAGGGCAGTAAGAGGGAGAAAGAGTGGGTGGCAGGAGTGCAAGGGCAGTAGGGGGCACAGATTTCCCAGCTGTTAGTCCGCAAGCTCTACCTCCCTGTCAGAGATTAAGTAGATCAGCGGGAATGCAGTAGGTGAGACAAGACAGCTCAGAAAATGGATTGAGATGGCTCTCTTCAAGGGTGATAGTAGCTGCGCAGGGAACACCCAACACTTGAAGTTGTTTGTAGGATGAAGGCTGTAAAGTTTTGCACACTGGGCCACTGGAATGTGCAGTGGGATAAGGCACAAGCCAGCAGGCGCGCAGTGCCTTAATACCCCTACAAATCCCGTTCTCCTGCCTTGCGCCCCTTTTATTTTTCCCCACCATCTCACAAACCCACGCCGCCTTTTAGTCTGTGGAGGACTGTTTTACTAGCGAGCCACTGGCCTAGAGGGACGCAAAGAACCTTAGTGTAAAATTATATTTCAAGCTACTGTATATAACCAGACCTCCATTGTAGCATTTTTATGATATTATTTTCATTGGAATTGCAGTCTTCTCTCTTTGTTGTCTCCCCTCCCACCCCTCCTCCCCCAACAGATCTGCTTCAGTTCTAACCACATTGGAAACACAACCACTCAAAAGAAGTGGCAGTGATGAGAGCAGCACAGAGTGCTCCCATTTTCGTATGATTGAATTTACTGTGACAAGCAAGCATGCTTTGCTTTGGCAAAACATGTTGCTCTGGGAACCTCGAAACTTCACAGTTTGTGAGGAACAGTGCCCCACGTGAGGCGCTCAGAGGACTTGAGATTTGAGAAGGGGTCTCGGGCAAGTCTTTGCCTAAAGTCACTTTTTTTCTCTCTCTCAAAGTACTCAAGATGTCTGTATTGTATTTGCATATTTATGAGAAGTGGGTGTCACAGTGATTAAGTTAACTGGGAGCCAGTTCTGCAGAGTGTGGATAATGAAATCATATAAAATGTGAAAGTCAAAGGACATTTTTTTAAAAATATATTTTAACCTTTTCCTGACTTGGTAAAGGTTGGTGAAGAATTGGTCCCTTGTCTAGTGGACTTGTATTCTGGGATAAAAATCAAACTATGGGTCAGTAACTGATTATAAAATGGTAACAAAAAAGAAAAAAAAAACAGTATCCACTTATACTAGATGTGTCTGTGCTTATTTTAGCTTGAAGATCTATTATGTTCATTTCCAGCTCCAAACTTAAAACAAAACTTTACTAGAGCACCTTTGCATCATTCACAGTTCAAAATAACTCTTACTATTTAATACCTGTCCTTGGTGTTGCCTGTCAATGCTTCCAATGCCTGAAACAAGTCATTGTAGCTCTCTTTCTCCTCTATTTAAGCAAGTTTTTCTGATAGGTTGCCCCTCACAGCAGCAGGGTGGGGCTTCAGAGCTGTGTACCTTAGAGGACCATATTAGCCATATCTATACATATCACAGATCAAGCAAACAAATGAAAAAAACTCAAAACAATGAGTACAGAGAATCAGGATATTCATGTTGTGTTTGATAAACATGGACCCAATATGGACTTCATTACTAAGTGCTTAAGACCAATGTAGCTCCGTGGCCCCAGACAAGTAATTAGAGTTCACACTGAGGCTTGACTCTAAAATACAGTCATTATCGCAGCAAAAAATACAACCTTTCCAGGTCACATCACTTTGTTTGCAGCAGTAAAAGTAGTTTATTTCTGTATTGTGCCACCATTATAGTAGCCCCAATCCACTTGCCAGCATTTTATGGAGCACAGAGTGATTGGGGGCGACTGAGAGCTCCAATAAAAATGTGGTAACACAATTGGCCCAACAAAAGGTAACTGAAAGCGTGACAATTTTTGTGTGGAGTTTGTGCTTGATTATAGCATAATTTTATATACCAGTGTATGTGATCCTTGCACGCAGTAGTTGTCATCACCCGAGTTTAACAAGTGTCTTGTGACTGAAGCCCCGAACCAAGGCACCAAATCCTTTACAGTCCCCCTAAGAGCTAATCAGCCATCCTGCAATGAAACACATGAGTTTATATTGGCTTTTCTCACACAATAGTCCCAGTGTATGCGTGTTGTTAAGCTCAAAGGTCCTGGCAAGAATAAAACTCATCCTGTTGCTGTCATGGTGATCGCTGCATGTGGACAGGGGAAAAATAATGCCATAATCTGAGAGGAACACACAAAAAAAGGGGCCCCAAGTATTTTTGCCAGCTGCAGGATGGACAAAAGTTTCATACAACTATGAGTAAATGACCCTTGAAAAAAAATTGTCCTTGGAATGTGAGTTTACAATCAGCCTGGCTCTCTTCCTGCACCACTTCTGAGTCAGCAAAACATCTTGTAAATATGATGTCAAACCATTTTTCAGGGGCACAGTTTGCAGTGAGCTTTGGAGTCGGATCTGTTTTCTGTTTAACATGTATGATAAAGGTACAATACGCAAATCTGTTCCATTTGTGTTGATCTTAGTTCAAAATGATACTTATATAATTATTACCTCACCCACTGATAGGTGGATGGAGGTTGTTTTTGGTTGTGTTGGTTTGTCTGTTAGCCAGATAGCTCGGAAATTAATGGATTTTAATGAACATTTCTGGAGTTGTTGGGGTTGGTACAAGGGACAATTGATTAGATTTTGTGGTGATCCAGATCACGATCTGGATGCAGGATTTTGTAAAAAGATTCTTTACCATTGTGAGATAGATACAATATTCACAGATTTGTGTCTATCCTTATGAGGATAAGTCAGTATCCTCTAAAAAGAATTAGTGTGCAACACGACCAGAAAAGTTGTCATATAGCAAAGTTTGTTTGTGATCGGAGGATTAGATATGATGGAGTATGACAACATTGGGTAGTATCTATTGCAGCGTAGTATCAACATAGAAAATTTGGGGTGGGCGAGGTCTACTGAGTGCCCTTCTAGATTTAGCTGAAAAAATTAAGGAAGTTTCTCATAAGGGTTCAGACTAAGCTACCTCATAAAAAAGACATAATGCTGCTTAAGCCTTTGGTGATTCTGCCCATACTGAGCATTTTAGTCCTCCTTTTGGACCAAATCCAATGATGTACTCCCCCTTGTTTTTCCCAAGAGGCACCACTTGAATGAGGACATGTGGGAGGAACCTGCTCGAAACTCTGACTTTCGGCATGCCGAAGACACGGGCTGTACTTTCCAAACCTATACACTTCATCAAACACGCCAGTGAAGGGGAAGGGGAGGATGACCCTCCTCACATATACACAACACTCCTGGCACCAGCACCAATTTATCACACGTAATTTCCTCAGCTCTTGACCTCTGACCCCTCCCTTCGGGCTGTGTTTGTATTGAGGGCAAGGTGCCACTGTCTGAGCTGTCTGTCTGAAATCTCTCTAGAGGGACCCGGCAGTATTTGCTGGAAAAATATGCCGCTTAAGCCACCGGTGGTGGATCCACCCTTGTGCCCAGCATGTGTTGATGTCTCTGTGTGTGTATGTCTATCATTGTCTCCTGTGTGTTTTATGCATGCTGCTCATTAGCCAGACAATGGCTACTTACAATGAAATGCCATTCAGAGCACTGTGTCAGCTAACCCCTGGGATGAAAGAAGGAAGGGCGGCAGGAGAAAGACATGCGCTCAGAAAGAAAGAGGGGAGTAGAATAAAAGAAAGCAGAGGTGAATGTGAAAGGAATGATAGGGAGAGTGTGTGGAGAGGAAAATGGTCAGTGTGTTTTACAAATGACAAGAGGGCCTGCACGTGTTTTTATGTTTATAGAAGAAAGGACCAACAGGACTGCAGTTCAACCCACCACCCTGCCTTTCTGCACAGCGATCTTAGAAGCGAGGCCAATGGGTCAGACTGCCCTGACCTTGTGTGCTGGTGAGGCGTAGCGGAACGAGACAGTGCCGCTGCTCCATGCATGCACCAGCCACGCTGCTGCAGCCCCTAACTGAGGCACTAGCTCCATCCAGTGTATGCTTGCTCTCTTCCCCTTACATCACCGCGTCTGGAGGCAGAAGGTGGGGAGGGGTACAAGATTAATGATGGCGCTAACCGCGTATTTATCATCCGACTGGAGAGTAATGTGACACCTTTCTAATCTGAATATATTTCATTGGGCTGTTATGGCACTCAGCCCTGGGCCTCATGTATGTGGGAGAGTGTGCTTTCAAGCCTTGTATGTGTGTGTGACTCGAAGTGTATTTGAATGTTAATCATAGCTGCATGAGTTGCGTGCGTGAGAATGCGTGTGCTCGTAAAAGGCACGAGATACCAAAACAGGCCGCCATAAACGCTCGTGCTATCTACCCTGGCAAAACAACCCTGTGGTAATTAGATAAAGATGAAGTTCCTCTTTCCGGCATGCTTGGGCCACGCTCCCCAAGATCTTCTCTTCTGATTCCGAGCTGCCTTATCACCCTTCTTCCATTCTCTGCTCAATCTCTCCGTCTGGTTCTCCTACTACTGCTTTTTGGCACTCAGCAAAAATCAAGATAGATGTCACCCCAACAGAGATGGAGAGATATGGAATGCGCAGTGCCAAGATAGGTCCTGATAGGGCCCACATTGGGCCTCCCATTAGATTGAGTACACCGAGGCAGCCAGAACTATTCGGGAACTTTGGAATAGAAACGGCCTATTTTAGAGGATACTCTGCGGTGGGCGTTTTCAGATGGGGAACACAAGTTGAGTAGGTAGTTTGTACACACTCGGGATGTGCACAAGTCCACACATAAATGTTAAATTATACAACAGCTTGGCTTTCTTGTTGTGTGCCATATTCAGTGTTACTCTACTAATCCATTAATCTAGAAGAATATCAAAAAGAGGGCAGCAGATGAATGTCTGAAATCTCTTCCGCATTCATTTTCTTAATCTGCCCAGGTGTTTGGGCTTGCTTGTGGGGTAAAAATGTGGTCACATGCACGTGTATGATAGGATTAGCTTCAGATGTGTTGCCAGTCATTGAAGGAGAAAAAAAAAAGATTTGAAGATTTCAGTGACAACATTCAGCATCTGAATAAATACTGATGTTAACAAAAATTAAACATGTCCATGGCCACAACACAATTAGGCACAAGGTGCAGCCTTATACAATCTGCTCTCTCAGGATTTCAGTATCTTGGGGCAACACACCAAAATTTTATACCGGAAGGAAATGCACACATGGGCACACTTTCTTGCACAAAGAGCTTTTCTCTTGGAGATTATGACTCTTGCTTTCGTGTGTAGCCTTTGCCAATCTGCCATTTATGTGAGTGAATATATTTCAGACTCTGAAGCTTATTGCGCGTTTCATTGTTCGTGCTCATTGTAAAGCAACAAAGGCAGAGAGAGAGTCGTACCATGATTCTTCAAGTAAGAGATTTGGCTGAGGCGTCCCACAAACTAACCTACCCACTTACCCAAGCTTACATTAAAGCCATCGCAGAAAAAGCAGCACCATGCACACCAGCTGCAAACTGCAAAAGATTATTAACCAAGGTTATGCTGACAGCATCCACGGCTGCTGAGTTTGCCCAAGTGTCCTTATTTCTTGGGATTAAGTCCAGTTCATCAGAGGTTGCTAAGATAAAAGAGAAGCTATTATCCTTAATTTTGTGTCAAATAAATACCGCTATATTGGCAGATGCTCATATCCAACGTAGCCAGATTTTCAAATAATGATCCTATGCACAATTAATCCAAATGAGCCAAAACTCAGGTGTCAGATGATCCGAATGCTTCGTTTCAGATCGTTTTGGCTCTGCACAGTGTCAATAAGAGTGGTTGTCTCATGCATGCAGCTCTGCCTGTAAGCACGCCACATGATGTTAAAACCTTCTGTTTACAAAGGTGAAACCATTCAGAAAAAGCGGGATTAACAGAAAGCGCGGGTTTGAAGAGCTGAACGGAGGATGAACTGAGGGGCTGCAGTAAGACTCGGTGTAAGATAAATATCAATGATTTTGAACTGTGAATCATGCAAAGGTACTTTAGCAGAGTCCAAGAATAAAAATGTGGAGTTGGAAGTGAGCGTAATATGGCTCTTTTAAAGAAATGGCTTTGATTTACAATGGCTGAAGATGCCAGATATTCATTATTATAAAAAAAAAAAAAGGAAAAGAAATTCCAATGGCTTTGAAGCAGTCCAACAATTACACTGATATTACGCTGATTTTTGAGTTTGTTACCATTGGTGGTTGAGCAACAGATTTGTACCCAGTCCTGCACTAAATCCTGGTTCCTTTCCCATGTAAGCACAGGAACTTTTTCAATCCCTGGCATGTCCAGAGACGAATAGTAAAGTCTGGTGCTTTGCCAGCACAGACAACACATTATGTTTCAGTGTCATCACAGCCCTGAGCATATTTGGCAAGACTTCAACACATATGAATCCCGAGAGGAAGGGACGGTTTATCTGTTGCAGTTAGCAGCTGGTGTGTCTCCCCCAAAGACTCCAACAGCCTCCAGCCAGCATTGCCACTTCAGATGCTAGTCATTTAGCAAACAAGTCAATCATGCACAAGCAACTGCTAGTGACTTGCCAGCATCCCCAGTGATCCCTGATATGGCGACAAGGGGGCAAAGCAGAGCTGTGGCCTGCTGGGTCATAGAAATCAGGTCAAACTGGTCATCAGCAAACTATTTGGGTCTAGCATTCTCCTGTCATCACAGTCACTGTTGAAACTGTTTGTAATGACAAAAGATTAGGGGACCCCGGTGTGGTCCGGATTCCAGTACAGTACAGTTCATTGATTCTGAGCCCTGTCGGGGCTGTAAATCTCATATTTACAGCCTGATTATGATTCAAAGTGAGATTCTTTTTTTTTTATTTTGCCCCAAGACAAAATGAGTAAATAAACTACAAAGGAATTGATGGCCACCCAAAAAATACCTGTTTTGTATGCAAAATAATGCCACTCTCTCTGCTCCAAGTGGTAGTGGTATTTTTTTGTGTTCTCGCAAAACACTTTTCAGGTAAAAGTCCCACCTCAATAGCAGAAATGGAGCTTCAGGATTAAATTGAAATAAAAGGCATGTATGTCTTGTATCTCATCTCTTGCTTGACAGAGTTGCCACTGGGAATCTAGGAGCTGGCATGAACTTGACAGCTGACAGTGTTAATGGCAGTAACTCATTTACTGTCTTTTGCTGTTGGGATGAAGGACAGTGAATGTGAAAAAAAAAAGAACAGCGTGCACACACATTTGCCTTCTATTGGATTCAGTTAGCTTCTTAGACAAGGGAATGGTTCTAGCTTTGTAGTGTTTCTCTTTTATCACGTGTTTCAGATCCTGGTACTCTCGACTGTTAGCCTTTGGTTTGTAGCTTTATTTTCCTGGCCTTGCTGGTGTTATCCCAAAATAGAAGTTGGAACAACTGGAGCAGAATTTGCATTGTATAAATACAAGGACTGAACAAGTTTTCTCTGACTCGAGCGAGAGGCAAATACTCGAGTCTGTCACCTGCAACAATGTAGATTCTTAATGATGTAAATAAGGTAGTAAAGGACTGAAAGATGAAATGTCACCTCTGCAGCATGACAACCTTATTAATTTGTATTTGCTCACTGTTGGACAGCAAAGCATCTATTTACCCACTTAATTATGCTGTAGTCAAAGAAAGTTTATTATCAGTAAATTACCGAATAAGGTGATTTGTAGGTGATTTGTTGGTTAGCAGAATCAGGTGGGCTCACAAAGATCTTCATTTTTTTACAGTCCAGCCAAATATCCATTTCCACATATTCACTTAAAGTCTTCTGAAGTAGCGCTGTTACATAAAGATGTAATGCAATGTAGATTATTCAAGGTTGAATAGTACTCTTGAATGGAAGGGTGACTGTCTCGTGGATATTCTTGCACAATCGTGTGGCAAACAGTCCTAAGTGCAATGTAAACAAAACTGAGTGAGAGACCTTGTTGCTAACAAGGTAACCCTTGAATTCAAGGTTACAGTCGGCTGTGGTTCCAAAATGCACACTCAAGCATATGCACACCAACATCCTCACACACCCACACATACATACACATCAGTACACAGCATGCATGCGCAGACAAATGCATCTCTCTCCCTGTAGTGCCCTCCTTGGCAAAATCTCAGTGCCAGTCTCTTAATGAAATGCTCAATTAGGGTCTTTAAATAGGTAATTATGCAGAGCCTAATCCCCTAGCTCCTAGGCCCTATCTCATTTAGATGACACTTGGGCAGGCGAAATGGGAGGGGCAGGCACTCGGGCCTTAGTTTCTGTCATCAAAGCCCCTCCGTGGTGGCACGGGCGGCCCTGTTAATGATAAGGCACATCCAGGCAGTCAGTCAACAGTGAGGGCCACTGGCAGCATGGGAGATGGCAACGTCAGGCTTGACAGTGTCTTAATCATGTTTGTGAGTGTTCGGGGGTGGATTTGTATTGGGTTGGGGGAGCTAGTATAAAGGTTTCTAAGAGGGTGTTGGATGTAAAGTGAGAGCGCAAAGGATTGTATGTGTGGCGCGGGTTCAAATGCAAATCTTTTTCCAGACAATTACCAAGTTAATTTTATATGAAACAAAGACGTGGAGAGAGCAAATCACTCCCAAATGTCAAACTGTGCTTTTTTTTTTCCCTTTTTTTTTTTTTTGTTGCTTGAATCCAGGCATTGACAGAACGGTTCTGATTTTGTACTCTGACATTTGTTTGAAGGTGGCATTTGATTTGAATTTCAATCTTCAAGCTGTGGCTGGGAAAAGGATTATCCATTTGTTTTCAGCAGCATAATAAAATGTCTCGTTCCAGTGCTACAATATACCATCACTGACAGGGAACTACACTTTTTTTTTCTTTTTTTTGGGGGTCTGGTAACATTGCAATGGCAAACATTTGTCTTGGTGAAACGACAAAGGAGGAATTGTTGCTTTTGCCTTGGGGTGAAACATTTCTTTCTCTCCACTGAGGTGCACGAGCAGCCTGAACTGCTTTTCATGAGAACAATAGCTTAGCTTGGCTAAAAACACCTTTCAAGGACGTCCAAGAACTAATAAAAGTTATAATCAGCAGCTCCCACATCAAAGTTCTCAGTAAACTTTAGTAAGGATACTTGAGCCGCAGAAATATTGAAACAGCTTTCTAAAATGATGTTCATCCCCCCCCCACCCCCCACCCCACCACCTAGCATGTCCTCTGACGGTCTTATCAGGATATAGATGGAAAGGCAGGAACAACACAATTTCACCCCTATCTGTGTATTCAGCAAAAACATTTCATATCTGTGATAATAATTTTTGGCCTGTTGCCCTCCGTATTGCCACTGATGAATTTTCATGCAAAAAAGCTTTGATAAGCTGCTGGTTCTGACGCTTCCTGCCTGTTCTTTTACTTGTTGACTCAGGCTTTCTTATCAAATCTGAGTCATGGCAAAAGCACCAGTGGCTAAAATACAATGAAAAATAAGAATGGCTCAAACATTTTCCTCTGGAAACACTCAGCCTACAGTCAGGCAGGGGCAGCATCTATGTCTTGTTTAAAGCCTGCAGTTTAAAAATTATAGCTCAACAAAATAGCCACCTTTTAATTTCGAAGTCCATATGTTTTTCTTCTTGGACGTACTCAGATATGCCTCGCTCGTAATTAAAAATAATCCTTATCTTACACTGGGCCTTGGTGCAGCCCCTCATTTCATCCACTGTCTGAAATAAAGCATTTTAGCTTCACTCCCTTGAACGCCACCCTCCTTTTAAGCTAACCTTCTTCTGATTGGCTGCCCCGTGCAAACAAAAGGTTTGAAAAAGCAGGTGAGAGGAGATTATGTGCACACAGTGCATTGCTGTGTCCCTGAGATGACCCTATCACAGGTATATCAGCTGTAACTGACATACAAAGCTGAGAGTAGAAGAGCATTATTTGAAAATTAGTTTGAGCATCCACCGTTATAACACACTATTTACATTATAGCTGCCACTGTAATATGGCTTTGATCATATATCCATGAACATGCCTACATGTTCATGGATATAAAGGGGGGGGGGGGGGCAGGAATCGACATGGATTTGTGCAAAGACCCCTTATGCTTTCATAAGCCTGGCTCTTCAGTTATGAAAACATCTCACACTAGGTAAACGTTAGTGTACAGTGTGCTAGGCTAATTGAAGGGAAATTCACCCATCGTCGCCTTATTGCACAGCCATAATGTGGCGTTACATTTTAGCTCAGGGTAAATCGAGGCAAATTAGCATTTAGATAATGGAAGACACTTGGCATTTTAATTATTTTGCTGCCCTATGAGTATAGCGTGCATGCCCCCAGCGCCTCCTTACATCCTTCATGTACGCTTAAGTAGTGTATTTACATACCAAACGGCCTGGCGTGTGTACAAAAGCCACTAAAATGTCACTCGCGCACAATGTACCTTGGTGTGTCAATTGTTTCGAAAAGATAAGGAGGCACATTGCTGTTGACTTATGCCATATGTATTAGGGGGGCAACACAATTCCCGCACTGTATTATTCAGTTATTTTCAATAGAGCTCTGTTCTAATGTTTTGTGCCGTGTCGGCGAGTGGCAGTGGAATGCTGTTTTGTCTGTTCGAGGGCTCTGTACTTTCCATAAAACGACATGAGCTCGGGCTGGGAACAACCTCCCTCTCGCCCTCCTTCCTCTCTCTTATTTCTCTGCCTCACGGAAGTGAGATTATTCATCCTCCCACAGACCGTTGCTGTGTTGGGGGTAGATGTCAAAGTGCCAGGAGCATGCGGTGCAAAGGGTATGCGTGCCTGCGCTCCGGCTTGTATGTGTCTATTTGGGCACATGAATGCCTGAGTCCACATATGTGAGCATGTTTGTGTAGGAGTTGTGCATTTTAAGCTGCATCAATTTGTTTGGACGTGGTCCTGAATCGGCGTATGCGCATTTGAGGGTGAGAAGAGTCTGCCATGTGTTTTATTCACATTTTTTTTTCTTCACCTACTGTCATCTGTCCAGTTCCCTCCCTTTAGGAAACAATACCTTTATGCTGCCAGAGTGGTCTCGCAGCTACCTCCTCTCCTCTTCAGCGGTGCCTGATTTTTTTCCTCTCCCTCTGTCTCTCATTCCTCTCTCCCATCTCCCTCACGCAGCCTCTGTCAGGCGTACAAGCACAGACGGAGTGTGAAAAAAGCTGGCAGTGAGGCACATTCCCTTGCTTCCCTCCCTTGGTCTCTGCCTTTCCTGCTCTTTACCCTACAGCGTGCTCTCCTCTTCATCCCCCTTTCCTTGCTTCCTTCCTCTCCCTTCTCTTGCCACCTCTCTGCCTCGTTGCTCCCCTTATCCATTATATTTCCAGCCCTCTGCTCCGCCCTCTTCTCACTCCCTCTTCTTTTTTTCTGGTTCATAATATGTAACATGATTTAGCCCTCCCCAGTTCATGCGGCGTAAATTTAATCCCATCCATTCCTGGTTGGCTGCTGCTGCTGCTGCTGCTGCGTCTACTATTTTTCTCTTTTGCCTCCCTATCCCGCCACACTTTCCGCACCCAACACAATAGTCCCCTCATGATTCAGCCTGTTTGCATGATAACAAGTTCTTTCCCTGTGCTAAATGCTGATATGCAAGGTCAAGCACGACCCAAGTGGCACATGCTTGTACTATAGAAGCCGCCCACGCTGTGACGAGCAAATGTAGCGCAAGAGAAGGCCTCCCAAAGAGCTGGCAATCATTTGAATAGTTTACACAGCTCACGTGCTCCCCAAAAGGCTGATTGTACTCTGCTCTGGTTTTATATGCTGCCCATTCAAAAGGCATTAGTGGCGTCCATTAGCGTTCAATAGGAAGTGTGTTTGTTGTGTCAACAAGGTCAGTGGAGGTGATCCAAAAATGCAGACAAAGATGAAATAGATTACTTTGGCTTTTTGTTTTTCCCCCTTTGAATTCCCCAGTGTCCCTAAAGCTTACCCAATAGCTTCATAACCTTGTGTGTGTGTGTGTGTGTGTGTGTGTGTGTGTGTGTGTGTGTGTGTGTGTGTGTGTGTGTGTGTGTGTGT
>JAVDPK010001082.1:284362-302477 GCA_034780415.1 Cichlasoma orientale
GGTCAGGACTCTGTGCAGGCCAGTCAAGTTCTTCCACACCAAACTCCCTCATCCATGTCTTTATGGACCTTGCTTTGCGCAATGGTGTGCAGTCATGTTGGAACAGGAAGGAGCCGTCCCCAAACTGTTCCCACAAAGTTGGGAGAATGAAATTGTCCAAAATGTCTTGGTATGCTGAAGCATTAAGAGTTCCTTTCACTGGAACTAAGAGGCCGAGCCCAACTGCTAGAAAACAGTGCAGTCAGACAAGTACTGTTCTCCTGGCAACTGCCAAACCCAGACTCATCCATCAGATACCCAGATGGAGAAATGTGATTCGTCACTCCAGAGAAAACGTCTCCACTTCTCTAGAGTCCAGTGTTTGCATGCTTTACATCACTTCAAGTTTGCATTGTGCTTGGTGATGTAAGGCTTGGATGCAGCTGCTCGGCCATGGAAACTCCATGAAGCTCTCTACGCACTGCTCTTGAGCTAATCTGACGTCCACATGAAGTTTGGAGGTCTGTAGCGATTGACTGTGTAGAAAGTCGGCGACCGCTCATTCTTTCACAAATGTTCATAAAAGCAGTCTGCATGCTTAGGTGCTTGGTTTATACACCTGTGGCCACAGAAGTGATTGGAACACCTGAATTCAATGATTTAGAGGGGTGAGTGAATATTTTGGCAATACAGCGTAGTGTGCGATGCACTGATATATCAGCCAAACATCAGTATTGAGTAATAGTAAAAGAGCTCAACCAATATAGGATTTTTAAGATCGATACTGATATTTGCCCTCATTAAGATATTATGATATTGCTCTGGTTGGTTGAAGGGTGTTTCTCCTATCTCCTCTACTTTTTAAAGTAAATTTATTGGCCATTATAAATGCCGATATAGCATCAAATAGCTCAAATCAGCCCCACTAATATGTAATCATACTAATACTAATTATTGGCCTTGCTGACTGATATGCCACATCAGTATCCTCAGGCAAATATCCTCCTGTCAGTATCACACCAGTATTTCATCTCTAGAAATTATATTAGAATATGTTTAAAGGACCCACACTATGCCATATTTTAATTAATATGCAAAGCAATACTGCATTCTTTGTATATAAACATATATTCTATGGTACACCCCAACTGCAGATCATTCTGTTGAATACCAATGAAGATTAATGATAAATAGGTGAAAAATCACCAGTGGCGTGGGTAGCATCGGTCATTTCAACACAACTTTATCAAAACGAAGTATTTGCCGGAATTCTTTGAGTGTTATTCCCAGCTAACTATTATGGCGCCTTCTCACAGTGCTAGAGAATATTTTACTTACATATTAAGTCAATAGCAGTTGGAGAGTGGTGGAATCTGTGTCTTCTGCAATCCTGACTCCTCCACCTTGTGTCCCCTTCACTGCCACTTAACTTCACAACGAGAGCTAAAGCAGTTTCTGAGGCACGGGTTGTGTCTCCTAGCATCAGGGCAGAAACAGTGCAGCCACTGCAGTTATAACACAGCAGTTTACCTCAGTGTTCTCACCACTACAGCCCTGCATATCACTGTAGTTCAAAAGTGTGGCTGTGGAGGATAATTATTGCATTCTTTAACTTTGCCAGTCTGGAGGGAAATAGAAAGTCCTGCCTCATAAAAGGAAGCCCATTCTTATTTGCCCTGCCTGGCTGGGTATGATACTACTTTTTATAACCCAGTGCAGTTTGGTTCACATCCTTCATAGTTTTGCTGTGCTTTGTCCTTGCATGTGTTGAGCTAATTACAGAGGGATTGGCCTTAATAGATTTGGTGGCATTTTTGTGGCTGCTCTGGTCTGTTAGGATAACATACCATAAGTCCGCTGTTTCCTTTGAGTTCAATTCAGTATGTTCATGAGCCTGAAATTAAAAACACCCATTTAAATAGTCTACGGGGCAGGCCAAAGTGAAATTAGTGAGCTTGCACCGAGGATGAGCATAATAAGGTCCAAATGCTACGCTCAAACTCATGCTGAAAATGTTTAAAAATTGCACCCTTCTCACGTCTGCTTCGGTTTTTGCCCTCGGTTTGTATCGAGCTCGCTAAAGTAGTAAAACATGGCGGAGAGCACGCAAAGGCGCGCTTGGTGTAGAGCTGATGTTATGAACCCGCTGTTTTGAAACTCATAAACTATTCTGCCTGCATTTGTTCCTATAACAAGTTTATTGGAGTATGGCTGGAATATGAGATAAATATGACAGATTCTTTGTTGTTGTTGGGTTTTTTTAAACCCTTAATAATATTACTTGTCTAAATAGACCAGAATACCAAACAGGCATGCTCAAATGAGAATAGAGCCCAGCCATTAAAGAGAATATAAACATCCCACCCTCCTTCTCTTTCACATTTCTGATAAGGATCATGGAGAAGGAGAGAGAGTAGACAGCTCAACAGCCCCTTTCTTTTTCTTGCCACACACTCCCCCCCCTTTTCTAATTAACATTGTGCATGTTGTCAGGCTTTGTTTAATAATGCATGATTGCTATCAGCAGCAAAATCCTTTGAATGAAACACTACTGAATGAGAACACAATAATACCACCGGGGGCTCAGGAAGAAAGACAAGACTGTTTTTTTCCCCCCCGTTTCTATTGTAATAAATGTTCAATGACAAGCATCAGTGCCACCAAATGTATGAAAGTGAAGGTGTAGAGAGCGATGCTGAATGGCCACGTCAAGGATAAAATGGGCAAAGGTGGCGCTGCCTTTGAGCGACTGTATACAGAGAGGATGATGTGAACTTGCGCGTGCGCGCTCATATATGTAATTGCGGACGCTTCCGCTCAAAAAAATAAAAAATAAAAAAAAAGCTGCAGTATTTAGGCTAAATCCATTGTTGGTTAACAATGCAGTTGGCAAACTGCTGCCTTTCTGCCAGGTCTGGCAGGTGGCTCGTCACCCCCATAGCACATTAGGAAGGAATCTGCAGCACAGTTTACTTGTAAAAATGAACACTACAAATCAACACCAATTATAATTGCTTTCATTGTTGGTATAAATTATGGCTGCGCTGGGTGCATTTTAGCCTACATTAGCTTCTCCTTCTATTTATTCACATGGCATCGCCTCTTGGTTGTCTCAATAGTGGTTACACAACATACAGATGGTTTTGTTTGCCTCTATCAGCATGTGTGTGTGCGTGTAAATGGGTGTGCATGCGTACAGGGTGTGAACAGAGAAGTGGAGGGCTGCCGAGTACTGTTTCTTGTGTGCTACCTAATGTCATGTCATTATGGAAATTCACACTTCATTAATTAACTCAAAGGCTATCACTTAGATTTGGAGGGGCAGATGCGTGAAACAATAACCGGAGGAGACAGACAGCCGTGCCCGCGCCACGTATGGATCACGCTGCAGCTCCATCCCCTCACACCGCTGCTCAGGGCTTCTCAGTCCAGTTGATTCTAATCAAATTCACCATCGCTACAAACGCTGCTCATGTGACAGTTCTGTCTAGTGTTCTCAGATGTATGTTATATGCATACACATTTTTGTTTGTCTGTGTGTGTGTGTGTGTGTGTGTGTGTGTGTGGTGTGAGCGGGGATGAAATTGCCTCAAATTGATTCCCTTCACCACCCGTCCCCCGCTCTTGCGCTTGCTACTAGCCCCGCGGTGCTTGGAGACAGGTAGTCGTGTCTATCTCCCCCCCAACACAAATCGAGTGTGACAGGTGTGCTATCTTCACATCTTTTCTGCCATTTACAGCCCACAGAAATGAAAGAGGGAAGGCTAAGAACGAGACAGAGGATGATTGGTAACAGGGAAATGAGGTACTTTGTCATCATCGGGCCTAGTGATTGGGCTTAGGGGCTATGTTTTTCCTTTCTTCCTACTAGCGAGTGGCGGTCAAATCTGCAGATAAACACCCCAGTGTAATAATATTTCTAGCAAAAGCATTTATGTGCACAGTTATCTAAAGCAAACCACAAACAAAAAAACAAAAAGAAACCTTGGCGATCTGATCTCACGGTGCATAAAGAGTCTGAAATGTCCTGGTACGCATGAAACTCCATCAGCCGCCACAGCTGAAACAACAGCAGCAGCTTCCTGCAGAACAATGCAGGCGGACGGGCTAAGATGCTAACCAGCAGTACAGTATGTCATCAAAGCTCACACACTCGGATTAGCCGGGAGCCGTGTTATGAGCCGAAGACTACCGCACAGCATCCATCACCAAGGATCAAGCTCGGGCTTAAGCAAATGGATGACAAGGGATGGAGCCGGTCTGCAGCTAATACTAGCTCACTGTATCACATTGATTTTCACAGCCATGTAGTGGTCCTGAGATAAAAGGCTGAAACATGAATGGCAACGGCTCGCCGCTCTGTCTTACAGATTTTATTTGTTGTTTGTGCGGCCTCGGATAAAAGACCGAGCCTGTGTGTGTGCCTGCGTGTGCGTGTGTGTGTGTGTGTCTTAAAGTTAAGCTACTCCACTTTGTATAGGCACTTAGAGCTATTAAAGAATTGATGGAAATGTTGTGTATGAAGCCTCGTATGGGTTACAGATGAATGGGTTTAGTGAACGTGTACAAGACACCACAATGTCGTTTACAGACAACTTCTAACGTCTGGTGCCGTTAAAAGTTTAAGCAGTTTTACTTAAACGCCCAACTGGATAATAGAAAATGGCTTTTAGAATTTGGGATCATTACTAGTTTTCCTGGCTATTCCTTTATGGAAGAGAGGCGTTCCTTGCGTGAAACAGATATCTCTTGCTGATCTGAGGTGGACTTAGAAGGTACTCGTACTATGTAGCATATTTAATTGGTGCTCGTGACCGGAGCTGTGAAGACAAAATCATATTAACTCGCCCTTTCATCTGTGTGGTTTCTCCCTCTCTCCTTCTCTCTCTCGCTTGCACTCTCTAGCTCACTCCTTCTCATGCACACGTGCACACGTATTGTGTGAAGTGACTATTCCATTTAGAGAACTGTCAGAACATACCCTGTGAGCACATCAGGCTCTTCCTATCCTCTGTCAGCTCCAGCCGAGGCTGTGTGGGGGTATGTCAGAAATGTGCAGGAATAGATAAAACCCGTGGAGCCAAACAGCTTTGTTTCATTCATTCTCCTCTCTCTCTCTCTCTTGCTCTCCTTTTTTCTTCATCCCCTCCTTCTTTCTCCCTCTTCCTATCCCTCCTTGCCTTGCATAGGCTGTGAATACCCTGCATCTGAGAAATCAGACCAGACTGACTCACAGGGCTCTGTGAGCCAGTGCCACCGAGGCTGCCAAAGCATGCTGGTGCCAAGCTGTCCCACCATGCGCAGAGCCAGACCCACGCTGCTGCTGCCGCTGCTGCTTGTCCTGGGTCTGCTCCTCCACCTCGCCGACGCTCAAAGTAAGTACACCGTCCGCTTTCCCGTGGGCCTCAAGTGTGGTGTCCTGCTGGTTTGGGGACAGGATGGCAAGGGTGGAATTGTTTTGTGTGTCTTTTCTTGTAAGTTTTATTTTCTGTTGAGCATCATCGTGGGCATACTTCATGTACAACACGTGCAGCCTCAATAAATACTTAATGAAATACATAAAACCTCTTCATGAAACACACAGGCCTGGGTCTCAGAGACATATAGTGGATTAATAATGCCACCATCGCCAGGAGTTAGTGTCATACCACAGCTTTACTAATAAACACTTTTAAAGATAAGAAATCCAACTATAAAAGTTAATACATTCTTAGTACTTTGCTTTGTGATGATCCATTATAAACCTGGTATTGTTGGAGACACTGTTTTTCCATTTGTTATGATTTATTTGAATAAATACGTTTGGAGAAAGTGGTATTTTTTTTATGTCTTGAAACACATTTCATATGCAGATCTTTAAAGGCACATCAGCCCCACCTTACTGTTCCCTCCATATCTGTCCCTCCTTCACACACTCCTACCAATCTCTTCATCTCAAGTCCGTATTTTCCAGCTACTTTTTTTTTTCTGCAGTAAAAACCAGAAACACTCACGCCTCAGCCAAGAATCTCACAATGAGAAATCTTTGGAATTGAGTTACTTGACATCAGACACCTGCCCATTGATGTGTGACAGCCGTTTTCAAACCTCATTGAGCTCTGGTCCTACACCAAAGACCCCCCCTCTCTCTCCCACCTTCTCATTTTTTACACTAAGATCCATGAATCATTAGCTACTGGAGTCACAGCGAGATGAATAAAAAATTTTTATTGCTCCCTTTGCACTGCCTGAAATCCCCTCAGTTCAGCTGAATATCTCTGAATGAAGGGATCGCTCACCCAAGGTCACACACAACGGAGCCACGCAAAGTGAAATTGATGGGCGAAATTTTCAACTTTGTGCTTGAGAAATGTTCCCTGCAATCTGCTCGAATGTGTTTTATTTTTCTTGTCTGCCTTCCCGCCACATATGTCTCACAGCAGGGAAGAGGCAAATAGAGAAAATTTCTTCCCCCGTTTATCCCCCGTTTTATGTGCAGCTCCAGGATTTATTGACACAATTTAATTATGGCACCTTCCCAAAATGGCATTAACGGTCGATAAACGTTACCATTGAGTGGGCTCTTCAGAAGCCATCTTTTCACAAACTCCCATCTTCCGCGGTGTAGTGTGAATTCACATAACATTTGCTGAGAAGAAAAAAAAGTCCATTGCAAAAATCTTCCCTCAGACGACTGCCTTGGCCAAACTTCCAGACATTCCACAGCAGCCCCCAAATCTTGACGCCTCGGTGCTCACTGTTCCCCTAACCCCCCCCCCCCCCACGCTCCCCCCCAATTAATTCCCTTCATTTGGCCGTCTGGTTGTTAGCAGCTGCTGCTACCCCATACCCTACTTAAACAGCTGTGCGGGGTCATCATTTCAAAGCCAAAACAAACTTATCACGAGGTAGCCACAGTGCCTGTCTGTTAATGACTAAAGGGGTGTGTGTGTGTGTGTGTGGTAGTGAGAGAGGTCACGGAGCCGTGGTGCTTGTTGTGTCTGCAACCGAGGTGTACGAAAAGATGGCTGTTCATAGGCAGAACCACTTCAGGCGGTACATATTAGCTCTGGGATTTATATTTGCTCCTTTCTGTTCCTGCACTGCCTCATCTCCCACATGCACGTGTTTGTTCCTTTCTTTCCCAGCTTCTCTCTATTGTTTTTCTTCCTAATCGCTCTCTTGCCAATTTACTCCTCATTTCTTACTTTGGCTTTTTCTTTCTGCTGGTTTTTTTTTTCTTCTCCCCCTGCCGGCATCTTTGTCTTTTCCCTACCTTCTTCCATTGCTGTTTGGAAGCAGTGCAATAGCCCCTTCCAGCGACTCAGAAGCTCCTTAATTTCCTCCACTGTGCCAATGCCTGTGCATGCCCAGCCCTGACACTCTAAAGCTCTCCCTGCATGTGTGGTGTGCTTTGGGGACCTCAGTGCACATCAGTTTACTCCGTTCCAGACTAACCCCTCAGCACCAAAACCCTACTGTTTCTGCTCTGGATCCATTTGGATGTGAGCTAGCCTCCGGCTGTGGACATGGTGGAGGATATGAGGCACACGAGTGCAGAAAATGGCTGAGTCTGCCTGTTCAACAGATGGCACGATCCTTAGAGCCAGTCCTACCTCACATAGTGGATACTCTTTAAGAAACCTGACAATAAGGACTCCTTGTAAACATGCATTTCTCTTTCTATATAAAGCGGAGTTACCTTATCTGTTTCCGGAATATGCTGGAAGAAGATTGTCTTGCTGTCAGTTATTGTGCGTTCAATCTGTCATTGTTTTGTCTTTGGCCTTCTCTCTGTTGCTGTCTGTTGTTTTCTCCTTCACCTTACCCCCCCCCTCCCCCCCTTTGCTCTTCAAATGCAGCCTGTTTCATTTGTGTGGCAAATTGGGCTTGGCAATAGCTTGAAAGGATGGAGGGTGGGGTGGGGGGGGGGCATAATTGTCCCTGGTGAGCCAAGGGGGGACAAAGTGTGAGAGAGGCAACAAACAATTTTTCTGTCTTTTACTGAGCAGTAATACAAACAGGACTCACTGGAGATGAGAGGAGAGCCTCAAGCATTAAACATCTCCACCTGCGCAGGGATGAAGCAAGCTAAAATTTTGGTGTGGGCACCAGAACTAAATAACTTGGATGTTCTTTAACTCGATAGAGCGTTTCCTTCATGGGCCTGATGCCGATATGAAGCAAAACCAAACCTGGTTTGGACTCTATAATGTCTCCACGAGATGTGGGATTTTGCAACTGAGCAACAGTGAAATCAAGTCAACCTACGACTTACCGAGAGGAAGCAGAGTGAAGCAGCTGGATTTGCCGGCATTGAACTTTTAAGTAACAATTCAGTGCTGGCAAATAATATATGACGGTATATAATAAACAATAGAAATATACAACAATATTCTGTTTTAATAATGCTGTAATATACAACAGAAACCGCTGTTTATTACAGTAGCTGAAAGTGCTGGTCCTGTAATGTACAACAGTTGCTTTATTTAAAGAAATACTGCACTGTGTGTCTATTCTATATTTGATGGTAAATATACAGCAACTAAATATCTTAGATATCCAACTAAAGATTCCTAAAAATTGATGTTTTAGATTTTTTTCCCTCAAAGGCATTAGCATTTACATTACTCAACTGTGATCACAAACAGCTATATGTTAGTGTTTTTTTACAGCGGTTTGTTGTATAATATGTAAAATGATTCAGCTGCATTTGGCTGAAATGCAGATGTAAAAATTGCCATTTGTGATTTAGTGTGTCTTTCGTTGCTGACATCAAAAATACAGTTTAAAAATCAGCTGATTCCAACTCTGCTCAGCGACATCTGTAGGGAAATCAAACGCACACACACTCTCTAGCCCATTTTTAGCCCATGCTGTGTTGGCCCATGCCAAACCCTTGGCCTAATAGTGTTTTAATCGATCGCTCCCACTGCTGGTGAATGGCGTGGTGAGTCACAGCGAGCCAGCGAAATTCTCTTTAACACGTCAAATGAGTATCGACAAGTCTCCTCCGGCCTCTTTAAACACAAAGATGTCAACACCCAAACTTCACCACTCTCGCTCATGCTTATTTACAGGCAGCTGCATATACAGAACCACGCGCGCCCAAGCACTAACAACATCCACAGGCACCTAATCTACTGTACGTGCAATCCTTTTGAGCCTGCAATCAAAGGTGAACCACATGGGAGGAAAGCAGCACATCATCTATTGATGTGCTGCTTCTTGTGAGCTGCTGCAGTGTGGAAAAAAGTGAGCTGGGGTGTGTGTGTGTGTGTGTGTGTGTGTGTGTGTGTGTGTGTGTGTGTGTGTGTGTGTGTGTCTGTCGAGAGGGGCAGTATTAAACAGAACAGCCATGTTTCCATGTTAGTAGATAATGTGAGGAATCAGTTTACCATAAGTTAACTAAATGTAGAAGCAAGTTATGATCCGGCAGCATCTACTGCTCTGTGACAGTATTAGTGTCACTTGCTTAGCAGTACTGCAGCAACAGAATGTGAAAAAAATTAGAGGCATGCCTGCTGGGATGGACAAGTTATAGCAAATTATGCACACACACACACACAAGAACACACCATCATTCGTGCGAGCGTTAGAATGTTGTGAAATGCAATAAAGCCGCAGCAGTAGTGATGCACACATATAAGTAGAGACTTCCTAATGCATACGCCCACCCCGCATACCTGCTAAAAAGCTAAAAGTCCAAAAGCTAATGATACTCAATTCCCCAGATGACGTTAGAATGTAATGTGTGTTTTATGCATGCCTGGCCTAATATGAATTATTGTAAAATAGTATTGTATTTGCATATAAGCTTCCGGGCTGTACTGAAATTAGCATTTTTACAACAGCTCAAATTAAATCCGTCTGCTTAATTTGCCTGCATGCTAATTTGATTTAAATTGAGTCTATTCCATTCCCTCTTACAGTCGTACCCACACAGCGCTAACATGCGAACCAGGCGCACGCACACGTGAACGCACAGCATGCACTCTTTAAGAGCTGCGGCCTACACGCTGCCGTGCACACATTGAATTAGGCACACAAATAAGCGCGCGCAGAGGTTGCATGTTTGTGTAGCCACATGAAATGACATCAAAGCGGGAGGAGAGCCGTACTCGCGGGGGGGGGGGGGGGGGGGTTTTATCCAACTTTAAATCACTGTAATTCTTCAAGTCTACCACCTCGTTCATCATTCTGCCGGACGCTGCTCATGTGGAAATCTCATTGTTGGCTCCACTCGTTCATTTCAAAACGTATCTTAGCGCAGTACATCCTTAAAACTAGCGTCAATATCTACAAGGGGAGAGTATGCATCATGCTCACACTTCAAATAAATGTGGTGAGAACACCTTCGGCTGAGAGTGCCAGCATTTAATTACCATCTAGTTGTTTGGATGAAGACCTTGTGACAAGGCTGGGAATCTGAGATAAAACAATGTTATCAGTGCAATGCAAGATGCCTCTTGCTTGCAGGTTGAACTAAATGAGTAAGAAGTCATTATCATTTTCTTTGGCTGTAAAGGCTTGTACCAACTCCTTGTCAACAATGCGCTGTGCAATTATGTGTAAAGGTTGTATCAGGCCCATTATTAACTCCACGAATGCCGATTTCTCCAGCAACTTTGCCCAAGTGTATTATTTGAGGCCATTAGCCTCATCTATGGATCGCAGTCATTTTGCCTCGCACTTAGACCGCAGAATCGCACAAAAGCCGAGCAATTTTCATCACACCCCTGACCCTCCCACTCTCAAGAAAAGCAGATAATCACATACGATATGGAGATGTTGTACAGGCTCAGATGAAGGTAATTAAAGGCTAGTCCCCGATTACCAACGCCATATCTAAGTGCACTTATGTCTTTGAGAAATAACTGACTTTAAAAAAAAAAAAAAAAGTGTTGGCGCAATTTAAGCGTGCTGTACCATTGACATCTCAGAGTGGGAATATTGACAGAACAAAAGCACCTTAATCCAAATTGTAAATCCATTGGAGTGGCAATCAACAAACTCCCCAAATCCCTTTTTCTAATTCCACATATTTAAATACATGAAACGACAGGGTCTGTCATACTGTGAAATGGTATGGATTTCAGTCAGCGTAGCACCTCCTTATCTGTCCAATGAGCATTTAGGGTGTCAGGAAAACAATGGAGGGCCACGTTAACACAGTGTGTCATACTAGGGTTTTTTTTTTTTTTTTTATTCTTACACAGCCTCTCTCCTTTCCTCTCCCTCATACACACACACACACACTCTCATTGAAAGGGTACCTTGTAGCACGTCTTTGAAGCTGGGATCAGCCGGCGAGGCGAACACAATGCCAGCTGTTCTGCATCTGCTGTGCTTACGCTTGGCACGATCCTGGCTTTGCTGGCGCACGTACTAAAATCTGATCACCCTTCACACGCTATGCCAGTGAACTGTATAACAATGCAGGTGTTTCATGACATTGCCACAGTGACAGCGCAATTAATAGATTGATGCTGTAGCAGCGGCGATGGGATTACTCGGCTAGTCAAGTCTGAAATGCATGAACGTTCGCAGAGCAGGTGACGTTTTGCTGCAGTGTGCGGTCTGAGCAGTCGAAGAGGGAGAGAGCGAAACGTCCGCGTGTGCACAGCAGACTGAGACGGGGTCTTTACTCAAGATCTTTTTATACTCGTAGCACAGAAATTCTCATTCAAGTCATTTAAAAAGAAAAGACAAGGAAAAATGGTTCCATATGGATTTGAGCCATAATGCTTCCCCAAATCATGCTGGAGATTGTCTGTTGCCCATATGGTACCCGATTTATCTCCCAACTTTGGATTGACTTGTTAATGGAGAGAGATGTCCTTTATATGGTCATCTCAAGCACACAGCTCTGCCCCCGCCCACATGCTGTTCAAATCTTTTGTTTGCTAGGGGCTGCTGATAAGATGAAAGTTAAAGAGGTGGGATAAGGAGCTAAAACAGCCTCTTTCAGGCAGAGAACGAACCGAGGGCCCGCACCGAGGTTGGAATACAGTTACACAAAGCTACAAGCTAAGACTGTGTAGAAAACATTTTCACTATGAAATTTCTAAATCTACTTCTGACACAAGCGCTCCAATTTATGAAAACTATTAAAAACTAAACTACAAGTAAACTTTCTCAGACAGTGAGAACTAAAGTGAAACGAACTGGAAATAAAGTGATTTGAAAACAAAACCTCGAAACAAAATTTTAAAAAATGCCAACTAATTAGAGAGCGCAAGATTATAATAATTCTGTGCTCCCAGTACTAGATCGTTATTTTTGAACTGTGAATCATGCAGAACTCGTCTAACAGAGTCCAAGAATTAAAAACGCGGCGCTGGAAATGAGCACTTTTCTGGATACATGTTTCCCAAGATAAATGTTCACTCACTGCAATACATTGGGCCAAACTGCTGCTTCGTCTACTCTGCATTCATGGCTTGTTACTCAATTTAGCGCTACCAAATCAGGCCAGCGATGATTACCAACCACTTTGTGATTTACATAAATAAAAGTATGCATCATTAACAGCAAAATACGTCCAAAAACCTGTTTTTAATTTGTCATACGTCAGAAGTAGTAGATCTACAGTATGACTGCGCCTCAGTTACAGGATTTACTCGTCATTCCATAAATTGCTGTTCTCTTCCCGAGGGTTAGCAACTGTAGATGGATCTGCATATTTGATGTGGCACAGTTTTTACATCGGATGCCCCTCCTGACCCAGCCCTCCCATTCATCCAGGCTTGGGACTTGCAGTGGGTGCACACTAGCCTGTGACCTCCTGAGGCCTCCTCGTGGTCTCGATCCGGGGATCTTTAGTGTGTGAGGCGATTGTGTGAACCGCCACACCTGAAAATGAAAAATAATGTTGCTAAATTCATTCGTTTGTTTGGTGAAACACAATCTCCCTGATCTGTGAGGGAAGGAATCGCTTTTGAGTTCTCCACTTTAGAACTGATGCTCCTGTACGTGTGCGATTTGTGCGTTTGTGCTCACAGGTGTAACACCCGGCCCTAGGCTGGAGCTTTGGTCTCACACCGGGGGTCCTAACAGTGCGACACATTGCACTGATCTCAGTGCAGCACATTCGTGGGCCTCAGGGGTATGTTGGGATTCTGCAGTGGGGTTAATGGTCTAAACCGTTCATCTTCATGAAGCGCCTCCGGCCATTCTCTCTGTCCTAGCCAAAAAAGCTTACATCCCAACCGTCTTACCTACAGCGCTCTCCAAATCTTGATGCAGATTGGGAATCTTTATGCCCCGAGCTCCTCCTGTCACAGCTGATTTACATTCAGCGGCGTGATGGAGTGAGTGCTCAAAGTCCGTCTTAGGAGAGCCATCCTTCTCACCTAATACCCTCTCACACGCACTACATCTGTCAGTCTTTTCCGTCACTCCGCCCTCTCTCTTGTTTGTGTGCTTGCTCACTCATTAACTCACTCTGGCGCACACTTACTCACACACCCCGCGCCTTCCACTCTGTCTCTCTCTTTGGCTTCTCTGCACCGGCAAATGAGTCATGCCATTTGAGGAGCTGAGATTTATTGTGACACACTGCTTTAGTGTGGTTTATTAGTTATGGCAAATGAGAGTGAAAGCCTCCATTGAGAGGTGAAAATGCTCTCACGCCACAGACAGACCCATAGGCTTTTCAAGTTGAGCCTGAGCCAAGCTCTTGTTTCTAATGGCAGAGCACTCTAAGTGCCCATCCCATCACATCATATGTATTCACACACACACACACACACACACACACACACACACACGATTACGGGCTGGTCCCTGGACATTTATGCAGTGTTTAGACAGCATTCATCATAACATCCATAACCAGTCTGTTTCCTTTTACTTTTAATACTCCCTTGGTGCCATCTTTCATGTCATTCATCACCCTCTCATCAACTAATTAATTACCCCAATCACCCCCCCATCGCTCGAGTCATGATGAAGGATATTTCAAGTTAAGCGCAGATAATTAATGTACAACACAGAGGTAGGAATGACCGTGGAATCCCAAGTCAAGTGGCAGGACCTTGTTAGCTTTTTACAAGCCCCATTAAGGTCAACAAACAGTTCAGCATATTTCATCAAAAGATGCCGGACCGCTTCAGTCCTCCCGAATTCAACCTCGTTCACTCCTTTCCTTAAACAGTCATCCCTTATTCCACTCATCCCTCCACTTTTATCTTTCCCCCAGTCTGATAGTTAGTATCAGAGTGTACTCTCTGATGTCAGGATTTGTGCCTACATGGATTTCTTTAAGTACACTTTCCAAATAAGATTTTCCCACTCTGGCTCGTGCCCCTCGGAGAGAAGAGAAATACGTGATCAGAGAGTCTCGCAACCAATCCCCCCTTTCACTCCTTCACCCTTCTTCCTGCAACTGCCGGGGTGAGCCAGAAATTGCGCACCGCATGATCTGTTGCCTCTCATTACACGGCACAATTTAATTGGCTGTGCTTGCCACCCCACCCCCACCCCACCATTGCTTGTGATTCAAGGAGAAATATGCAAGAACAAGAGGCTTTAGTTTTGTCATCAGATCCCATGAAGATGGGAAGATATCCTTATTTGTGCATCCGGACAGTTTGTTGCAACTTCAGTTGTAAAAGAATGAGGTAGCAGGTAGCAAAGTGCCACACAATGACCTGGTTAAATAGGTGCAAAAACAAAAGCACACCAATCCTCGTCTCTGCCTTATTCCCAAGCAGAGTATTTGCATGGTAAATCAGAGAAAAAAAATTAAGACATGAAATACTGAAAATAAATTAAATTGTCCCCATCTATGTAGGTACTGTGAAGGTTTGTATCTGGTGGTGTGAGATTGAGTGCATGTCTATGATAAGTACTGTAAAACAAAGCAAGTGCCTTAAACTTCCATCCGTCCATTCATTTTCTTCCACTTGGGGCGGAATTTTATTAAGTCAATTTTTTAAAATTGCATCAAAATCTGTCCTTCACATCTGATTTCAGAAAGTGACTTCACTAACCAATGGTTGGCGTCACAATAGCTATACAGGTAGTGCCTCCTGATCATTTAATACCATCTGTTGCCCTCACCTGTTTGCTAATCTTGAGCCTGCAAGGCGGTCTTCATGTCACTGCTTCATTTAGGTCCCTTGGCTCACCTATTTTGTCTGTTTTAAAGCAACAATAATCCATAATAGATGTATTCTTTTTGCAAAACACTGTGCACGGAATGGTAGTTTATTGGCTCAGAACACATTCCCCCAACCCTAACACTCATTCCTAAAGCATATGGTGCTGGACACAGCTGCTGTGCAAGGCTGAATTGCACATATTCACAGTCTTGGTGGTTTACATGTACATAAAAAAAAGCCATTTTCTCCAGACCCGTCTGTAATTGTGTGTGTGTGTGCTAGACACCTAATGAAACCAAGAAATGGACAGTATGCATAAGCTGCCAAAGAGCACTGCAGATCAGATGGTGTGCAAAATCCATGCTAACACATGCCTGCCACAGCAATGTGCTTCCATGTACAGTGTAGTATAGATAGATAGATAGATAGATTATCTATCTATCTATCTATCTATCTATCTATCTATCTATCTAACAGTCAGTGTTTTAACTGCCACAGAGATGAGATGTCAAAGTGCCATGGATGCTGAGCGATTACAAGTTGGAAGACAGAAAATAAAGCTACGGGAGAGAAAAGAGCTTAGATGAAGATTAACTAAAAGAATGGGTGGATTGACTTTCAAAGGCATTTGAACCAGATGAGGTGATAGGAATGAAGTGAAGGGGAGGCTAATACAAGTTACAGGGATTTCTTTCACATTTCTTCACTGCTTAGTGACTTCTTTTTCTCTCCTTTTTTTCTTTTTACAAAGCTCAGAGATAATTTTCAAAAAGTAATCCTGGAGCCTACAACTTTAATCCTGCCGATATGATTAGGTTCCCGGCATCTTATGAAATGATCTCAACCCTTTTTATAGGGATCTGAAATTTGGTAATGAAAGTCAAAGGTAAACAGATTAAAGATATTGCAGTTTGGATTGAATGTCACATTTTGATCTTATTTAAAGTCTCTTGTCATACACAATGAAAAAAAAAAAAGTTGACTTTTATCTAGAAAGTATACACCGTTACATTTAACTTCAGCCAACTTCTGTCAAAGCTGGGAGTCAACACTGCAACATTATGTGAACTAAGAGAGTTTTTATTTACCGTATTTGCACAAAGAGAAGCACTTTGGCTCGTGGTCCCCTTGGCGTGCTGTGGTATTATAGCAAATATACATTGAAGCATTACAGGGGAAAAAGATAAGAGTACTGCAGTGTGTGCTGGGTAAGAAAAAGTGCTCTGAAAATGCAGCCGTATGCCAAAATAATAATAAACCATGGCAACACACAGTAAGGCAGTAAATAGTGAAAATAACCAAGGTCCAGGCGACTTAGTAGTAATCAGTTGGCTGTGTAGTAGCTTGAAGTGATTCAGGGATGGAGATGGGAGTTACAATAATAGCAAACAAAAAAGCCAAACCAAACCATGGGAGGGTATTCTTATCTCAGATGGCTGCTATCTCATAGAAGACAGCCACTTTTGTTTTGCCATGCCTCATTGTGTGGCGTCTTTGAAATCCACAAGGGCCTGTTACACAGCATTCATTTTGTTTCATCACTCACACAAAGCCTTGACTGACAATATTTGAGATAGTTTGTTTCAGGTACAATGAGAGTAATTATTCTGGCTACACTGAGAAAACAGAGAGTACCAGCAGAAAGTAAGCAACATTACTGGCAATGACACAATATGACAACAAATTACTAGTAAGAGCTGCACAAATAATGACATGGGGCTAGGGATTGGGGGGGAGAGAGAGAAAGAAAGAAAACAAGCAGTCAGTACAGCGCTCCTGTGATGCATTGGCTTCGTAAGCTTTGCTAGTTTATGACAAAGTTTGGGTCGCGCGGGGCTGCGGTAAACACAAACGGAGCTTCGTCTTTGGTCAAGGTCACTTATGATAACAAGATTAGAACCAAAGAAAAACGTATGGGTCAGATTATGAGCAAAAAAAAAAATCAAAGCACCCACGGCTCCCGGGTTTCCAGGTGCTTTTGTTCTTTTATTTTTCCCTGAAGTATTCAGGTGCAGTGGAGCTGGTGCTCATCCCTGGGAGAAGCTGTAGTGTGTGCCCTGGGTCGGCCATGCAGAGAAGCACTTTGTTGTTTACTGCCACCCCGCTACCGTTCCCAGCTGCCTCGTTTTTTTTTGTTTTGTTTTGTTTTGTTTTTAATCCAATAAAGGGCTTCTCAAAAGGCGGATCTATCCATCGAGTCACTGCTCTACATCTGTACAAGATCTGGAAATATTGATTAGGTGATAATTAAATTGTCCACCCCAGCTTGATATGGATTAATAATTGTCCACTAATGCCCTCCTGACATTTTACTGCATTGACTCAATACTGTTTGCAGGGGCACGTCGATAATTTTGATGATTAGTATTCTTCATTTTGTCCCTAATGAGACCAATCAGAGTTGGCTCGACTTTTGCCTAAGAATTAGAGAGGAGTGAGAGGGAGTGAGAAGGAAGGATAGATTTTCTCTTAGGACCCATTACTCAGTGCTTTGGGCCTTATCACAGATATATTCCCTTGCTTTACAGGAACATTTCTTGTCTTACAAACCCAATTCTTGACGCATAATCAGTGTATTGTCAGTCTAAATATAAACTGTCATTCTGTGTTGATCCAAATCACGTAAAGAGGACATCTTTGGACAAACAACAGCACCACTAGGAGTACTATAAATACTGAGATGAGAAGGTGGTATGGGCAGCGTGCCACATCTCTGCTTCGACTTCCTCACTGCCATCTGTGAGTGTTCCTCCTCTGGCATTCTCACAAAGGCCTTTTGTGAATTTTTTCCCCCTTTGTCCCTGTTTGCTAGGTTTAATTAGGTTATTTACTTGAGCCTCACCTCCCAGTGTTTCATTATAGTGGGCATTGCAGATAGGGCTTCACACAGGGCAGGGGCAGATAAAAACTTAGGACAAAAGATGATAAATGTCGCGAGCGGGGACCGGAATGCAATCTGGCCGCCACGATGCAGAGATGCTCTAATGGCTTCCCAGCAAGGAAGGGGGAAGGCACTGTCGAGATGGCACCGTGATAAATGGCGCTGGGAT
>JAVDPK010001082.1:328958-357163 GCA_034780415.1 Cichlasoma orientale
CCCCCGCCCCCCCCCCCCCATATGATTAATAGATTGACTCTACAATGGTTTCCTCATAATTTCAGGCATTAGGTGAGGGTTTTTAATGACAAATAAGCAGCATTCAATTAATTACACAATCTCAAAGGGGATTTATGGAAGAAACAATCAGTGCGGGGCAAAGGGGGAGCAGAAGCTATTTTTCACCGAGACAGACTGCCCTGAACCTTGGGTTAAGGGAGCTTTCTGCGCCCTCACCTTCCTCCTCCCATATTTCGTTCCAACATTCATCATCGCAGGAGTTTTAAAGAACACACCGGATAGTATTTCACAACCAATTCCTTTTTCATTGCTTTAGGCCACAATGGGAAAATAAAATTTTAGTGGATAGTCGATGGTCCCTCGTTGTCTGCCCTGGGGTTTTAGCAGTTTTCTCAAAGAGACTGTATTTGTTCAGCAAATTACTGAACTACCTTTTAGAGGCACCAAGCAGGAGAGACTTAATGCCACTTTGTGTCAGAGTGGGAATGTTCCTCCTAAAACTCTATTACAGCAAATTGAAATTAGCGGTTTGAGCCAACTGTGGCACATTCACAGTAATATTCATTAGCGTGCTCGGTACCTGTTGCATCAACTAATAAACTAGACTGAAGCATATTTTCCTGAGCCGAGCCAGGATTCTAAGAAGCTGCTTTTACGGCACAAAATCCATAATAAAGGAACAATTGCCAAAAATATGTTTTCTCTTTCTGATTTACGGACGTTCCCCGCGTGATTTCCTTTACCTCAAACCTCCAAGGTGTTTCATTAATGCTTGACAGGAGGCTTTGGCACATACAGCACTCCAGTATTCCTACAGACACGTGCAGATATACATCCAAAATGAGAGGGGCCACTCTCAGATCTCGGAATATTGACCACACAAATGGATCTTCATTTGTGATAAATGAATCATGGGCTTCCATGGCAAACATGAACCCTCGGGCTCTTTGCTAGATACAAAAGGATTAGATCTGACATGCGGGTCCTTCACAGATGCATTTGCAAACCTAAAGGAGAAAGCAGCCTTCCCCTGCCACTTAAGATTTTCTCAAATCAGCTTATCTAAGGCTTCGGGACAGAAGGGGAAATTTCAGAAGAAGTATGGCCCCAGACATAAATTTGGGATGCGTTCTCATATTTGAGGAGCCTCTTCCAGTCTGGACAATCGTAAAGATGCGTGTTTTAAAACAATTTTAAGGTTGACTCAGAGTTCAGTAGCCTGGATCCTTTAAAAAGCAACACAGGAAGGTGAAATTCAGAATTATCCCCTTCTACACACCAGCGTGTGCTCTATTAGACGGTAGTGCTGAGCATTTTGTTTTCCATTATTGGATTACTTAAGCAATATCTACCCAATGCAGGTGCCAGGAGGCTTATTTGGAAAATCAAGCTCAAAGGAAGCTCTAGGGGGAAAAACCTAATCTTATTTAGACTGGACAACATATGTGCCAAGCAGCACTGGGATGTATCAATGAGATAAATACAGGCTTTGAATTCTCTGAGGGCATTTTGGGGAAAATTTAGACGCCTCAATTTGTAATTTCTTATTTTTGTTTAGTGGCAGTTTGTACTCTGCATGCTTGTTGGACTTATTGCCTTAACAGCTGAACCTGCCAGTCATGAATATTACGTTATGCTCTCAGTGTCCAGGGTCTTTTTTTCCTTTTTTTTTTTAAATATTGCGTCATCTTGAGCTTGAAATCTAGGTCTTCGTAGCATCTGCTAGCACCTTATCTTAAAGTAGAAGAAAAGATTAGAAGGAAAATAGAAGGACTATTTAAGAGGTTCTAAAGTAGAAAAATACCATCAAATGTCCTGGTTCCATGATAAAAAATTAATGTGGAGGCAAGTTTCACCTCTGCAAAAGTTAATGGGCAGAATGATGGATGGTGTGTTGAGCTAAGCAACTATGTCCAAGTCCAAGTTTGAGATTGTTCAAACAGGCTGTAGGTAGCTGATAAAGCTAAAAGGTGGGCTCAGCTTCAGAACCTGTCATTCATTTGGAGCTAGATTGTAAGGTCCATCTTTTTACCACAGTGTAAAGTACACCTTGTAAACAGAGCAGGGAAATCAACAGTGATGTGGGTGAAAGTGGTGAGACATTAGAGCGGGGTGGGGAGAGAAAAATGGAACAGATGCCGTCATAGAATTGGCACAAAATGAAATTGCTGCCGTCCTTTGTTAATCAAGAGCTCTTACGTTTGGTTGAGTAATTTTGTTTGTGTGAAAACAAAAGCATAATTAACAGTTCCCCCTCCATGCCAAAAAGAAAAAGGGGGGGGGCGGTGAATATGTCAGTGGAACAGGAGCCGAACAGAGCATTTTATCGGTGAGGATTTAGGTTGTCTCTTGCAACATTTTTAGAGAACCATAAACAAATATACTGGTCACCATTTCTAAATCAACTACCTTTTAAAAAAAAAATATATATATATATTTATTTGGGGGTTTTTAAAATGTTTGTTTAAATATTAGGAGCATTAACACAAGTGATGATTCGGCAAAAGCCAAATCAAAACCGGAAGCTAGCCAAAAAACGTAACATATGGACAGTCCCAATCCTGCAGTGTTGGATCAAGTCTGCCTCTTTTAATGATTAAAGTTATTTATACCATTTTTCCACTTAAATGACAACCATTTGTCCCAATCCAAGTGCTCTTCCTTCATTCCATGAGTTTTGGCATCACCGGGATCACAACAACAGTCAGCCGCTGTCGCTCTGCGTTTCACTCCAGTTTTTACTTACATTGTTCTTTGCCGCTGCCAGAAGAATCAGTCCCAATTCAGTCAAGGCAAGCGAATGCATTAGCAAGCCATGAAACAAGTCAATTCCAAACAATACACTTGTATTCAGTAAAAGCACTGTATGATTAACGTGATTAGCACTCTAACCCTCCTAAATTCTCTGATCTTCTTTCTCACTTCTTTTGGATTTTGGAGCATGGAAATAGCTTTTCATCAGTGTCCCTCAACTTCAAATTATATGCTGTGGTGTGGTGGGAAAAATGGTTTGGGCTCAGACTGCTGAGAGAAATAAGCACTGCTGTCACACTCTGTGGCTGATGTTTCGTGGTTTCTTTTTTTTTCCTGTTAGTCTTATCTTGGGAGGGGTAGCAAGGATCAGATGGGTTCGCTGAACTGGGTAAACATCATCTGTAGAACAAAGGAAAGAAATGGTGTAAATTTTAGGAGAAATCGTTAAACGCATCTGCCTGACCCAAATTCCTATGTATTCATAATTGAGCATCTTCTGCTAAGATGGGAGACCAAAGCAACAACACGTCTTGACACAGACTCTCACGCCGCCACAGTAAGTGACCTGTGACAGCCTCTTAGAGGAGATTGTATCCACTCAAATACGTCCAACAAATATATCTTATTATGTCCTGCAGGGATTTTCCCTGAAGAATAACCTCAACCACGAGGGTGAAAAGTCTCGTTCCGCTTGGGGAGAAAAGGGGTCGGACCAAATCCAATCCTTGTGCAGCAACCACTGAACTAAAGCCAGAATGTGACTGGAAAGGTTTATGTTTTTATGGCTTTACTTGGAAAGTCCGGTGCAACAAAGGCTTATTTTCTTCTCAGATTCCTTTATAGGGTATTTTTGGAGCCGTTCGCGATTTGCCAAATGTGATTTCAGTGTCACAAAAGAGCATCCATAACTCACACAATCTGTGGGATTTTAAATTTACACTTCATTTCACAACCATTGTGTGCTACTTCTTGGTTATTTTTAGAACACTGCATAGCTTCTTGACATCTATAGTGCACTGTGCAAATATCAAGATTTACTTCGCGTAAATTGTCAAACTTAGTTTACTTAAAGCTGCGACGCTGTTAGCTTAACTACATGTGAAATCAGGCGCCGCCGACACACAGTGCAACATTGCTTTGTTATAAACCTGCGCCGTGCGCGCAGCTTGACGTTGACCGGATAAATGAAAGTGATAGCAAAGACACGGTTGAGCGTCTGCTGATCCTGTGTAGGTGCTGAGCGGTAGAAACAAACAGGCTTTTCGTTTTGATGCCTGAACCCTGTGTCACATAGCTGTCAACATATAAGTGCATGCCAAATTTAAGCAGCGATTCTGGCCTTGTATGTAGGTCCCATGCCTCCCTTACCGATTTTCGTCCATTAAATGTAACAACATTAGTTTTCTAAGACACTGTAAACATGGCCTCGGTGTTGCAGCAACTAAGCAAACTTGTAAGTAACTGATCAGCTAAATGGTACCTTTATCTGTCGAGACTCTATTAAGGCTATTTCAATGAGATCCTGAAAAGAGGGTTTTTGTCTGTCAGGTCACTAAATTTCAACTGGCAACTGAAGAATGTCCAAAAAAAAAAAAAAAACTTTTCATGAATTTATTGCTGCACTGAAGCAACATTTTAGAAACTCTAACGGCCGCTGTTGTCATACGAGGAAAATGTGATTTCACTTATGCTCGTATTTTGTATGAGTGATCAATAGATATAATCTGCTAATGGGGTGAGTTTATGTCCAACGGCCTTATGTCTTCTGCAAAAAATCTGCTCACCGAGGTACTTTTTGAGCCAATGTCCTTTTTTTATGCTCATCCAATATTTGGCACCACACACTCATATGGCCTGATAGCCTGGCAGTGGCTAATGTGTGCAAATTGTCATTGGGAGTCTTTTTATATCAAGCACCAGTGCTCAGCACTTCTTTAGAAGGTGACTTCAGCATTTCTCTCCCTTCCATCTCATTTAGTGTGCAGATCCATTGTTGAATATACAGTATGGGTCTTTAAAGCAGAAACTGCCCTTGTCTTAGTGTGTCCTTGAGATTGCGGTCCTCGGCCAGGTAGAACAAGCGAGCAAAAAAAATATGTAAAACCCAATCTGCTTTTTTTCCCTGTTAATTTCACCCTTTGGGTTTGACTTTCATTTATTGCACAGGGTAGCTTAGCGCTATATTATTGTCGCATAGGACATAATATATTCACCCCAGCCTACACATTCAAAAACAAACCCCAAAGTTTCCCCTCTTAACAGAATGCACTTCAGACCTCTTAAGTGGCACTGAAGCAGCTCCTTACTGACAATTTATGCAAGTCGAAAACCACCCTCAGACACACCGCACGGGCAAAACTGCGAGCCACTAGGGCCCCCGCTTGACTAATTATTTCAGTCTTTACCTTTAATGCCTTGTCAATAACCCACGTTCTTCAAAAATGTGCAACATGTGTGATTAAACGGTAATTAATGCGATTTCATTTTGCTCTCTTAGCCTCGTAAGGAGAATGCCGCAGCAGCTCCGTTGACATGAGTTGTTAATCACAGCGCTAGCTTCCAATTGTGTTCAATTTCCCCTTCCTTTATTTATCATCACAATGGTAATTCACTTCACTATGAAATAAATGAGGGTACAGCTAAGAGTTACCAGCAGCTTGAGAATATGAATGCCGTTTTGTTTGTTGTATCTAAAGTTCCAGATCTATGCGAGGAAAGTTTTTCAAATAACTCACTGCTGATGTCATGCCTGTGTGACCGTTCTAGATGAGCATGAGTTCACAAGGCAGCTGTAAATTACATTTCTGGCCTAAGCAGGAATGCATGCAGAAGGCCAGAAACATTTGTAACAAATCATTAATTTTGTCTGGACGCGTACCGGCTGACTGCACTGAAAATATGGGTTAGCAAAATGTAACACTCATTTAGAAAAATATGGGTTTGGCAAAAGTGCGTGGCGTTCACTTCGCCCCACACACACACACACACATATATATATATATATATTTTTTTTTTTCCCCACTATTTTTTTGTGTGATATTGTAGTTAATCAGTTGGCTGAATCAGGCATAGTACTATGGTTTAACATGATTTTCCAGGGTATACCACTTACAATTTAAAATTAAATGCCCCCCCCCCCACCCCTCTTCTGCTCTCCTTAAAGCTGAATTGCCAGTAATATCCCATGCTGCAGCAAGAGAACAATTCTAGCATCTTAAAGGATAGCTAAATTATGATCTCTTGAGCACTTGGTTTTAGAATACATTGCAATTTCACAAGCGTTGCATTTTAGTTCGCATGGATTGTCACATCCAATTACTATATTCAACATGCATCCGTGCTCCTAGGCTTGCCTCTGGCTATTGTGTTTGATCAGGTATACTTTGGACTCACTGTAGAATCAACTAATTGTCTGTTCGACCTTGAACAGGCTGGAGGGAACTTGGACAGGAGCTACCATGTACAATTAATTCATTTCCCCTCCCTCCGTGTCTTTCTCCATTTGAATGAGCAGTGCAGTTTCTCACATTAAACTGTTCTTTCATTCCTTGATAGTTGTTAACCTGGAGCTTTTATGGAAGCTAAGTGATCGGTGATTCCCCCTCAAATCATACAGAATTAACATCCATATTTGTAATCATAATTGAGATTTTTAGTGCGTGTTCTTAACATTTCAGACCAATTCAATGTTTAATTTGTATACCTCTTTTTGCCTCCCTTTTAACTAAGATGATATATACATATTGATGGAGAATGTTATTAGTTCGTGAAGACTATTAAATGAACATTAAAAAACAATAGACCGAACATCAATCATTTACCCACAGTCGGAGGGTTATGAATCATGGTAAAAACAAGGTCCCAAGGGAAAAATACAGGATATTTGAATAATTTCTAAATGCTTTATCCAAAAAGGAATCCTGTTCTTCATCGTGTATACCTTCCTAGTTTATTTATGATGTAAATAAGGCCAGTGTGTGACTGAGGTGATTTGACTGAGTGCTTGTTGTTTTTATGAGCATCAGTTCTGTGCCAACAGCAAGCAGACACAATGCCAGATAACTACAAAAGTTTAACAAGAGTAAAGCCAGAGCATCTTTCATTACCTTAATGGACACTGAGCATGATAAAGACAACATATACACTCAGCAGCCAAACCTCTGACAGGTAAAATGAATAACCCTACAATCCAGTGTTCTGCTGGGAATCCTTTTGTCCTGGCATTTAATTGCACGGTACTCCACCCAGCTTAATATTGTTAAAGACTATATACCAATTTCAGCAGCACTCCCTGATGGCAGAGGCCTCCCCACAGCAGAACAAGGTGCTCAAGGTTTTGACCCAGCCTCCAAACGCCCCAGATCCCAATCCGAGCAAGCATCCGTGGGACATGCCAGAAAAGCCCAATTAACCCCGCAACCCAGAGAACCCAACGGATTTGCAGTCATTGTTCCAGTGCCAGAAACCACATGCCACCCATGTCTGTGCCCTGACAAGATGTCTTGTATATCTAAAAGCACACATTGGCAAAGAAAACAGCTTCTTTTAAAAGTAGTGAGTGCACTGTATAGGCTTAGAAATTATTAAAACCAATTTAAAAGCCTGTAGTTATCAATTTCCAAACATGCAGCGAGCTTTACCTTACACATCAGTTCAGGCAGGGACACAGAGTTGCGTTGGAAACTTTTGCAGCACAGTTTGAAGTTGCTCATTTGCAATACTGTGTATTTCTGAGAAGATTTATCCATGGAGGTGGCTTCTCATGCCAGATACCCAAAAGCATTGTTGGAAGGCAGCCATAATTGTCGTTTGGCTGCGCTGCAGACTACGGCATCTCAAAGCTGTTTCTAGTCTGATGTCGCCTCATGAAAATTTAATGAAGAAATAGTTTCCAAAAAGGTGGCGTTTACGAAAGCAACAGAAGACACTAATTAGCCATATCACAGCAGGGAAAGGAAAACTTAAAGATGTACATAAACCTCATTGGCATTCATAGTAAGCAGGTCTTGTTTGGCAGGTTAATACTTAGCCAACATTGTAAAGAGGCAGCTATTTTGCATATGGGGATCTTTTGCGTGTGTAGACAATATTCCAGTGTGCAGCCTCTCAGAGATCATTACGTGCTTCAAACCAAAAATACTTCCCGTTCAGAGTGGTGAGCTTCACACAAAGCTGCTCTAGGCTTTGATTTTCTTTGTTTTGCTAAAAGAACGTGGTCGGGGCAAAGTGCAGTGCGACTTATTTTCTTTCACTTCCCCAAACGGCAGCGAGATGTTGCTCGCCCTTGTTCAATCAGAAAGTTGAGACGTATGTAGGAACAAGCTTTTAAAGTACAGCAAAGCCACCTGCCATCACCGAAGGACATCAAAGCTCCACTGCACCGGAACACGTGTAGCCGCTGAAGCTACATCCTTTCTCTCACTGAAAGAATGAGTCTGGCATTTATATGCTGTCTCAAAGCCTGACTCAAAGCATAAAAGCAAAACCTAGTTTGATTCTGTCCCAAGCTAACCGAACATTTCAAGCTCACCAATTATCAAACGAATCCAAACTATTTAAGGTAGCTGCCTCCTAACTTTTTATGCTGAGTTACGCTAACTAGCTGCTAGCTAGTTAATTATTATTTATTGGGCGGAAATGTGCGGTGTTGATTTCAGTATATTCTTCTTCCAAAAAAGCCAATACATATATTTCTAAACACAACAATTGGTTTAATCCCTTGATTACCTCCACTAGCACAAGGTTTGATGGAATGCTCAGGTCTCACATTTGTTACAATGTTTCTAACCTATTTCCAGAGGACCAGCTGCCCCCTGGTTTCCCCACCATAGACATGGGCCCACAGTTGAAAGTGGTGGAGCGAACACGCACTGCCACCATGCTCTGTGCTGCCAGCGGCAACCCAGACCCAGACATCTCTTGGTTCAAAGACTTCCTCCCTGTCAACACCAGCAACAACAATGGGCGCATTAAACAGCTCAGATCAGGTAGGTTTCCTCTGCTGAAAATCTAATTACCGGACAGGGAGTCTTCTTTCTTATTTTCTTCTACATGATCTGCTCCCCCTATTGTATCCTCTGTTCTTTCATCCACTTCTTCCTCCCATAATTTAACTTCTCATTTGGCTTTTAATTTTGTAGGTAATGGCATTGTTTCTACTATTTCCTGTCCTCTACTCTCTGTACACCCCGGTGTGTTTTGTCTGTATTTGTGTCTCCCTTTGTCTTCCAGTGTTGTCATGGGCTGTTGGGATTGTCCCCCTCCCCCCTCTGTGTTTGCTGGCTTCTGCCCCTAACTTCTGCCCTCATTGCTCACTGCTGTGACTTTTTTACAATGGTTTCTTTTGCTGTTTTGTGTTGATTTCCTTTCCACTGCATTGGTGCAGAATTTTTTAGAACCATTTTCTTCATTTCTTATATCTTTCTTTTAACAATTAATATTCAACATTCGGCTTCATTCAGAATCTGCAACTTAGTGCGCATACTTTTAAAACAGGATAACATGCCAAAAAAATAAATAAAAAATCCAATTAATGTGCTTTTGTTGACATTTTACTTTCCAAAAACTCATTTGAACAGATATTTGCTTTGTTTAAGGCCTTTTAGGTTTGAGAAATACATTTAATTCTGGACAGTAATCAGCCACAGTAGTGCGTAAAACTTCGCAAAGCTTTTCCCTTTCCCCCTTGATTCATTGACTTTACAGTCCCTGCTTTAATGTTTAGATTCCAGCTTTGCTTTTATTTGCCTGTGACACACCCCGATATACTCATTCACCTCAGTATCCCAAGTTTGATTTCAATATCTCAATATATAAATTATATACATATATATATATATATTATTCTCTAAAAAATGTTATAGCTTGCAACTTTATGTGCCAGCTAACGATAGCACATTAGCATAACTACTTAAATTTTAAGTCTTGTATGTTTGACCACCTGTCTTCACAGATTCCACAGCTGTCCTTTGTTAAATCATCGTGCTAACCTTACTTCCTTGCTGACTTGTTTTCAACAGAACTGTGTAGAATTAATCCTTATTTCTAACCTGCGACTATAAAGCATTAACGAAACCTTGTTAACTAAACTTACCTAAAGAATATAATCATATTCTTATGCTGTCTTTCTTCTCTCTATATTTTTAAATCTACAGAATCCTTTGGTAAGTGCTTAGCTCTAAAGCACACATCACCTCCACTAATTTCCATGTTCCAACAACTATTAAAATGCATGGCATGCATTTTACTAACAGATAGCTTAGTCTCAGGGCTACTACTAGAGGCACACACACTCTTCCCCTCACCCCCACGGTGTTTAAGTGTCCTGTCACTGCCAGCTGTAATGTCACCTAATCTAGAGATTATAATCACCAAGGTTTAGCTTTTAGCATTGTCATATACTGACCTGGGTAGTGATCTTGTCCTCACATGTTTGTAACTCACTTACTGACCCACCGCTTACTCACTTACTTAATCTTTTAACACCAGCACCTTAGGTATGGAAATTTCAAGAACTTTTAGAGAGGTGTCCAGTTCTTCTTAGCTCAGGTCAAGCAAAGGGATCCACACTCTTTTTTTTTTCCTATTTCCTTTAAATATCTCTGCTCTCAATCTTACATACAAAGTCCTGAAAGTCTTTCCCTTCAGTAGATGGTCTTCAGAAGCCATTGCCACTTCCAAAATGGCACCTCCCCGTGGTACACCAAATGTGTCTCTCTGACCAATGATTTTTCTATGATGAATCCTGTCTTTCTTTGCCAGTAGAGTACAGAAAAAAAAAGTTCTTATTCTCTTTCTCTCTCTCTCTCTCTCTCTTTTCCTGTAGTACCTTTATTTACGTACCCTGTTAAATCTAATTTGATTCTTCTTCCAAAGCCCCCAGCCTCTATCTACACGTACTAATGCTTCTTCTTTCTAATCTTATTTGCATTCATATTATCCACCCAGGTGGTACACCAATAAGAGGTAAGAGTGCTGAACTGACGTTCACAGAATGAAAATAATACAAATTCATTCTTGCTGTCAATCCATCCATTCACTTGAATCACCTCCATTTCTGTCCTGTTTACCAAGACCAAATCCCATTTCGTTCATATGGACCTTCCTTCTTATTTGTCCAGTTCTGTTGACTATGTTTGTATTTCATCTTTCCGTCTATGCTTTATTTACTCCTTTGTGTTCTCGTTTAAAAGCCCGTTTAGCTCAGTTGCGATATGCTTGCCCCGGCTCAAATAAGCATATCCAATGACAATTATTTTTTCAAACTCTATTTTTTACGTTCATTTTTGTTTTCTTTTTGGCCATAGCGAATCATGTGTCCCTCTTTTTGTCCAACTAAAACAACCAAGCATTTTTCCCCCTTAGCTGTTCTTGTTCAGCACTAAAAATATGCACAGATGCTGTGGAATCACGCAGGCATGCTGAAGACAACATTGCCTCTCCTCTGCTTTTTTCTCCCAAAGAATTCTTTCTATCTTTGCAAACTATTTTTTTTTCCATTTCTTCTATTTGCTTTCCTCTCCTGTACCTCTACAAAAAAGCCCAAACAACCACTTTTTTGATAAAGTTTCTACGGTGCTTTTTTTCTCTTTCACCTATTTTTCTTACTTTTCTTGGGTTTGGAGACTATTTTACTTTTTGACTTTTTTTTCTTCAGGGTTTGGGAAGGCAAACAGTAGAGTCTGGCGAGGACCCGATTGGCTCATTTTTGCCGTGTGACATGGAGCTGGAGAGTTGTTGATGCATAAAGCCATTTTTCCCTGGGTCATGTGACACCACACTGCTGATCCCATTTGTGGATTTTTATGGGTGTCTTTTGTAGCTTTCACAAGCTAAAGCAGTGGCTGGTTACCTTCTTGTCGGCTCAGGCCGGTATTTTGAATTTTGTCTTCTAATACAATTGCATTTTATTTTTCAGCTAAGGGTTGTCAGAAGGTTGTAAGTTGTGTCGACATACATTTCTTCGCTAAGATTTGCATGTCAAAACTTTTGTTACAGAGGGTTATGGTGGTTTTGCCTTGCATAATGCGTTCAATTACATTTTTTCCAGATATCTGAGCAGCATTTTTCAATTTTTTGGTACGAGCTGCATTTTTTTTTGAAAAAAAAGTCACTTCACTTAGATGAAGTCCCAAATTATTCTGCAGGCAGAATAATACACCTGATTTGTGATTGAATATGCTAAAATTCATACCTAAATTTCTTTTGTTCAATTGTCTCCCCTTGTTATGCTGCTTTCTTATACTGTAAACCTCTTTTGTTTGATCCATGTTTCCCTGAAGTAGTATCACTCATCCCCATATTGACCAGTCCAGTGATATGTTGTATATTGACGGGCTTGCCCCTATTCTTCAAAGTGATTTTTTTTTTCCATTGGCGCTAGGATGAGTGTCGTGTTAGACCCTATAAATAAAAAGGCTTTTTTTCTTAACAGACCATATAGAGGGTAAATACATTAGTGACCAACTTAGGTGTTATTTTTCTGTTCTTTTCCTTTGGATTTGGTTGACAATGTTTTTTTTTCTTCTTCTTCTTCTTTTCTCGTGTTGCTACTTTAGGCTTGTTGAAAGAAACGATTTGTATTGCAGTGTTTTGCAATTACAGCTACCCCTCACCTACAGTACGATTGCACAATCTCAATTTCCCCTCAGCCAGTGGATCGGGCTGTGACAATAAATAATAAGATATAATGTTTATAGAAATGAATGAAAAAATGTAGCGTTTTATTCATGCATTTAATTGGATATTGATCAATTATAACCTTCCTTACACTGATCTGCTGATGCCTAAAAGGACAAAGCAATCTAGAAATGAAGGGTGCTGACGTTGAGCCCGTTGCTTTTTTAACTTTTGCTTGTGAACTCGATGCCAACGACATAACTCTAACCACATATACTTCGCCACCCCATTTGCTGTTCCCAACCAGGAGCCCTCCAGATTGAGCAGAGTGAAGAGTCTGACCAGGGGAAGTATGAATGTGTGGCGACCAACAACGATGGGACCCGCTACTCTGCCCCAGCAAACCTGTATGTCAGAGGTAGGAGGCGCGCGTTGAGCACCACCAGCATGCCTCTGTCAAACAATACATTAACTTTCTCTTTACGATTCACGAGGAATCTTTAAATTAGCCGATAAAGTCAACAGAGGCCATATCGTGTGAGGCACTTGTAAGTATGCTTGACTTGTTAAGTTTAGTTTTTGGTTCTTTCTGTTGTTTTTTCGCACTTGACTTACCTGCACTGATTTGAACCTAAAGTGCTCTTTAACATGTTTCTGGCCCTTTCTCTTGATTATCCTGAGTCTAACACTGCTTGCTGTTTATTTTATTTTATTTTTTATCCACTAATTGCTTTTAAAACCTAACTGTTGGAGGTGGATATCCTCCCCCTCCGTCAGCCCTGACTTTTTTCCCAAGCAGTAAACAGCTCCTTTTTCTACCCACTGGTCAACAATGGAAGGACACCTTTAATCCCATTAATTTTGTTACTGACAATAAATATGTAAAAAAAAAAACAAAAAAAAAAAACAAGAGTTATAACTGGAATATAATAATTATTTTATGTAACAGTAGTAAAAAACAGTCACAGGTTTGGGTTGCTTAATGATTTTGGGAGCTATGATATAGTTCAGGAGCAGCTTTTAGTGAGCTCTTTTTTTTCCCCACAGACACTGCAATCATCTGTTTTTGTTTATTTATCTATCTTGATTTAGTCAGAATATGTAGCACATTTGGTGTAACTCTTCTTAATTATTTCTTACCGCAGTCAGCACTCGAGGCTTCTTTAGGTTTTATGCACAAAAGCCAGAGCTATTGTTCCGGTATTGTCTGAAAAATGTTTAGAGCCTATATATATATATATATATTTATGTATTTTTCTTCTACATATTACAGTGCTCTTCAGTCCTATGGTTAGCTTTTGTAATCATCAATTATGGTTTCAAATTAATTTTTTTGTAAGCTATAGAATCAACTTTAATTAATATCAGCTATCGTTTAAGCTAACCACGTGGCATGGGCAGAATATATGTTAAAGTTTCCTTATTTAAAAGGATTGAGATTAGACAGGTTAGGCTTTGCTTTGTAACATGGGTGCTATGGGGATACAAGGCGCTCCCTGGCCCCCTCGAAACAGAAGGTCCTTCTAATTGTTCAAGTCGCATTTGAACACCTAAAACATGGCCTTTTTACTCTCTGTGTTTCCCTTGTTTTTCTCCTTTCCTTATTTCGTTTTGTTCTGCTTCAAATTCCCCACATCCCTCAGAGCTGCGAGAAGGTTGGTGTGTTTTTTACTTTTTGAACACAACAGAAACAAGTGATTTTTTTTTTTTTTTTGCCACATCTTAGAGACATTCAAAATAAAACACTGTATTACTATAGCCTATTTTTTTTACTCCACTTTTTTTGCTTCTATGAATATTATTTTTCTCTGCTGCACATTCAGTGTTCATGTTCCCATTGAGAATGCACCTGGTCCCTTGCTTGACTGTCCAATAGGTGGTGCATGTTTTGCATCTTGAGGTGGGGTTTTAGGGATGATATTTGCATCTGTCTGATGGTCTATTTGCATGGTCACCTGTTAATGTTTGAACTAGCCATCCCTTTATCCCCAGCCCCTTACCCCGTCAGTGTTCCTGCTTGGTTTCTCTGATGACTAACAACTCAGCAGGTGAATAGGGTAAGGTAGTTCAAAGAAAGAGAGCAAAGAAAGGGTTAAGTGGCACGTAACATTAGCAGGATCGGTGTCTTTCATTTATGGGTGCCGAGAACTAAAATCCATATTGATTCGCATGGATGTTAAAATCTTTCTCTGCTTATAAGAGTTTAAGCCTTAGCCTACACTAAAAATTTCCTCTAATGGAAGTCTGTCATAGATAACAGTATGTTTAAGCAAAATCCATCCTTTGTTGTAATTGGAACTAAAGGCAGGCATCAAGCTGCAAAAACAATCCTGCCCTTAGAGATTATCCACTTCCTCAGATGAGGATGTTTCTGTGCAGGAAGTCATGAAAGAATGATGTATTTAGAGCGTTATCCACAAGACTTGACAAATGTAATGATATTCAAATGAGCAGGATAATATTATGTCTGTGGGGAGCGTGATCCAATTGGATATTAATTAAATATTGAGTGAGAGAAACGTTGTATTTAATAATGCAAGCAGTTCCCCTAGATTTCCTCTCTGGAGAGCTGCAGCATGCTCAACAGAATGGGCTCTGTGAATCTCTCTCGCGCAGGCAGCGGCGAGAGCGTGCCTGTGTTCTAGTCAAATATAGCACAAGCAACTAGTTTAGACTCAGCGCAAGTATAACTGCAAATGTTCGATCTCTAGAAGTGATTTATTCCTTAACAGTTTTCTTCAAGGTTTGCTAAATAATTTATTGAGTAATGTAACCCAAGCTAACAATAATGCCATGAGCAGAAACACTGACTTTACCTCGCTAGAAGTTGTATAACAGCACCTGGTAGTACCAGCCTCATGTCCTTTGTGCCTACGTCCCTTGGATGAACCTGAGTCATAAGATGTTTTCTTCTTCTCTGTGTCTCTGTCCTCCCTTTAGCTTGTGCTAGCCACAGTTAGAGCAGTGTAACAGTGTCAGACTAACCTCTCCATGTACACTGAGTGGCACAGTGTCTTCCCTCTGACCCCGTTACTACTTCTTTTGCCTCCGCAGCCCTCCTTCCCCAGATTCCTTCATGTGGTTGCTTCCCAAAGTCCATGTTGTTCTTGTATGCATGATGGACTCCTCCTCTCCTCCAGCAGGCCTTGAAGCCATTCATGTGTTACTGATGTTACACATTAACATTCACCTAAAAGTGGAAATATTCTTTCAAATTGTAGCCTTTTTTAATTTTTTTTTTTTTTTTTGGGGGGGGGGGGGGTTACACGTTTACCCACACACTGTCAAATAATATGCTTTTTAAAATTTAGAATAATATCACCATGGATGTAGTATATTATGATTATACTGCATAATTATGATACAATATTAAAAATAACTTATTCTTCTGAATGGTAGTGAGTGCGAAATCTATCACGTTTTTGCTGCAATAGCACTTTATAGTGTATTTTTGGTGTGCTGCAAAAAGTAGTATAAAAAAATAATATTAAGTGGAGTAGTTAAGAGGTGATATTCCCTGCCAGAGTCCAACCCGATACAATACCGATATTTGGTGATTTAAAAATACCGCATATCGGCTGATACTTTCTTCTCTTTCAGACACATGAAACATAAACAGCTTTCCATAAGATTTGTTATGGGCAGTTACTTATGACTTATTACATAATGTCATTTAAGAATAAACTTGTTTCATTGTCACACGAATTCGCCGATCACTTGTTTACGCTCTGCCTGACTGCTCGCATCAGCTGATTGTTGAGTTTGTCCCGTTCTAAACTCGTACTGCTAACGAGGAAATTTCACGATGCCCTCTGGTGGACCAGCTATGCAACATCGACACACATAACATGGTTAAAGGGTATTTCTCCCATCTCGTCCTTATTTTATTTTCAATTTTCATTTATTGTCCATTACAAATAATGGCAAATAGCTAATATTGGTCAATATATCAACTCCACCAATCTATTGGTTGCGCATCTGCGGGGATTAAAGTCTATAAGTGTCGTATGTGCCGACTTATAAGATTGAGTCCTTTCCTAGAAATCTCAACATATGGTACGTCATTTCAGAGCTGTCAAGTTGAATGACATCTCTTAGCCCTTTCTGTTAAAATGTACCAAGAGGCATGCACTCCTACTGAAATAGTCTGAATTAGCATCATAAAGAAGGTTTATGATTTGGATTCGTTCACAGGCATGAATTGAATTGTAGAAACACTAAATGTAATGTGGTGAGCTGCATTCATGCTTTAAGCAGCAGTATAACTGTTCCTCTTAAAAGTGTAGTCAGTCCACCAGCATAAAGCCTGCATTACATTTATCTGAGGTGGTTAGCACAGCACAATCTGAAATCTGTTACTTTTTTATCCATCTTTATGGCATTGTTAACAGTTGACACGGGCTAGCACAAACCATTGTAGGAGCCTTAAAAACACAAAACGCATTTCCTGTTTGTGGCGTGTGAAGCCTTTTCAATGTATTAGCTACATCTCCATGTGATGTGAGGATGTGATGCGGCACATGATCTCACATCAGCTGGAAGTTTGCAGCCTGAAAAGTTGTTTCATTGCATACAACTGTGGAGTGCTGTTGACTCTCCAGCACTTTGTGCAGTTCTGTACATCTGTACTGATGGTGACGCAGTTTTTTGTGCATGGTGCTTGTGTTGGTGTTAATCCATTCGCCACTAAATCGAATTCTCGGCATGAGTTTACAATGTATTTTCTTAACCTTTATCAAACATTCATAAATGGAGAAACAGATTTAGTCTTTATGCAATTAAGCCTTTAACAGTCTATTAATATTCTCATTAGAGAACTCTTTTTTTTCCTTTTTGGGAGAATACAAAGTGTTTTTCTATAAAGGTTGCTCCAGTTTCTGCTTGGTTTTCACTCTGTTTTTTTGTCTTTTTTTTTTTTAATTTTAGTGCGTCGGGTGCCACCACGATTCTCCATTCCACCTACAGACAATGAGATCATGCCAGGCGGCAGTGTCAATATCACATGTGTAGCTGTGGGCTCCCCCATGCCATATGTCAAGTGGATGCTGGGTGCCGAGGATCTTACGCCAGAAGACGATATGCCCATTGGACGTAATGTCTTGGAGCTTACAGACGTACGGCAATCAGCCAATTACACGTGTGTAGCCATGTCAACCCTTGGGGTGATTGAGGCTGTGGCACAGATAACAGTGAAAGGTAAATGTGCCTTTAATTCTTCTTATTAATACTGTAATTAAAGACTGTAATTTTAGTAGAAATACCAATGCCAGAAGCAAATGTATTAATAGTTCAGTTAAAGAGCTTTTCTTAGAGTCTCCATTTACTTCAAAATACAGTATGTATTTCAGTTTGCGGCTAATATTTATTAGTAATCTATCCAAGCAGAGACTACTGGCAGTGCTTTAAAGGAACTTATTTGCCTCACACTGCCATGATAAGTCATCTGTAGAGGATTCCTTAAAGCTTTAGACAAGCCCTGGCACCAGCCTCAGTGCATTAGATGCCAGGCTGAGAATATAGTGAAGTGCTTATCTCTCAGCTGGAGAGCTACAGAGCCAAAAGCTCACCATTTCTGCTAGCAACTTGTAGGGGGGCATGTTGGAGGGGTGAAACGTAGCGAGTATACTTTGGTGTCCTCTGTAGGCATGGTACTTATCTGTGCGTAATCATATCTAGACTGCAGCGTGTCAGAAAGATACCCCCGATTGGTGCTGCCATGTTTACGAGCACACAAGGGACAGACCCGCGTACACAAACATTCAGCTTTGTTTTTCCGAGACATAACACACAGATATTAGTCACAATATAACCCACTGGCAGGAGCTCCCCCAGAAGCATACTTCAGATGGTGTATAAAGGCAATCTATCCCCCTGATTTCTTTTTGCCATGTGCCACAGTGTGGGGAATTAAAGCAATAAATTTACCTGTTTAATTATTAAAGTGATAAACACGGGGAAACCTGAGATTAATGGCAGCTACACTCCAAACGGCTGAACGTAGGCTGTACAAGCCTTAAATCTCATTCGTTAGTTGATATGGGCCCTTTTTTTTAAATATACAACTGTAAACTAGATAACTGAGGTAATATTAAGACCATCCAGCCACCTGATCAAATACAAACAACGAGGTCTCTTATGACTCCACATATAGTGTGGATCATCAGTATCATGTGCAGTGGTCTGGTAAATGAAAGTTATCAATAAAAGTCAGCCATCAACAAATTAAAATAAAGTCTCTGTGGCTTTTAAAATAAATTACCGAGCTATGACTTTTGTATATTTTACATTTTTATTAATATTTATGCTGTAATTATCACCACAGCGTTGCCCAAGGCTCCTGGCATTCCTGTAGTGACAGAGCGCACAGCCACAAGCATAACACTGACTTGGGACTCTGGCAATCCTGAACCGGTTTCCTACTACATCATCCAACACAAGTCCAAGTACTCGGACGACTTGTACAAAGAGATCGATGGCGTAGCCACCACTAGGTACAGCGTGGGGGGCCTCAGCCCCTACTCTGACTATGAGTTTCGGGTGGTGGCAGTAAACAACATCGGCCGAGGGCCACCCAGCGAGAGCATTGAGGCCAAGACAGCTGAGCAGGCACCCAGCACCGCACCAAGGCAGGTCCGAGGTCACATGATGAGCGCCACCACAGCGGTCATCCAGTGGGATGAACCAGAGGAGGCCAACGGGCAAATCATGGGCTACCGAGTCTACTACACCATGGATCCCAGCCAGCATGTCAACCACTGGGAGAAGCAGATCGTTCGGGGGTCTAACTTTGTCACCATCCAGGGCCTCATCCCAAATAAGACCTACTACATCAAAGTTTTAGCCTACACTTCAGTAGGCGATGGACCTCTTTCTCCAGATCTTCAAATCATTGCTAAGACAGGAGGTGGGTGTGTTTTTAATCATAAAAGAACCAAACTGACAATGAAAATGCAAACTGGAGAAAGCTGTTAAAAACAATGAAACTTTTGAGTGTGACGAACATTTTTAGCCAAAGATCTCAAGTTAAGTGAGAAGAAGAAATTCAAATGCCTTGTTGTTTACTTCTCATGAAATAGTCAGAATATGCAAAATCTTCAATCGCAATAACTCAACCACCACCGAGTGTCGTGTGTGTGTGCACGTGTGACTGAAATGAGAGTGGATGGTGCAGGACGGGTCGAGTACTGAATTCATCTCTTCATTCTAATTCCAGTTCCCTCCCAACCAACCGACTTTAAAGGCGAAGCCAAATCGGAAACAAGCATTTTACTGTCATGGAATGCCCCGGCGCAAACTGGACAAGAAAATCAAGTCACGGGATATGAGCTTTTGTACCGAAAGAGAGACGACAAAGAGGAGGTAATTATTTTCCAGTATTAAGTGATTTTGGTAACTCTTCAGACTTAAGTGTCCATAATGCTCCTTAGCACAGTAAGATGCCCGTTATCATGTTTCTAATATCGTTATTTGCTCACATACATATTATTACGCTGAGTAATGCGCAAGTTGATGTATTTTTAACAAGTAAATTTATGTATATGCAGTTGTCCCATTGTTGGATATCTTGGGCTGCAAGGCATTTTAACACAGTGAGCCGTCTATAAAATAAGTTTTATACTACAACAATATAAACTTGAATTAAATATTATTTAATTATAGCGATACTATTTCTGAGTTGTGTTTGTTTCAAAGGTTTCACACCATAAAAAGGAATTTGCAACATCAAAGGGCTATAACTGTTATTAAAATTTCTGACTTTGGTGAGATAATAACTTGAAAAGCAGCGTGTCTCTTTCACGTATCGCTCAGAATAAAGCTGCGTAAATAGAATTTAAAAATGATTTGAATTTTTCTTTTCCTTCAGTTGCATTTTAACAAATCTTATGCACAAAGTGACAATGTCAAACTTTCCTCCCAGAAACGAGTCAGCTTTGAGCCGACAACAACATACCTACTGAAGGACTTGAAGCCCTTCACTACTTATACTTTTCGGCTGGCTGCCCGAAGTAAACACGGAGTTGGAGCTTACACCAATGAAATCTCTGCAGAAACTCCACAGACACGTAGGTCCTCTTCCTTATCTGACAGAGTTGAAACTATCTGGGAAGGAACGCATTTTCAAATGCATTCAAAATTTTAATGTGTGCAGCAAAATCGAAAATGTGACGAAAATGTCATAAAGGTCTTACTGGGCACAGATAAACCAAATACGATTTTTTTTCTTCTTTAAATGTTGGATGCATTTGAAAAGCTGCAAACACTATAAATGGAAAATCAGTGTAACAAAATCTACCTGACCATGCTGTATCTCCCTTTGAAAAGGTTGCATGGACAGTGTACCGGGGCTTTCCTGTAAAGTCGGGAGACGAGGTCATAAAAACTACCCCTCCTCACCTTTGTTGTGCAAAAACAGACGTAAATGAATGATAAAGCCTTGAATTATTTATGTGAATGCCCACATCTGTGTCTCCCTTTTTTTTCATAAATGAAAGGGCAAAGCTGGCCTTTAGGAAGCCTCGTCTCCTGAAATTGCATGTCAGCCAAAAATAGGAGAATAGAAATGTTTTGGGTCTGTCTGAGCTTTCTATGGGGCTACAATGGCGAGAACCAAAACTTTTTTTCCCCCCATTTTCTTCAAGAACTCTCATGTTAACGCTCAATTCAAATTAGAGCGATGAGCGTTCACGAGTTACAATATCATAGAAAGCTCAAAGCAAGTGTTGTCTTTGTAGTTAGGGACATGTTCACCCGAAAGACCTCAGATTTATGCAACAGGACAAAATTGAAAACCGAATATTGGAAATCCAAAGAAATTACCAGTCTCCGATTTCTCATAATAAAAAAATAAAAAAAAACTAAAATGCTTGAAGAAGAGAAAACTTTTGTATATCTAACCTAAATCTGAGGACTTTGAAAGATCAGGGCAGGGATCAGGTAGGTATAAAAGCTCACAAGTTCTAACTCTGCCCATATGATGTAGTAAATGATGTAGTTAATTAAGAAAAAAAAAGTGCATGCCGATGTCATCAGAATCTAATAAATCAGTCATGTCTCCTTGGGAAGTTCTCTGTTGTACAATCAGGCTTTTACCACAAACCAACAGGCTTCGGAAAGGTTGGTGACAAATACAATATTTTTTTCTATTTTTTAAAATAGTTACAGCATCAACCTTTATGTTATTGGATTGATGGTAACTGCTTGCCAAATTTTTTCTTAGTTTCTTTTTGAAATGGTTTATCTTAAATGTCATTTGCAGTAGGTTTAGGTTTTTCTTTAATAGTTAAGGGATCAAAGAATATTAGGACATGTGATTTTTGTCTTCTTTGTTTTTTTTATACATTTTTTTCATGAAAAAGGTAGGTTATATATGGCAAAGCTGTCCTCCCCCCCCCCCCCAGTCAACACCTTCCATTCACCATAAGTGTGTACAATTTTGTTTGTCTTTTCCTTTCATTTTGTCTTTATTTGTTTATTCCATGTTTCACTGATTTAAAATGTTTTTTATTTACCCACATAAGTCCTTGTGCTTTTGCCTCATTTTTATCATTTTTATTTCCCTCTTCTTTTTCCTTGGTTTGGTCAATTCTACCATCATCACCCCAATCAAAACAAAAAAATGAAAAAAAAAACAACCTGAAACTCCTTTAAAACAAACAACAAATCCAACCCAATGAATGGCCTCACCAAACAAAAACCAAACCAAAAACTGCTCCTGCTCCAAATCCAACCCAACAACCAGAACCCTCGGGGCCACCACAGGAAGTCAAGTGCTCTAGCCCCAGCTCCACCAACATCCTGGTAAGTTGGCGGCCACCTCCAGTAGAATTACAAAATGGGATCATAACGCAGTACACCATCCACTATGCCGCGACCGAAGGGGAGGATACAACCACTCGTCAAATCGTCAACATCCCTCCGGAAAGCACCGAGTACCTTTTGGAAAACTTGGAAAAATGGACAGAGTACCGTGTTACAGTCACTGCTCACACAGATGTTGGAGCAGGACCGGCGAGCCCGCCACAGGTCATCCGCACGGAGGAGGATGGTATGTGTTCGCTCAAACAAAGCTCCAGCTGCAATTCCAGTCTACCCTTCTTAACCTACCCTATCAGATACTAACAGCCTTGCCTATATCTACAAACCCCCTCTTCTCTTCTACCCTCTGCCTGCTACTACTATGACTGTCAGCATTCAATACTTTTAACCCTATTTTGGACAGTGCGCTTTTTTTAACAAACGGTGAGCCACTTTTCATAAAGCACCCTTTTTGGCATTTTTTTAACCCCAATGTACGCTGCTCAATTTCAACACATGGTATGGCATTTTCAGCTGAAGGCCTCCAACTTCCAGTCCCAACTGTCATTTTTGAAACTTTGTTCTCTGAACTTTTACTGAATGTCATCATTTTGATGCAAGTCACTTTTTTTTTTTGAGAACTTGGCAAAATGACAAGTTCTGGACAGTGGGAAAAACAAAAGGTGGAAGATTTTTTTTTTTTTTTTTGAAGGCCATTTTTTTTCCTTTTTAGATTTTTGTTTTCTCCCCTCATGTGATAGCCATTTTTAATTCATTTTTCCCCCCCTTTGCTCCATAGCCAAAATTCTTGCAGTGCTTCAAGCATTTGAAACTCTTGAAGCCTCTTTTGGCTCCACTTTTCTATTTTGACAAAACACATTTTTATTCCATGTTTTTAAAATCCACTCTACCCATTTTTAATGTTTCAAGATTAGGTCAGTTGTCAGACCTGTTTTTGCGGTTGGTTTTTCCCCCCCTTACCATTGTTGAAATATTGATGTCATGCAGTGCTTGTTGCAGTTTGCTGCACTTTTGTGATTTTTTATTTTTTATTTTTTGTCACTGCAGCATTTTGCACTACGGCTTTGGGCAAGATTCAAGAAAAAGAGGGTGAAGGGGTTCTCTATAATTTTCACCTTTTTTCTTCTATCCCATGGTGTTCCTCCAGTTCCTAGCGGGCCACCTCGTAAAGTTGAGGTGGAGGCTGTCAACTCCTCATCAATTAAAGTGATCTGGCGTTCACCGATGCCCACCAAGCAGCACGGTCAGATCCGAGGGTACCAGGTGCACTATGTCAGGATGGTTAATGGGGAGTCCACAGGACAGCCAGCCATCAAGGACATCCTGATTGATGATGCCCAGGTACAACACCCCCCCACCCTCAGGCAGCCAGCCCTCCTCAGACACATAGTAATGCTTTCTCTTTCTCACACCTTCACATGGGCTAAATCAGTCTTTTATTTGGAGTGAAAAAAATAATTCTTATTACTTATGTCTGATTGTTTATTCAGCTTAGTGATGACTTGTTTTGCCACTAATCAAAATTCAACTGGATACACGAGCTTGCTGCATATTTATCTGTATGCATCAATATGTATGATCATTTCTACTTTCGGTGTAAATATTTTGTCTGAAGAAACAAATGTATTTAGTGGTTGCAGACAAACTCTGTCTGTATATTTTATCACCAGTGATTAGTGTCTATACCTGGCCTTATTTGTTGTCTCTTTTCTTTCCATATTCTGATATCAAAATCAGTGGGAATATGATGATACAACTGATCATGTGAGTAGCTCAATTTCACAGAATACAAATATTGTTTTCTTCTGCTGTCGTCCTCTGCATGAATGGCATGTGGTGCATATCTTAACTGACACTTTGAGCGTTATTTCACTATCGCACAATGCTTACCCTTAAAAACTCTTATTAAACTAACCAAGCTGCAAATGCTGACCTTAAAATATTAACTTTCAAAAGGAACATGTATCTATTTACTACCCAAAGCTTCTCAGCATCATGCTTGTCGAGTGTACCTAGAGTTTTAAGTATATGCGACGCAGCATGTGAAAACCAGGTCAAAATGATCTTTTGACTGTGGTTTCGCAATGATGCAAATAGATAGTCACTCGTAGCGCTTTCGGAAATGATAAAACTTCTGATTAAAAAAAAAAAACCTCCACGAGGTTTACAAGAAACCGCTGATCAATCATAATCAACTTGGTGTTATAGCCACAGGCTACAGAGGTTTGCTGGATGTGGATTTGTGGTATTTGCAGACAGTGAAGTTAGGATAACAAACATTGGAAACATTGGAAAGAAAGGTTGGTGTCGTTGGGATTCTTGGTCTGCATCTTTTTTTTTTTTTTTGTGCTACGTCACATATGCTGAAGGAATGTGATCGTGAAGATTATTTTAATATCACATCCCACTTCTGTTTGCTTGTATCTGCATGTTAACAAGTGAGCGTGCCGCAACTAAAGTCCCGTATCTTTACAGGAAATGATCATCACAGAACTGCAGGCTGAGACCACGTATTCTGTTACTGTCGCAGCCTTCACCACAAAGGGCGACGGTGCACGCAGCAAGCCCAAGCTGATCACCACCACTGGTGCAGGTAACGTAACCATCAAATCTCTTGCTTTAACATATAAAACTGTTAATCTAAAGCTGCATTTCAACTTTGCAAAGCTATAATACTGCATCTAATAATGATGAAACTATAATGTACTCTCCTAAGTATTATTTACACTTGTCAAGGAGCACGATTACAGCTAATTACTGTCTCGTTAAGAAGCAATAAGTCTTACCCACTGGTATGACATGGCAATGCTGAAGGCACTTTTAACATAATGAAAAATAAAGTGAGGAAGGAAGACAAAAACAGAAAACAAGGACACCCACCCCTTGTATAGCGTTAAACCACACTAAAGACACACATAAGCTGATTGTGGATCGACTAATGCAAAATGCCTGTGCGCTACAAATATTTCTAACATGTCCCTTTCTCCATTGCTGCAACTAGTTCCTGAAAAACCTCGGCTTATGGTCAGTACAACCAACATGGGCACAGCTCTCCTCCAGTGGCATCCCCCTGCAGTAACTCACGGGCCCCTGCAAGGCTATCGTCTTCGCTTTGGCCGCAAAGATGTGGATCCGCTGACCGTTATTGAGTTCGCTGAGAGAGAGAACCACTACACAACCAAAGAGATCCACAAGGGAGCCTCTTATACTTTCCGCCTATCGGCACGCAACAAGGTGGGCTTCGGTGAAGAGACAGTCAAAGAAGTTACCACAAATGAGGATGTTCCAAGCGGCTACCCTCAGAACATTAAAGCAGAGGGCGCCACCACCTCCACCATTCAGGTTAGCTGGCAACCTGTGTTGCTGGCAGAGCGAAATGGGCAAATAGTGAAATACGCTCTGCAATACAAGGACATCAACAGCCCACGCAGTCCCTCCGAACTCTTCATCACTGCCCCGGAATCGACAGTCATCCTGGATGGCCTTAGGGCAGATACTACTTATGATATTAAAATGTGTGCCTTCACCAGCAAGGGCGCTGGTCCCTATAGCCCAAGTGTCCAATTCAGGACACAGCCTGTGGATCAAGGTAGGACCAGTCCCTGAACTTTTTTAGGCCTTTCCCTTAAAAAAACATAATAATAAGCCAACCTTTCCCTGCTTTGCCCTTTCCAATCACTTCTCTAAAAACCTCAAAAGGCAGAAGTTCACAAAGTATGGACTCAACCAGAAGACTTTGGTACTGACATATTGCCCTATCATTAGTCTCTTTAATCTAGCAGTCATTTAAGAAATTCACGTGGAGTAAGTATGTACGTCTCTTTGTCTTGTCAGTTAAGCAAAGGTCAGTCATTAATTGTAAGAGCTGGTGTGGGTAAGAAGGTAAGAGGGTAGTGTTGAGTTCAGCGTAGTACTGCTTTCAGCCTGGTTTTGAAGGAGGAATCAGGTAAGCAATGATGTCGGGCTTGTGTCGGTAGAGTAAAAATATAAATAAAGGAGGATGTTCTGTGTCTAAATCACACGCTCCCCCTTTCTTTTAGCAGTGTTTGCAAAAAATTTTCACGTGAAAGCTGCCATGAAGACGTCAGTGCTGCTCACATGGGAAATTCCAGACACCTACAACCCTGCTCAGCCTTTCACCGTGAGCATCGCCTAGCTCAGTGTAACATGTTCATGTGTACTGCTGTACTCAACCCTGTAAATACTTACATCTAAATACACATACAGTGTATCCCCGCAGTGTCTACATGAAACCACAACTCATTCTCCAACAGATCCTCTACGACAACGGGCAGAGTGTGGAGGTCGATGGCAAGTTAACCCAGAAGCTAATCACGGGTCTTCAACCTGAGACCCAGTACTCTTTCCTCTTGACCAATCGTGGTAACAGTGCGGGAGGTCTTCAGCATCGCGTGTCCACCATGACAGCTCCAGACGTCCTCCGCACCAAACCCTACTTGATTGGCAAGACCAACTCAGACGGTATGGTGACTGTGGAGCTACCTGCCGTCGAGACGTCCGAGAGAGTAAGGTGAGCAGAAAAAAAAAAAAAAAAAAAAGTGTTTTTTTTAAATATTGCTTTTAATTTGTGCTGCATGAATCATAAGTATTGATTTCAGTCCTGAATTTTAAAGCCCCCGTGTCAGCTTGAATTCCATCGGTCAAACGCACTACATTTATTGTAGCTGTGCAGCTGTGTACATAATAACAACATAAGTCAACGCATTAGCTCGGAACAGCGTTCCCGAGTCGACTCTGAATATCCTGACCTGGGTACTGTATCAAAATGTGTCTTGTTGGATATTTAACTTGTTTCTCCATCCACATTACTGATTTGTATTTCCTACTGTTGCTCTGTGAATGGAAATAAACAAGTTAACTTGATAGCTGACCTTGTCAGGGGTAATTCTTCCAAAACAGTCATTTATATTCATCCCTGCATTTCAGTGTAATATCCACTTCACCTGAGTCATTACACAGTGGAGCACCCCAGCTCATTTAAGCACACTCCTCTAAGCCCTATAAAGTCTCTTACAGCCTTTCAACAAAGCCCAGGGTTGTCAGAAAGCCAAGGAGCACATCCGATTGCAGACTAAAGCTTCAAACCCATCTTGGGTTTCTTTTTTATTTTTTTGATCTTGCTGGTTGCACTTGGACCACTGTTTCCCATGCCAGAGCTTAAGCTAATTAGTTTCCCAATAGCTGGCCACACTGCTATCCTGGCTAATGCTAGCTAGATCAGTGCCCAACCAGGAAGCCCAACTCTGGCCGGAGGTCGTTATCTCTGTTGCCACCCCGATGAAGAGATGAAAAACCCATCCTACTCTGTATCTTTTCTACATTCGCTGAGCTCTCCTAATTAGCCCACAGGGGGCCTCAGTGAGATATAACCATATTGCTTGACTTCTCTGAACATGCTTGAATTAATGCAGAAAAGAATTCCCCGATCAGGTGATAAGAGATCATATAAATTGCTAAAAGCATGATTTAGTGTCTTTGCTTGTCAGCAGACTACCCTTTCTAATACAGGCAGACATCGAAGGAGCCACTCAGTGCCGCGGTTCCTCCTGCTGTTTGTTTATTCCATTGATTTGCAAATGCGCCGACTGTCTTTTGAAAAGTGGCAGATGCGTTTTGACCCGGTCCAGAACGATAACACGCTTTACTTCACGTTTTATTTTCCAGGGGGTATTACATTGTGGTTGTACCTCTGAAGAAGCAGCGCACTGGCAAGTTTTTCAAACCCTGGGAGAGTCCTGACGAGATGAATTTGGAGGAGGTATGCTGAAAGGATGTTCTGGTTATAATGGCTCGATTTACCAGAGGGGGTGGGAAAAAGAAGTAAAATATTTTTTTTTTCTATTATCTAGTTATTATACTCAGCTTCATAACAAGACCTATAAACTTTGTGCACATACCACACACACTTCTTTTCTCAAACTAGGAAAAAATATGGTGAGACAGTTAAACGGGGGGGGGGGGGGGCCCGAAGACCA
>JAVDPK010001082.1:362459-392139 GCA_034780415.1 Cichlasoma orientale
CCCCCCCCCCCACCCCCCCCCCCCCCCCCCCCCCCCCCCCCCCCCCCCGACCGGAGGATCAGACTACCAAATCAATAGAGTGTGATCATTTTTGTTTGAAATAAAAACAGAATTTGAACCACTTTATATGCTTAATTTATACACATTCATTCAAGATGATGATCCCACTTGAACATGCATAAGTCATGCCTTTAATAAATGCAACAGTGGTAGGCAGGAGAAGGCAGGCACAGCAATTAAGAGTCAAGAGATGACTTTTATGCTTGAACAAGAAGCAATCAGCTGAAACTGCTTGAAATAGCAGAGATACAATGTACAAATCTTGGATGCACCTGGGAAACTGTAGCATTTGAAACAAAGAGCCCCAAGGCTGCATAATTGAGCATCATCTCTGAAGTGAAGCATTACTAATCTTGCACGCAAAGCAAAACCGAGATATGATTGGTATCGTTTGTCTCTCATGCAAGCCAGTCATTTACTTAGTCTGAGGGAAAGTTTCTGGCATTCTCCATTCTATAAAGTCAACAGTCTTACCGCCTAATGTTGTGTTGATATTTCTTTCCTTGCTCACCAATGGAGCAGCAAACCGGACAGGTAAGAGAGAGAAAGAAATAGATGAAAACCTAATTCCTTTCAGACCCCTTTTTTCTCCTTTTTACTGTGCATATTATATCTCAGCATATGGAAACCGGTCTCTCATTTGGAGCTGAAATGACGAGGGGAAACGTGTTGCTTACTATTAGCAGTGTGGCTGCTGTCTTTGATAGGCGCACAAAAATCTTGACCTTTCCAAATGCTAATTAACTTTGATTTCATAATGCAACATAATCACCACATAACCACTGTTTTGTTTTGTTTTTTAATGAATGAATGAACTGCAGTTACATCTATGAAAGTGGAACTAGATTCGAACAATATGTGAGTCTTAAAATTCATTCAGAATACTGAAAAATATACCAAAAATAAAAAGGGAGTGGAGCAAGTTTAAAAAGGTATATATGTATATATGTTAAACCATATAATGAAATGCACCCTAAATACCACCCTCAGTTACAGCTTCCAAATTACTATAAAGTTATATCCAAACCCTAGCTGACATCAGAAGTGAAAAGTGAAGAATAGGTTCTGCTAAAGGTAGTATTTAATGTCCAAGGGCTATTCTGCTGGATGGCTTTATAAGTGGTGTTATTTTGCCTGCCTCTTATAGCCTTATGTACTGAACGAACGTAGTCCTGTCACCTCCTTAATTACATATCTGCCTTCATTATTCATGAGACCGCAAGGCAAGTTTTGAGGTTATACAATAACAATTAAGGGGTTTGAGTACAAATTAGAAAAATAATCTACCTGAATTAATTAAAATTGACAATTTGTTCCACAGAAAACGAGCTGAATCTGAAGCTAGAAAAGGTAGTCTCCCCAACAGCAAGGAAATGCCCCTTCATCACCCCACTGATCCAGTTGAGCTGCGACGTCTCAACTTCCAAACACCTGGTAAGTGTCCTGAATGATGCCATATGCGCTGCTTGGTGAGAGTGTGAGACTGAAAATGCGTCGTGGAAAATGATGTCAGTGCTGCCGAGTTCTTGCTTTAAGGGAAAATTATTAATTCAGTTAGGTTTATATCAGTCGTTGCACACAAAGAGGCCTGATATTACCACCCTGTTAAAAAAAAACAAAAAAAAAAAAACCACATCTTTGCAGTGAGATTGGCACAGAATGTGTGAGCAGTTTGCAGGTAGATAATGGACAGGTGCTTGAGAAGGCACAGAGGGTCAATACTGACACAGGCCTCCCTGGAGACACTTCTCAGGGGGAAATGGAGAGGCAGAAATGCAAGCTTGACAGTTTCATGACATCTGTCATCGTCCTCTGCACCTGGGTTATCCAGGTCATCCAGACCTGTCACTCTCACAGCAGTGTAGTCCTGTTAGAACAAGGAGCATCGCCCAAGTTCGGCAAAATACAGAATGGCTGTGTGCTTCATTGGGTATGCAGGCCGTAGGGATATGAAAGCGGTGACAAGCTGTAAACACTAATGTTTACTTGCGCCAACCTTTAGCGAGGTGAGTGGTCATGCCTTGGCTCAGTCATGTGGCCGTTTCTCGCCTCGGGAAAAGATGGGAGTCACAGTCCATTTATCGCCTGGAAAGGTGGTATGCGTCTTTGCCTCCATGCTGACCAAGAGCGGCACACTTGACTGCCGTTTGAGTTCCTCTGGCGCTCACTGCTTTGGGACAGGTGTTCAGAGACTGCCAATAATGTTGTAATATCAAAGCCATATTTTTCAGGTCAGCTAGTATGAAAGGAGGATGAATTATCCCCGCAGGCTCATTTTTGTAAAAGATTATGCATATTTATGAATGTTCTTCACTGATTTTAGGGCCATTACAGACTGTTTCATCCCAGCAGAGGGGTATTTTTCCTTTTGGCTCGGAGTGATCTCAACTATCCTTCTACTATTTTGCTCACCTCTCAAGCCATCATTTTTCCCCCCAAACAGCCTTTTTGAGAGCTGGTATCTTGGCTCAAAAAGGCCCAAACATTTTTTTTTTCCACCACCCGACCACTTTCTCTTAAGTCCTGAAGGGCTTCTACATTAGACCACCTCTCTCCCCCTACTCTCTCTCAGCTCTTTACCCTGTCAATGGACATTTTCATCTTAAGGACGCTTGATGTTTGAGCGACAGTGTGTTGGAAAAGGTACTTTCATTGTCCCCCAGCGGTGGAAATGGATTTTGAGTAGTGGGTTGCAATAGAAACAGCCTTTGCCGTCTTTCAGAGAGACGCAAGAGTGGGTGGGAAAACGGTGCAGCTTCCATTAGCTAATGCCCACTTGTGCCAGAAACCAAAATGAGATATCACCTCTGCAGATAGACTAATGCCCAGTTGGTGTGTCATAATGGCACACAAATTCTTAAGGTGGAGATCTTTTGCCATAGAGTGGATTTTGACATTGTAAACAAAAAGGTGTCTTGTTGAATTTTCCTTTTATCCTTTTATCTTTTTCCTTTTATCTAAACTCTTAAATATGTTGACACCTATACATAGACTATCGACTATATTCAACCCACTAAATTTTATACTGCCAAGCAAATACTAGAGCCCAACAGACATATGATTTTTAAGACTGATACTAAGATTGGTGATTTAAAAAAATCGGATATATCGGCCGATATTCTTTTTCTTTCAGATGCATGAAACAAATAAATTTCACTAACATTTATTGTGTATATATGAATACTTACTAAGATAATATGATAATGCAGTTTAAAAATAATCTTGTATTGTCATGAAAAGCTGCAGGCTACTAGTTTTAACTCTGCCTGACTCTGCTCTGATCAGCTGGTTGTCATGTTTGTGGTGTTCCAAACATGTGTTGCAAACAGAGAAGTTGCAGAGTGCCCACATTTTGCACCATCAACAATAATGGCATGGTTGAAAGGTGTTTCTCCCATCTCTTCTTCACCTTTTTAACTTTCATTTATCAGCCATTATAAATAGTGATATCAATATATCGGCAAATGGCTAACATCGGCTGATATATCGGCAGGGCTGAAATACCAGTCGAGTTACTGCCACTCTTTCAGCTCCCCCTCCCGTAGCAGAGATGTGTGCAAAGTGGGCCTTTGGCACTGATGCCTTGATGCGCCGATTGCAGCAATACTGGGTCCCAAGCAATAATGATCCTCTTTAAAGAGTGACAAAGTACACATTTGCAATATTGCACATTTGGAGAGTACGGTAGCGACATAAATAAGTTTGTCAGCCAGGAGATTGTGGTTTGTATCCCGTTTGGGACCCTGTGTTGCTTTCTTTCATTTGCACTTGTTTTTTACCTACGTTATGCTTCTTAGTTTTATGCACCAAAAAAACTGCTTGGTTAGGATTAGGAAAAGATTGTGGTTTGGGTAAATACATGCACTTCTACAAGACACTCTGCGTGTCGAAAATTATGACACTTATCAAGTGGGTTTAAATGTGACGCCAAAGGGGTTCTTTTAAAAGCGCCCCTTGTGTGACAAGCTGGGACTGAATGACTGGTCTAACTATCGTCATAATCCACCGTCATCCCACCACCACCAAAGGCCACCTCTGAGACACCGGCAGCTTTGACAGAGCAGCAGTGTTTGAGGGAGGAATGAGGATCAGCTGATACATTACCATGTCAGCTCTCCAAGTTTCAGATGAATGGCATATAAAGCGGTTGCTCTGGTTAACGATTCTGGGATTTCAGTTCCCTGTATGCTTTCTTATTTCAATGAAGTACGCATGGTGGCATAGCAAAGCTTCTAGCATGGTGATTTGTATGTTACTAATGAATGTCCCATTTAGAATACGCATAATCATTCAGCTACTTCTTGTCACATTTCAATTTCTACCTTCTGTTTGTAAAGACAGTAGTCATCACATTGCTGTGACGTCTGCAATATATTTAAACCCAGCGCCGTTTCCTCCACAGGTTCAGGTGCGCCCAGTCACCCCAGTAACCTCCATTTGTCAAGTTAGTTGGTCTCGATTACACATTTGACATGATTTGTTTTTGGATTTTTTTTTTCAGCTTTAAATCCTTTCTTTTCCTTTTTTTTTTTCTTCTGCCAAGCCTTGTATCTCCATTCCCATCTAATCCATCTGGTGTTAATGCTATATCATCACAGGAGGCGGAGTTTGAAATGACAGCCTGAAACCATGTCATCACTCAAAGCAGACGTCAACATTTGGCCTAACATTGAATGTCTTTTTGTTTTGTTATCTTTTTGGGATGTTCGTTCGTGTCTGTGCTTTACTGTCACGCTAACTATCCGCTGCAGCATTCCGTGTGAATAACGTTCTTCTCTCTCAATAGGGAGAGTCCCAGTGAGGCAAAGTGTGCTCGGTGACTTCTCATTGGCTTCTGTGTCCATATCCTCTTTACGAGCATGGTCACTGCTTTGAGTGAACAAACTAGCCTAACAAAGATCCACTCTTCCATTTCCCCTGTTATAACCACATGCTGCTTATCTAATGATTCACTGTTTGCTTGTTTGTGCTTGGGTGACGCCCTCTCAAAACACTGGGGACTGACCTTGGGTCCGTCTGATTGACAGGTATGGCCAGCCACCCTCCAATCCCTGTCATGGAATTAGCGGATCATCTGGAGCGCCTGAAAGCGAACGATAACCTCAAGTTTTCGCAGGAGTATGAGGTGAGTGTCAGAGAATTCCAAATGTTGATTGAGCAATTTAAAACAACACGTGATTAGAAAGGTGCATGCATCAGTTACTTAAACTGTAGGTTTAATAAATCCCCCCCCCCCCCAAAAAAAAGTACTGCTACTTTAGGGGTGTTGGCCAAACCACATAGTTATATTTAATTAATATTAAATTAATGATATTTACCTGCATATGTTTGGTGGCTGCCTTTCCAGTAGGGGTGTTGGCAACTACTTTCATCACCAAACTAAGATTTATAATGATCCTGTATTCTTTTTCACTTCAGGCTGTTTGACATGTCAACACAGGTATAATTAATAACACTAATAATGGCACATTCCATTTCTAGTTCCAGGACCCTGCTATTGTGCCTGCTGGCTCAGTGACATTGTTTCCTGAGGCAGCTGAATGGATTATTAATTTCATTAGTAGCACCTGTGCTTTTTTCCGCTTTGACAAGTGTAGGCTATAAAGTAAGCCTATATGACTAAAATGTCATTGTGACAGCCACAGCATATATCATTTTATGATTTAAAGGTGAACTCTCTTCATTAAAAATGATGCTTTTTGGTAATGGTAAGGAGTGGGAAAACAGACACCAAAGCTTTTGAAGTATAGCGCTGCACCTTGCGAGTGAAATATGTTGGACAGGGCAAACATACAGTATTTATAGTGTACTATAGAGAGAAGTTTAGCATTGTTTATTCTCCAGAACGCTTCTTTTCCATACATAGACGCTACCCGGGCAGGCTGCACGGGTATATTAACAGCTGCCAGTATATTTGGCGGCTCGTTTTTCTTTTTTGTTATGCATCCACCCATTATTGATTTATAATGGGTGGGGCTGAAGAGGCGGGGCCTGTTGTTGCAGACCTCTATATTCTTCAGCTGCCTCACCAGAGTCCCCAGTCAGACAGACTCCACTGTCCTGGACTGCAGCTAGCAACAGTAGTCCTTGCTCTGATCTGCCGTGAGCTGGAGGGCCGCTCAAACCAGAACCTGGAGTCAGTGGTTCATGTGCTGCTCTACCAAGATCACCAAGGCTGCAGAGTGAGAAGGACTACCGTTGCCAGCTGCAGTTTAAAAGGTTGAGTTGCAGTCTGCTCGTGGGACAACAGGCCACAAATTAGGTACATAGCAATGAATGTATTTTCAGAGGAGTACCTCAAAAATGAAATTACATACATGCTGTGGGAAACACTAAACCCTAATGGCTTAATGTTTAGATAGGAATAACTAATCCACTACATCAAATCGAGGAGATTTCAGAAGCCATCAATCACTGAAGCTTACCGAACATGGCAACTATCAGGATGAAAATTCATAACAAAGCTGAAAGTTATATTCAAGTATCATGTGATTCAGTTCCTCTAATTGCTGACTGTATTCAGGCAGCCGTAATTGTTACCTGCTCATTACCACGTAGATGAAATTATACTGGCAGGACACTCGTGGTACCTCAAAATACATGCAAGCAAGAGGTCCTTTCTGTATGAGATATGAGCGGTCACCTTTTCTCTGCCAATTTCTCTCTGCAGGTCCTTCAACAACTCCAAAACCAATGAGGTCACCGTATGGGTGCCTGCCAAGCTGCCCAATCATTATTGCAGCTTAAGTACATTGAATTCCAATTTCATAGTGCTTACTCGAGAGCAGTGGAAAGCAATTTTGCGAGCACAATGAAATAAAGATTCCTATTAGGAGCAATGTTGCAGCCCACTGTTTCAACATATTTTGATAAAATATTAGGCTAAACCTGTGGTTTGTCTCCCGCATATTTCTGTTTAGGGGATTTCTACAGACAAATAACTTAGTGCTAAAATAAATTCACATTGAGCTTAAATGCTCCTAAATACATCTAAATTCCGGTCATAGCAAAGTGGTTGGGTAACATTTTTCCATCATCCAACATTAATGTTAGTTTGGATGCACTTATTGTTCATAGAGATTAAAAACATGGTTTTCCACCACCTTCAATGGAAATTAACTCACAACAAAAGCAGCGTGTTGTCATTAATAACACAAGCACAATATTTTCCCGTTAATGTGAAATGGAACGCTATCTGTCATGCCTTTTATGTTTTCCCTTTGTGATATTACATTTTATAGTTCATTTCTCAGCAACGAGGGACCGTTATCAACCCCTGCTTAACAAAGCTGAAGGAGGGCTCGGATAGCAAGCCCAACTAGTCTCGAGTGTAGTCGTCTACTATGAGCCATAAAATCCTCCTAATCAAATAAGAAAAGCTGATGGAACACAAGCAAATTTCCTTTGTGACCAATTCAGAATACATTCTTTTGTTAATCTAATCTTCTCCATCTAGAGGTTATTTCATGCCAAAGCCAACACATAGTTCAAATAGTTCTTAGATGTGGAAGATTCACACTCGTGTCAAATGTGCGCTTCCATAATGCTCTCCCTCACTTTCATTTTAACATTCGCACATCAAAAAGAGTCGGGTTAGTTTCCAGTGGGTGTTCCAGAGTACATTCCACCCAAATCGAGTGTGGAGATTAAGTGTCTGGGTGAGACTAATCAGTTACAAAACAATCATTTCCTTTGGACTCGACAACTTCAGGTGTAATTGTTTCAACAACGTGACACTTTTCGTGCTGTAACTCATTTCAGTGGTCTCAAATCTTTGTACACGCAAAGTGGGTATCATGCTGTACTCGCTGGAATAAAGTATTTGTTTTAAATCAAGTGTTGTGCACACATAACATTTCTGCCTTTCAGCCATCATCGTTTTTGTACTCTAGAGGTCTGACAACAGCACCAGGTGTGACCTCAAGTTTCAAGCACACTCTTAAAGAGATTTATTTAAACACGAGTATATTACGCCAGATTATGATTTTCATTCTCGCCTGCTCTCTGGTGAAATGCATTTCTCTGTGGGCTTTCCGATGCATGCACTAGAACTCGACAAAGAGCGAAATTCAATCTTGTTTTACATACAAATAGAGCAACAAAGTAACAAAACAAATATCTTCTCTCTTACAGTCGATCGACCCCGGTCAGCAGTTCACGTGGGAGCACTCCAACCTAGAGGTCAACAAACCAAAGAACAGATATGCCAACGTGATAGCCTACGACCATTCCCGAGTCTTACTCTCGGCTATTGACGGTATGTCGCCCACCTACATTTTCCCTCCTAACTGCTGTATCGATTCTACACGCAGCCGGCGCGGCCTTGTCTTTGGGAGCTCAGGAATGCAACCGCGCTGTACTTTTAAATTATATTCCTTCACAAGCATGTCAGGCTATTTATTTGTTTTGATACCTTAGGTTTTTGCTAAGAAAAAAAAATGGCCTCAGGGGTAAAAAAAAAAAGAAAAAAAAAGGGGCACTTTTGTCTTAAAATGCTGAGGCGAGCATTCAAATGAAACCAAACAATCACCTGCAGTTATGGATGCAAGTGTGTTTCAGCAGCATTGATTTCTTTGCTGCTTTATTGTACTTCAGGGTTACATGTTGTATGAAGCCAAGGCCTGTTTTTAAGCATAATTTACACCTTGAATCCAGAGCAGCGAGGACAGCAGTAGATCACTGCAGACACAGACACGCGCGCGCACATACGCAGGACTCTTTTGTGCCTTTTTTTATCAACCTGGCTGAACTCGACAAACTCGCAGCCGCCCGCAAGATTCTGTGAGCGAGGCCCTGGTGCTGATGCAGCGCTGCTACAATTATATGGAGAGGACTCGTTCCTGATTTTGTACTTTCAAAACTGAGCTTGAGCCCATTGCAGGCTCGATTTGAACCACACAGGTGCGTGCCTTACTGCATTGAAGATGTGCTGCACACAAAGTTTCTAATGAATGAAAGCAACATTTTGAAATGGACAGTTAAGTGCTGACTCTTTCGCCACTTTATTGGATTAAACACAACTTCACATGCAGCTATTAATTAAGCATTTCCATTGAACTGCTGCCATGGGGGGGGGGACAAAGGGAAATAAACAAATTAGTAAATGGATAATGTGACAACAACAGATAGAAACAGCCTTATAGAGCCCTTTTTGCAGTCTCTCAGAAACAGCACACAGCTTGAGTGCTGATGGAACTCCATTAGCCAGACGTATAAACACATCTGTACAACCACATTGGAGGCTTTGTGCTGTGGAAAGTGAGTAGTTCTCAGCCGGGGGGACATGAGGGACTTCCTCTATTCCTTCTAAAGCTTAAACAAAGCCTTTCGCCAAGCAATGTGTCTATTGTTTACTTTGATTGAGTTCTTTGAATAAAAAGGGATTTGGGATTTCACGTCAGTTTAAAGACGGAATTCGCTGATGTGGGGGGACGGATCAACAGAATCTTTGGCAAACAGGCGGCTTCAGCGCATCCGCGGACTTTAATTGTGGTGACGTCACTAAGTTTGCTCTACTTTTGCCGACTCTTGACCGTTAGCCTGACCACACAAAGCACGCACAGGAAACAGGAATCTAAAACTTTTCCTTCCCTTCACTGGACAACATTTTACAGACGGGTTAAGTTGACCCTGAAGTTCCCAGTTTACTGCAGAGCATGTTAATGTGGCTAAGTAAAACTTAAAGGTAAACGTAATTTGAAATTAAATAGAGAAGAAATTAGAAATGAACTAAACAAATGTAATGTCATTGCGTCCTGATAAAGCCTAATTTAAAAATATATAAATAAATCACAGGAATTGTCTTTAATTGTCTTTCTAGTCTTTGAGTCAGTTTGATCCGATTCGTCAGCGCAGCCACCACGAGCATCGGTGTTAACTGAAGCTGGGATGTCTGTGTCACTGTGCACCAAGTATTTGTACACGTAATATAATACAAAAAAAATTGGAAACTTAATAAAATAAAATAAAAAAACTTACGGAAAATGCAGAACCAGAAGAACGGCGCTCCATTTCCTGTCAGTTCTGTTAGTTCAGAACATTAAAGGTATGCATGAGCTCACTAGTTTTCCCACTGATCTATATTTAGTGTGGAAGCTGTCATAAGTAATAAAAATACTCTGCTCTTGATTCACTCGCCGCCTGACTGACAGAGAGGTCGTTTATTAAGAAAATAAAGCAAAAAGTCTCGCAAGAAAACTGCTCATGAGACGTGCGTTCTATAATAAGAGAGTGTGGGAACCTGAGAGCATGTTGTGTGTGTTAACCTGTTTGAAATGCACTGTTTCTTAATCTGACTATACTACAACTAGCAGGGCCACTCCTATGACTGCTCCTCATTAATATAATAATTACAGTGTTGTGCTTAAAAAGCTGTGCGTATTTCCTTTGAGATTCCTTTGCCCTCCTCTGACGGCGACTGAGTGCCGAGCGGCACCGTAGCCGTGTTTATTTCTCAGTATTGACAGAAAATGGTCGAATTTTTACAAATCCTGAGTGACAGAAAGCACAAAGGCAAAATCCATTTGCAAATGTGCATTAAACAACTTGCTTCATTCTCATTAAACCACAGTGATGTCTCTTTTTTGCCTTTTTTTTTTTTTTTCGCCTTTTCAAATTGAAAACACACTGGGCTTAATTGTACTTATCCCTTGTCCATCACAGAAATGCACAACCGCCTGGCTGCGTGGACAGCTTCAACAGCAAAATGAGAGGGCGGTGGACAGTTTTGGGAAAAAAGAAAAATAATGTGTGTGTGGGGGTTTTTGAATGTGTTCATATTCCATTTTCTTTCCCTTTTTTCTGTTGAATAAGTTACCTGGGAGTAAAAGGGAGTCTGAGGGAGATGGGGGAGAGGAAGCAGTTGGAGTGAGGGGATTCTCTGAGACGTGGCGCCCATGCAGATGAGACTTATCTTGGTCGACCATGTGTGCACGAAGCCCCTAAACTGCCAGTCCTAAAGCATTGACTAGCTGTCAGCTCTGTCTCTTTCCCCTGGATTCGAAAAGGCTGCTGTGCCTTTCATTTAATATAAGCAAAGGAGAGGAGGAGAGAGGAGTGGCGGGGGGAAAATTGTTTTGCTAGTTTTTTGTTGGTTTGTTTTTCTCCATGTGAGGTGATAGACTTCTAGGGACCGAGCTTTATGTGTAAGTCAGTTGCAGATATGGGGGGGTTGTGTGGAGCTGTTGATTTAAATGTGTTGTTGATAGCAAATACAAATCCTTTTGGGCTGTAACACTGGTTCCAAAAGCTTTTTTTTTTTTTTTTTTTTAACACAGAAAACACTGGCTTTCTGGCATAAATTTAGGACACACAGAAGATAACACGGTGTTGTCTGAACACTGTGTGTCGGGGAGAATTACCTCCAATAAACTGTAAGGATAATAAAGACTCGGACCGGCTGAGGAAGCCACAAATGCCACTATTGTGTGACATTTAAGGTTTTCCTCACATTGAGTTTGACAGACAAAACAAAACTTTAAATTTGAATCCATTTCCACCCATGTGAACTTTTAAAAGCTCAATGCTACATCTCATCTCTTTTCTTAGGTATCCCTGGCAGCGACTACATTAATGCTAACTACATAGATGGCTACAGGAAGCAGAACGCCTACATCGCCACCCAAGGCTCTCTACCAGAGACATTTGGGGACTTCTGGAGGATGATCTGGGAGCAGAGGAGTGCCACCATCGTCATGATGACCAAACTAGAAGAGAGGTCCAGGGTAAGGCTTAAAAAGATCATTTTAAAGCCTATGATACAAATTTTTCCCCCTATTTCCTCAACACTTAGAAAATCATCATGCCATTTTGATGTTGTTGTTGTCGTCCCTTTTTTATGACACTGTTTAACACTGTCCCCACCAGAGATATATCAAAGAAACAGCACAAACTTAGATTTTTAACACTGTCGCACTGGAATCACTCATTGCAGGAACATTTCATCATTGACAGGATCTTAATTGGTACACTGTCCTACACTCTGGCCCACTCTCAGTGCCTGCGTATTTATTCGCCACAAGAAGCAGCCAAGCTGCATTCTGTTACCCACTGATATCCTCGATCCACACACACACACTGTTGTCTTACAGTCCTGACTGATTAGTGGCCAGACTTACTTCACTGGCCTCATACTGCTTAAGGCACCGGATTACAATCCGTGATAAAAAGACAGAAAGTAAAGCCACATCACCCTGCAGTATGCGCTTGCTAGTCCTTTAAGGTTGACACGGTCAAAAGCCATTATTCCCCTCCCCACCACCAAAAAAAAAAAAAAACCCATCTTGACTGAGCATATGAAAGCTTCCGTGGACTCCATCAGCTACTGACCTTCACACTTGCATGCCTCTTTTTAAGAGCCCGGTCTAGTGTTAACAGGAGTGTGGGCTCAATCGAGAGAGCAGGTTTCACTGAGCATTCACACAATCTGCAAAGCAAATAAGGGCCAGGTGTCTGTATTACCCTATAGAAGCTGTGCTGTGTTATCACATTACTTTGCTGTGTGCTGGGAGACATCCCCCCCCCCCCCCCACACACACACACACACCCAGAGCTGTCTATATTGTTTGGCATTTGTAGCAAATATTGTGCTTTTGTTACTGCTAAAAGTGCATGTCTTTCATATTAATCAGCTAAATCATTCACTCATGCTGCCTTTGTATGTTTTGCATATCTAAAGCTCGACTATTTGCGAGTAAACAATATTATGAATCATTACATTACTCCTGGTGTCACAAACACTTCATTGCGCTTTGTGTTAATGTTATAACAGATGCTCGGGAAATTGAATTAGAGGTTGCTTGAAAACCCGATTATTCCAGAGTGCTGTTCAATTGTAATATTAATCAGTCACAGAGAATCATGCAACGGGATACGCCGGTGAAGCACGTGTCCTAAAACCACGTCAGCGCCGGCGGACAATCTGAAGAAAAACAGTTGAACTGAAACCCAGTTTTCCCCCCTTCCCCAAAGCCAATAGTGCTCTTTGTCAGCGAAGCAGTAATGCTGTACAGTGTTTTATTGGCCGTTTACCGGGAAACAGAGTACACTCAAATAGCAATAAAGCTGAGACGATAATATGAGTGGAAACTGTGCTTACCTTTGTAATTATGGAGTACGTCGGGACAATTAATAGCACTGTTGGTTCAGTACAAATATCTCAAGCTGTTTCATCGATTAGAAAATCAAACCTAGTCAGCAAGAATACGGGGAATTTGGACATTTATTTAGCCTTTCTTTGACTTTGTGCACTTGTAGAAGTGTGTAACGGAGACGCAGAGAACTGCTGTAAAGAGCCTTCATGCTTTGTGAGCAAACACCAGATACATAAAGGTTTTATTGACGCCTTGCCTAATGTGATTTTTCTCTTCACTACAGGTAAAATGTGACCAGTACTGGCCTACAAGAGGGACAGAGACATACGGGCTAATCCAAGTGACCCTGCTGGACACGGTGGAGCTGGCCACATACTGCGTCAGGACATTTGCACTTTTTAAAGTGAGGATTTTTGTTATAAACTGTATAGTAGCAGCTTAAACCCACCCCCCACAACACCTGCGGTCAGACTCGCGTTCAGTCACTAAGCTTTCTCCATCCTAACATTCAGAACGGCTCCAGCGAGAAGAGGGAGGTGAGGCAGTTCCAGTTCACGGCCTGGCCAGACCACGGGGTACCAGAGCACCCCACTCCATTCCTGGCCTTCCTGAGACGGGTGAAAGCTTGCAATCCTCCAGATGCAGGGCCCATGGCGGTACACTGCAGGTAAGAAACAACATGGTTTCACGGAAACATCCTGAAGCATGAAATTGATTTTTTTCCTCTCCATTTGCTGTAATGAATATATGAATACATATGGCAAAACACGACATATTCATGCTTATTTAGCGGCGGATGTCGGAGTCATTTTTGTACTAACAATACTTGGAAAAGAAATTAGACATGAAATATTTGAGAAAAAAAAAACTATGAGTGAAGGGGGGAATATTTGATAGGATGTAAAAAACAGCCCACCAGCTTTCAAAGAAAGCACTTTAAAATCAGAAGGTGTTTTTCAGCATCAGCGAACAAAGAGTACTAGTGTCATTGCCCTCAGCAAACTTAAACATCTCCTCCCACGCAGTGACACGCAGATACATGCGGACCTGTCGCCTTCCTCGCTACACCGCTAACATGTCGCGCATCTGCAGCCCACAAGTCCTCGGCTTATCCCCTGGGTTATTGCATCTGAAACAAATAACTTTCATGCCAACTTCACTTCCCTCAGCGACATAAGAGGCCAGACTCCCAGCAGAGAGCACAAAGATATAACACAGACTTCTGGCTTCTCTTAACTCAGGAAGTCATCAGAGGCGCTGCACAGAAAAGAAAAAAAAAAAAGTGACAGAAGGAGAAGGGGGAGAAAAAAAAATAGAAATTAAGGAGCAGCGATAGTGAGTGTAACAGATACAAACTTTTGTCAGAAAGTGACAAAAAGGGTAGGGGGATTACTGAAGAATTAGAATTACCACATGCTGAAGTTAATTAGTGCTAGTTGCCGAATCGCTTCCAATTGAAAACCCTGACTTTTTACAGTGAGGCAGAATGCAGGAATTAATGTCACTCTGCAGATGGGAGTTTTTAATTCCTCTGGCACCCTATCAGATACAGTCATGTCCCGGCTCCAAATCCTATAAACCTAACTTTATGTTTTACCATAATTTTAAATAGAGCCGTAGAGCTACATTTACTTACTGCCAATATTTTTTAACTTATTAAAAAAAAAAAAACTATTGGAGGTGTTGTCAGGCAGCTATACTTATAATCAAATATAGATTTTAGCTGTAGTTAATGCAGGTTTGTGCGCATTAAAAAAAGGCCAAAATAAAAGCCCAAGAAAAAAAATGATTTTCCTTCCCAGAACTAAAAGCGTGGTGCAGTCTATGGAGCAGTTGGATGATTAGTTGTAGCCTGCATGTGCTCAGGCGCCTTATGTAAAGACCATAAAGACATGAAAAAAAAAAAAGCAATCAAGGGCTTTAGGTTTTTTTATTTTTATTTATTTCTTTTTTTGTGTGAGGGAATGAATAGGAGCTTAAATGGGAGTGTTTAGAACTTTTAAAAATCAACTGCACAGGATTTCCTCCCTCATAAGTCACTAATTAGAAAACGTTTCTCTCGCCTCCTGTCGTGCATATTCTCAGATTTTAGATGCAGACACCACGAGCCATCTTCACACTGTAAAATCCATTACATCAAATGCGTGCTCGCAATCTATACCTCTGTTGTGTAAAACAGTTGGGCTGAGAAACGTCCATTAAAGGGAGCACTCGTTTTTTGTTTTTTTTGTCGCACATGCTTATGAAACATCATTAATATGGGTTTAGTGGGTGGCTAATGCATCCCCCGCAGGAGTATTTAAGAATATCAATCAAAATACATTAATCTGTTTTCCACTGCAGAGCGAACACTTGACACAAGGTAAGACTGGAGAAATTTTCTTCCAGGAACATTATAGCGTGTCTCTCACTTTCCTAGCTCCCGCTGTTTTCAGTAACCCGCAGGTCACGGGCTGTTTTGCGCTTGTAGCTAAAGGGCTAGTCAGGCATTGTGAGGTCGCAGAAGAGGTCAAAAGGACATGATTAAATGTCAGGGTGATCGCTGGCCTCTCCCAGTGACTCAAAAGGAAAACTTTATAGAACAACTCACAGTTTCAAGTAACACCCAAACCATTTCCCCCATTTTTCCTCTCAGTGATTGTGCACTGCTGTAGCAAGGACAAAATACAAAACGCAGTCTGCTTACAGTAGCTGTTTGCTTTCACCTACATCGACTGTGTAGACTGGAAGTTCGCTCTGTGGTTTGTGTACACCAGTTGTGAAGGTTCAAATTTGGAATTTTAGCTGAGGCCATGCTGGTTTGTTGGAGCCCAAAGTGGCCATATTTGGAGAAGAGCGTGAAGTGCCAAGCTGTCAGCTGAAGATAGAAAGCTTGATTGGCAAGCCGCTTGCAGATAGAGCAGGCGATAAAGAAAAACGCAACAAGCTGTGCGTAGAGTTGTCACAAAGGGTGAAATAAGCTAAGGAAATAACCATTTTTGTACCATCTACTGTAAAGTTAGCCATTGTAAAATGAGATTCTGTGGTGAATGCAAAGGCAGTATTAAAGGTGGTCACAGTCACCATGAAGCCACCCACTGGTTTCAGAAGTTCCGTTTTTAAGCCTCGAGTTAGACGTTTCTGCTGCCGCCATCTTGGTTGCAAAAAACAGATGTGATGAGTAATTGTTTTGGTTTTTTGCAGCCACAGCTATCGCCATCTGGTGGCCTTCAAATAGAATGGATGTTTTTACATCCGTGTATTATACTGTCTATGGAGTTAATGGTAAATGACCCACTTTTAGAGCCAGCCTCAAGTAGCCATAATAACAAAGTGCACTTACTATATCAATAGCACAAGACTGGATTCTGCTGCAGATTTGCTTTGAAAAGCTTCAACAGGCTGTTTTTCATTGTGAAAAACAAATCGCTGTTGGAATTTAGGGAGCAACTGCACACAGAGGCAAGCAACTTTGCCCACTAGCAATGACTACATATCTGTTTCACAGATGACGAGGTGTTACAGCAGCAGGGCGTGGTGAGAGTAAAACAGACCTGACTGCACCCGGTGGCACTCACGGATGTGGTCTGAGACTTATAACTTTCGATGAGCCGCATTGAGTGCAGCAGGGCTCGTCCTCCACACCGCATCTGGTTGGAGTCATTCTCTAACACCAGTTCTAACTTAACTAGTAATTCTTTAACAGTGGCTTCTCTACCATCAAAGCCTGGAGACATAATGGAATGTCAGTGTCACTGCTAGGTTAAGTAACCTGGTGACACACACCCTTCATGGTCCTGTCCTTTACATTAAGCTGTACACAATCTTCTAATGATTCCAGTGCAGTTACACAAATGGTTGGCACTATAGCCATCCACTGACCATATCACAGTAGCATAAATAAAAATAAAAAAAATCGGCAGTCAGCACTCTCCAGTGGGTTGTGGCTAATCTTTCAAAACCAAATTAGTGGTTAAAGTGTGTTAAAAAACAAAACAAAAAAAAAAAAAAAAAACAGACTTTTATACCTCCAAGCTAGCCATGCATTTCGATTTTGATATAATTTCCACATTTTCAAGTATTCATGCACACACACACACACACACGACTGAAATGATTATCGACTCCATTAACAGCAGTGCAGCGGTCCTGGCGAGTCTTCGCTTTATGTGTGCATGTTTTATAGGCAGAGTAGCAAAATGGTGACAGGTTAGCTGACAGCCAGAGATTTCCTAACAATACATATGTAATTGCTTTCACTGCTGCTCATGCTTTATCTTCACAGGACTCATTGCAGCTGTATTTTTACACCGCACTCTCTTTCCCATCCCTTATTCCCTAAACTCCTGGAAAGCATATTAGCCTGACACTTAATGTGTGTTGACGTCCAGAGCAGCTGGTTTTGACTGGTTGAAAAGGCAGTGTCAGGTCATTAGTGCAGTCAGTACGCCAGCTCTCCTTCAACTGCCAAATGTACCGACAGCTTTCTGCACCATCTCAGCCCCCCCAGCACACACACCCACACACACACACACACACACGGGTCAATAAAGAAATGCTACACTTTCCTAGCATTTCCTGTTTTTTAATTAATACAGATTCCAGATGCGGCTTGACGATAACTAGGAGCATCTCCAGCTTACACAGCTCCGCCTTCGCTCTCATCGCCCTCGCGCATTCCTCATCTTCCTCTGTCTCCTTCTCTCTGGCTCTGCGCTGTCACTCTGTCACTTACTCTCTTGCAGGTCATCACTCTCCCACATTCAAGTCTGCACTGTAAAATGTCTTCAGATTGGAAACAGCTGGGGTAGAGGGAGAAACCTCTACTTGTTTCTATATCCCACAGCCAAGAGCCGAGGTGTTCTCAGACCTGGAAGTGATTCATTCTTCAAATAACCCTGAGACACATTTCACATTTCTTTGCAGCCCAGTTCTCTCGCTCTCTCACTCACTCACTCACATATATGGACTCTTTTTTTTTTCCACCCTAAAGGTGTGAAGAGTTTTGTCAGGAAAGAAATAAAAAAGTTCAGTCTCATTCAGCCAATGTCAGCCATTTTGAAAGTGATCATCAGATCATTTGTTAAAGCCAATGACTCCCATACGTGTCTTTATTCCATTTGCAGCACAGTTCCAGTGCAGCATGGCACATTAACCAGACTTGGCCCCCGGGGACTGACTTTACTCCCTCTTGAGTTTTCCTTCTCAAGCCTTTCCCTGTTCCTCAGAGCAAATGAAAAACAAATGCTTCATCAGGAGGAGGCACAAGAGCATGGTTCACACCTCGTAGGCATGTCAGCTTAATGAATTGAATAACCTATTTACTTTGGAGTGCCAACTGCAAGGACTTGTCTTGTCAACGCTGAGCTTTGCGGGAGGTGGGAGGAGAGTTAACGAACAAGATTTAACACCACCCTGTCGCCCCGCGGTAAATAAATTGTCATCAGAAAACATCTTTTGTGCTGAACCGTGCAATATTAAAGCACGTCATGTGCAGGGGTGAGCGTTCGTCAGCAGTCCGCGTAAGCGCTACATTTATAGAGCACGTGTCGACTGGCGTGCAAGGAGAGGTCAAAGTGAAACAGTAAAACATTTTGTCTTTGCTAGAGTGTCTTTTTTTTTTTCCCACGTGCCTTTTTGCTCACTAATGCACAAATGTACCTGCGTGAATCTTAATGAGGAGACCTGGCTTTCAGCGCCTCCTCTAAAGCTCTTATTCCATTTAGGTGCACTGCACTAATCTAATGGCATTAATTGTAGTCAGCTGCACTTCTCAGAAGTTGCCTGGCACATTAATAAAAAATGTTCACGTCAAATTTGCGACTCTGTAGCCACATTTGTGTTCATATTTGTTCTAGTGGCACTTTCCCCATCAACGAGATAAAGGTTAAATGTTGCTGTTGCGTAAGTTATTAGTCCTGATAGGTTGAAGAGCGCAGGTGGGGTCCAAAGGGGAAGGACTAGATTGCGAAGCCAGTGTTGAGCCTGCTCAAGGCTGTGAGTGCCAAGCCCTCTTCTGCACATAGTGCCACTTCAGATTTAATTGCACTCCAAGCCAAATGGTCCGTCCTACAGCGGGCAAACTTGGCGCAGAGAGTTTACCTTTTGGCCTCATCGCTGGGAGAAAGGAATCTCTTCAAACTTCATGGTCTTGTTTTGAGAAGATGCCGCTCCTTCCAGTGGGCTGATGTCTGATGCTTTGTATATGGTTGCCAAGCGTAGGTTGCAACGCCAATGCAGAAATGCCTTAAACCTGCAGTCTCTCTAACAACCAGCAGGGTGCCACTCCTCCGGTTGCTAAAAGAAATCCAGGTGTATAAACATCACTGCATGGAAAATCACCTGACTTCTCATTTGATGTAATACTAGAACACAACCGGCTGAGCATGGGGTCGATGTCATCGACCGATATTAGCTATTCTACATATATAGTCTATCGATATCGGCATTTATAACAGCCGATAAATGAAAACTATAAAAGCAAAGATGGGAGAAACTCTCCTCGATCACGCTGAGTGTTGATATTACATTGTTTGTCCAGCAGAAATGCAACTATGCAACTTCGTAGTTGTGTTTAGAATGTCACAAATGCAACAACCAGGTGATCTGAGCAGGCAGGCAGAGTGTAAAGAAGCAAATAAAGAACTACAAATAAATGTTGGGGAAATCTTTTAATGTTTTATGTGTCTAAAAAAAAAAAAATCTGATTTTTTAAGTGACCAAATATCGGTATCGGGCTTAAAAATCTTCAGTACAGCATGATGTTGGTCCCATGTAAAGAAAAACAGATGATAAATCAGAGTATGATTTAGCGGCGGGGCGACCTTGTAATTGACGCTTATGTCACTAGCGAGTGTGTCAGTCACATCAACCCATAACTCGTGGCATATGGTTTCAGACAACTCGCTGGTGTCAGCCAAAATGCTTCAAGGCTTCAAAAACCAGTCTGCAAACCAGTGGGTGATGTCATGGTGGCTTCATATAAAGTCTCTGATGCCAGCACGGGCATGATGTAGCTCATAAACACATGAGATTACAGACCCTGGTGTGAGCTTGTCATGAAATCTGTTGAATGAAGCCTAAATCGTTTCATCGTTCAATAACACTCTTATGTCTCTGTCTCGTCCGTGGCTACAGTGCTGGCGTGGGACGCACAGGTTGCTTCATCGTGATTGATGCCATGCTTGAACGTATCAAGCACGAGAAGACTGTGGATATCTACGGGCACGTAACGCTAATGCGTGCCCAGCGCAACTACATGGTGCAGACAGAGGACCAGTATGTCTTCATACATGACGCGCTCCAGGAGGCCGTCAACTGCGGCACCACCGAAGTGCCCGCCAGAAACCTATACGCCTACATCCAGAAACTGACCCAGATAGAGGGTGGAGAGAATGTCACCGGCATGGAGCTTGAGTTCAAGGTACAAAGTATTTACTGGAGTGGGTCAAGGTTTGGTTGAAAAATAATAACATCAATATAAAAAAAGTTTTATCTTGCATTCAGAATTTTCCAAAAAATAACTGATAAAGTTATTCCACAGTATGTAGGATTTACCTGCACCCCATTGGCATCCAGTATCCCAATTCACACCAAGGAGTCATAGTAATTTATTTGCCATTCCCAGTACAACTCCCAAACTATTTTCCAGCCCCCATTAGGCCCCTCTAGACAGCAAGGGGCCTGTGGTTTCCTCTCTATTCCAGTTAGTTGACTCGCTTGTGTAACATGACATAGGGTAAATTTCCCCCCTTTCTGGTTTCCCCTTCCATAGCTCAGTTTCCTTGAAAAACAGAGGTCTCAGTTTATATGAAAATGCCGAACACAGGTTTTCCCCACCACAGAGCAGTTGCCAGAAGAACTTGAGCAATATACTCTGCATTTACAATGAAAGGCTCCACCGGCTTCATTCAGCCCTTTGCAGTCTGTGGCGTTGCTGTATGTACACGATTGCTTTGCTTGTCACGCACCTACTTTCTTTCTCTTTGATGGATGCTGATTCCACCAAGAGATTATAAACAGGTTCGATTACACCACACTTGACTACTTAAGGCTTTCTCGTGTATCCAGTTCTCTGTCTTTTCATCATAAGATGGGCAAAGGGCAAGCTGTGATAATAATAACTTTATGGTTACGTGACCCAGCTATATGCAGCACATTATACTTTGGATTCCGTCTCACTTTCAAGGTGTGCAATTCTCCAGACTGCTCAGATCTTTATCCCTCGCAACGTACCTTTGTTGTCAAACACAATCTGTCGCCAGGGAAATAAAGAAGCATCTGAATGCCATTGTTCCTACCTGGCACCAGTACACTCAAGGGTGTCTCTTTTTTTACCTTTTTCCCCTGCAGCGTTTAGCTAACACTAAAGCCCATACATCACGATTCATCAGTGCCAATCTCCCCTGCAACAAGTTCAAGAACCGCCTTGTTAACATAATGCCATACGAGTCCACACGAGTGTGTCTTCAGCCCATTCGAGGAGTTGAGGGCTCTGACTACATCAATGCCAGTTTCATTGATGGGTACAGGTGAGCAGCTGCCGGGAGTCCGTGCAAACATAGTTCCACGTTTCATGTTAAAAGCACTCACAGTAATGTTCAGTTGTGTTTCCATGCTGATTTTCTCCCACCTCTCTCATGTGATTAATTTCTACAGGCAACAGAAAGCCTATATTGCAACACAGGGACCACTGGCAGAGACCACGGAGGACTTTTGGAGAATGCTCTGGGAGCATAACTCTACTATTGTTGTAATGCTTACCAAGCTTAGAGAAATGGGCAGGGTATGGAAACACTTGTTTTGCTATCATTCTGTTCTGGCAACCTTTGAATGAAATGAAATACAATGAGCTGTTTTCACACGCGTCAAAAGCAGGCGATAGTCCGCTTTAGTTGCTCTAAGAAATACTCTGTTTGGTTTAGAGGTAGAGAACATAGGCGCTAGGACACAGTCGCGAGCTGGGAATTGACCCGGCTGTTACCTCTGCTGTTCTCATATTGACACAAACAGGCATGGACTTTGTGCTGGGGAGCATTGCGTCCTCACATGCACCTCCATTGAGTAAAAGAAGTCTAGAAAAGTCCACGGCTTCAGCACACGTGTGAAAACAGCTACACTTGGATTCAGGAACGGGGAACACAAGCTTTCGAAGAGCAGATACAGTGTGAATTGAAAGACATTTCTGGGAATGGACACAATGAAAGCTAGTCTGTGAAGAGAATGTTGCGGTTCATTGTGGTATTCTATTTTTCACTTCCCACAGGAAAAGTGCCACCAGTACTGGCCAGCAGAAAGGTCAGCCAGATACCAGTACTTTGTGGTGGACCCCATGGCAGAGTATAACATGCCCCAGTATATCCTGAGAGAGTTCAAAGTGACCGATGCCAGGGTAAGCAGATATTGTTTCATAACATGAGGTTTAAAGATCAGAGGTTGTGGGAATGGAGCGCTTCAGATCAGCGCCGTTTACAGTTTAGACTAGAACTATTGTTTTTCCGTGTCTGGGTTGTGACCTAGCTAAGGGTCATGGAGGACATGGAGTGGATTACAGAGAAGTGCAGGTGTAGGCAATTTAGAAAGAAGGGAGGGAGTGTTTGAGCACACAATAGGTTATTTTAATGTCTCAAATCCCATAATGCAATTTGTTAATCACATGATTTTATTTACCCAAGAAAGGAGATTTGAATAATGGAGTCGAACACGCTGGATGATGAACCGTAATTAACTAGATTTTTATTTATTAATTTTTTTTTTTGGAGCAGTAATTTGCTTCAATTTTGGCATTGTATCAAATATTTGTTTACACCACCATTATGGCCTTAAGTGTAACATGGGAAGAAATATAAATATATGGAAATTATGACACATGTCAATGTGTTAAAAAACAAATGTGGTGCCGGAAGCACTGAGCTGCCAGAGTTTTTAATTCCATCAAAGGCTTACACAGATAAATGGCGCAGACTCCCCTCCTTTGTAGAGCATGTTACACTGTCTCGTCAATGGGATTGCTTTCCTTATCAAGGGGATACAACATCACTAAAGTAATGCACACCCTCAAAGTCGATTCTCCAAGCACCCTGTCAAGGGTAGCACATCAAAGGAATTAGCATCTTTAGTGTTCATGTTAAATACATTCAGGTAAAATGACAGTCATCTTTAATAACAAAACACTGTCTCTGATGCTTTACGCTTGGCACCTGTGCTACCACCTTTCTTCAAGATTTCAAGATTGCACTGTAAAACTAAACAAAGGCCTGGAGCATTATGACGGGCTATCTGCCGAATACCCTCAGCTAGATTCCTAGCTTCACTCCTGGGTTTCGTGACCGTTTTTCGACATTATTTCTCCCTCAGGACGGACAGTCACGGACAGTAAGGCAGTTTCAGTTCACAGACTGGCCTGAACAAGGAGTGCCAAAATCAGGAGAGGGATTCATCGATTTCATCGGCCAAGTACATAAAACAAAAGAGCAGTTCGGCCAAGACGGTCCTATCTCGGTCCACTGTAGGTAAGCGACTGACCGGCCTGATCCACCAAACCATCTGCATCTCTGCTGAAGTGAAAGCATAGGCAAAAAAAAAAAAAAAAAAACTTGAGCAGTAAAGCTTTAGATATTCATTTTTCCATGTGCAGTGCAAGGGCACCTAGGTATTATGGGATAAATTACACACATGATCAAATTAGCAATTTTGATGTGGAAAAAACAAACTACTGGCCACAGCATTGACCTCTTTGCAATGCTGATCTCTCCTCCACAGCGCGGGTGTGGGTAGAACTGGAGTTTTCATCACCCTCAGCATCGTCTTGGAACGAATGAGATATGAGGGCGTAGTAGACATCTTTCAGACAGTGAAAATGTTACGGACGCAAAGACCAGCCATGGTGCAGACAGAGGTGAGCTGTCTCCACTCCCCCATCCTTTGTTTTTGTTTGTGTACTTTCACAGTCTAGGAAAACCCGACTTGCATACTGTACTATAGGTGCTTGAGAGACTGGAACCAGCTACTGTGTTACTAATTTGATAGTTTGCTCCAATTGCCTGAAAGGTCTGGAAGGATTCCAAGTAGCCTCTTGAGCCAAACAGATTAACTAAAGCGAGGCTCTGTTAAAGACTATGATTAATTTAGTAGCTGAATTAAAGTAGTCCCGTCAGCTCTCCACTGCAGTCTCATTTTATCATTTCAGAACAACTGGCCAGCACACAAATTTCAAGATTTGAGAATTAATTTTGTGTTTTAAATGTATAAAAATCATTTGTATCTTTAGATTCAAATGGAAAATGTAGCAAAAGTTTCCACGTAGCTATAGCAGGGACAAAAATATAGAACCATCATCCCTCAATATGTAACCATGTTTCCTTCTTTGTTTCCAGGATCAATACCAGTTCTGCTACAGAGCTGGCTTGGAGTACTTGGGAAGCTTTGATCACTATGCAACGTAAAAGACCCAGTATTGGAAGATAAAAGCAGAGGGCCCTTTGGAAAAAGAAAACCCAGTGAGCCTCTCTTCTGAGCCATAAATTCCTGCTTGAGAAAGTACTCCTTAACTCCTTGCTAACAACTCATTACGTGTTGGATGTGCGACATGACTTGTCAAAAAACCGAAAAAAAAAAAAAAAAAAGATTCCCAGGAGGACCAAGTATTTCCCCAACCCCGATAAAACCTCGCCTTGACTTAAAGTGAGGGAATCCTGACTGTTGAAGCAATATACGGAATTACCTTTTCTTTTGCTTCAAGGATTCATTTTGGGGCTCGTAAAACTGAATGAAACCAACACAACAAAAAAGTAAATGAACAATAATGACATCGTCAGAAATGCATCAGTGATTATGAACCATTACGAGAGGCATTGGAGGCACACAGTATTGCGGGGGAGGAAAAAAAAAACTCAGTGCACATTGTAAAGAAAAAAAAAATCTGTTTCACAATCAAATACACACAGACAACCCATCGCAAAAGAAGACAATGCTTGGTCCACAAGAGCAGGACAGACTTAAAGTAACAATGAATAAATACCCCGTTTTCTGTCACAATGTTCATCGTCTAAATTTTGGGAAGAGGGTAAATGATCTATGAAATAAATAAAATAAAAAAATTATTGATTTAGTTTTTTAGTACTTTATTATACAGCTGATGTACTTTTTTTGAACTGTGGGGATTTCGTTTTTTTACACAAATTTATCGCTTGGGGAAAAGTGATCAAATGTATTTACGTAAATGTTTGTTTTGTTTTTTTGGTTGTTTTTTTTTTTTAAGCTGTAGAACTGTTCTAACATGTGCTATTTTGCAGAGAATCTCTTTGCTTTTCCCCCCTGTCATTTTGTTGCACTTGGTGCACAGAACAGAATTCATGCAGCCAAAATTTAACTTTGTTCAAGAGTTATTTTTTGGTCTTGATTTTTTCTGGGGGGGATTTGTTTTGATTTTGTTTTTGTTTCTGTCCATGATCACATACATGGTAACTTAATTACTCCCGTGAGATAAACTGGGGCTTTGTGGAATCAACAGGGATGAGCAAAGTATGAAGTTGCTGCTACCGATTATCTTAGTTCTTCCATGTTACAATGATGAGAGAACCTGATGAATCCAATGACATATATGATATAAATATATGGTATAGATTGTCAAATATGTGAAATAAATATATATTAAAGTAAATAACATTCTAAATATATTGATAAAGTACATAATTTATGAGTAAAATGTATATGAAATATGGATCGTCTATGAAATCTTTTAAATTGAGAGTATGTGTGCTATGGGGGAAATGAAGAGATTTTTCACTGGAATGCACATCAGTAGGACAAAACTGTATTCTGATTCAGTGCATCTTTTCTTGTGCAATAAATACGTGTATGTTAGGTAGGGTTTTATGTGGATATGTTAATCACTCATTGACATTGTTGTTTCCCCCCGCAAGTGAGGTGTGGGAGTGGGAATGTCCAGGTGCCAGTCGAAGCATCACTGGTGCATTTTTTTTTTCAAGCTCTCGTACACTTTGTACTTAAGAGACAGAGGGGTCACGCAGCCGCACTCACGTTCCACACAATAGGGCAAGGTACAAAGACGTCACTTTGTCGTGGTTCTTTAAAGCGTTCAGTGGTAGGGACATTTCTTTCATTTTGCATTTAGAGTGCCTTATATTTATGCCTGTTTTTATAACGTTTCATTTAACATGTTTAATGTATCCTTTGAGTAATCAAGGCATTTAGTGTAAATGTACAGTTTATTTACCTTTAGTATTCATTTGTCACATGATGAGATTATATATGCAAATAAGAACATTTCAAAGGTCATATGTGTTATTTTCAGTGGTCTTATCGTGGCTGAGTGAATTAGAGGAAAACAGTAGAGAAAAAAAACAAAAAAAAAAACGCAAACACAGCCAACATTGCAAATAATTACCAGACACGCTTCAATTTTTCAGACATGGCGTCAGGGAAGAAGAGACTGCAGGAAACTGGTCTCAGAACTAAACAGGATAAAGTAATATCCATCATGTCTCCATCAGGCCCAACCCAAGGTTAATGAACGTTTTACCATTTCTAACTACAGTCACATTTTTTCACAGTATTATTTAGATTTAAAAAAAAAAAAAAAAAAAAAAAGGATTAGGTCATAAAAACAAAAACAAGGATGCCCAGTGCACAGGTCGTCACCGAAGGGTTTCTTCTTCATGCCTTAGGTTTTTACTTTATATGTAGAGAAATACAAACTGCAAACAAAACATCAGTTATGTTATCCTGACAATCCTAAATGGTGTCTCAAGCCCCCTTTTTTTCCTTTTTTTTTCTCCTTACATAGCAGTTCGAGATTGGGGGGGGGGGGGGTGTTTAGTTCAGTGATGTTTCAGTCTTTATGTTGAGCAGCATCTTTAACTTCTCAGTACCCTCTCTGATGGCTTTGTGGATGTGCATTCCAGGTGCTTTCTTTCCCTTGTTAACTGAAGCAGCTATGTGTTACATTTGTGTCGACTGCTTAACTGATTACTTTTGTCCTAATTTTGAGATATAAAAGTGCTATTATTTAACCTCATGGTGGCTAATGTTACATTATGTTCATCTCAGAACACGTTTGTTTTCTCATCTGACTTCTTCCCCTTTTATTGATTTTCTTGTTTTTTCATATGCATGGTTAAATGTTGCAGAACGGCCAAAGCTGGCCTGGTAGGAAGACTTGCACTTTCTCTATCTTTGTACTATGCACTGCCCTATTGATTCTAAACCCAATAATATATTACTTGAACCCATCTATATAAAAAAAAAAAAAAAAAACTCCTTAAACGTTCACTTTGTGTGTATGTAAATAACACAAAAAGGTATCAACTTTTGAAAAAGACAAAAAAAAAATAATACATTTGTGGCAAAAAGAGCATCCATTCTGATGCCATGGTTACTCCAGCAGATGACTTCAGAACAATCTGTCCCCCCGACCATCTGTTCTTGTGGCTTTGCCATTCAAGCTTGGAGTGTCATTAACAGAAATAAACGTTGTGTTCTCTGCTCTCTCTCTCTATCTATCTCTCGTCTGGATGCATAGACTGAAAATTAAATAATGAAATTGTAAAAAAAAAAAAAAAAAAAATTAAAAAAAATGGCTTGTTAAAAAGATCATACAATTACCTCTGATTAGTTGTTAGCGTAAAATGTTTCTTTCTCTGAATGAAAGGAGTGCTTTTTATTTTCTTACTTAGGTTACATTGGTGGCGAAAGAAGTCTGTACGAAAACCAGTTCTTTGCTGACACGAGTTCCATTTGTTATAAATGAATTCTATTAAAAAATGTCAGTGTTATGCATCGGCGTTTCACTTGTTTCCCTCCACCTCACTTTGACTTGAAAAGACTGATGAAGCTATTTTACCCCCTACTGGTCTGGGTCCAACATATTATCCACAGTTCTCTCATGAAAGGGGAAATTGAGCCTCACCACATTTGAATAGATTTCCATCGCTCTGGTTTTTCTGTCACTGATGTCAGCCACAATGAATCATCAGGGGAACCTTTGACGGATGAAGTGCAATGTTTTTGAAGCTGCTTTGTTTTTTAACACAGAATTTGTTCTCCCTAGTAACACAGTGCTTCTTAAATGCAGCTCTAGAGTATTTTGCTGTAAGTTCTTGCATTTAATCTATTGTTTAAGTGTTAAAGTCCTTATCCTGGCATTGATTAAACCTCTAAAAAAAAAAATGCTTTTCTCTTCATCAAATTTACATATTTAGTAGTTTTTTTTCCTCTTAAGTTATAATCCCTTTAAATGTTAAAGTGGTTTGTATCTTTGCCTTATTTAGTATTCATAGATCCGTGAAAATAGAAATTAATCCTCGCTTCATCCTTCTGCTACTTGAATACATCCATTGGAGGGAGATATCGCAGGTCCACGCTGTCCAGGTGTGTGTGTTTTCTTAATTTGTAAATCTGGAAGTCTCACAATGCCCACCAGTGCTGTTCTGACAGACCAGAGGAGTCATGGGATACATCAAAAACTCCACAGTGCCTTATGTATGTATGGATAACGGCTAAGTATCTGTTAAAACTAAGCAAAACACCTCTGTGTGTTTGTTACACTGTGGGACACGTGGAGATGAGGGGGCGCACAGGTGACACACGTGGTGAAACAGTGAGCAGAGGAGAGCAGATTGACTTCTTAGGTTTGTGACCTGAAATCCTGGCTACCTAATGCTACACTCACACTAGGGAAAACTGGTTGGAGACCGGGTACAATACTTGCTTGAACTTGCAACCTCATTGCCTTTAAAATGGTTGCTTCAAAGCAAAGGAAACAGGTCTGCAGACGCTTGGAGTCTTCAAAGCAACTTTGGTGTGTCAAGACGGTGATAAATGGCAATAAGGCAAAGTCAGCTTGCTATCAGTCTTCTGCCAGTTTACATTTGAATGGCAATTGCATGCAATCTGTTTATTTTCATATGGCAACTAATTGTGATAAATTGTTGAAAATTGCAAATCTGTTGCCATCTGTTGCAAATCTGTTCCTATGTACATACATAGAAATTTGCATTAAACTGAAATTCATAATAACTACTTAGATTCAGAACTTTACAGATAGATAAAGAAATTCTGCCACAAATAGGGATGTAGTTGCTGCAGAACAGCAATTTAACTGCGCAATTAGTTATATAGGACTATAACTAGAATACAAGAAGTTCACAAACAGTTGAGTCGAGTCCCCTCTTGCCAAGACACATTGCAGACAAGTTGCACACATCAGTGCATCAGACTGACTGAGGTTGATTGCAATCTGTCTGCATTTATAAATTACACATCAATTATTCGCAAACCTTCACCAATCTGAGAATTAATGCAGTCTGAGTCGGACCCTTGTTGTCTGGACACAGGTTGCCTCCCAGCAGTTGACCTGTGCAATCACCTTGGTTGCTGCAACTATTTACAATCAGTTGCTGATTTTTGCAAAATGTTCCTAGTTACAAGGAGGTTACTGTCCTAACCTTTAGTGCAGGGGTGTCAAACTCAATCATATGAAGGGCCAAAACTGAAGACACAGTCTGAGTCGCGGGCCGAACAGAATTAAA
>JAVDPK010001082.1:410487-427056 GCA_034780415.1 Cichlasoma orientale
CTTTAATATAATGAGGCATTGAGAGAGCTGCCTTCGACTACAGACTCCCAAACTTTTGTCATATTTTTTTTTACCTTATCTGTGTTAATTCCAGTGACAGCCTGCAGATAAACTCAGAGCTGTCTCAGAGGTACAACGACAGCTCCCGGAAATCCTCTGTGGTGGGAAAAAAAAAAAAAAAAAACTCCTGCTAACAGTTGGATAGGGTTGAAAAGCCCTGTTCACCTAAACCTGCTTATTGTATGCAGATTCCTCAGAGAGAATTAAGAATAATTCACTGTCACCCAGAGGCTTACTGTGTACTGTTACATAGCATGTACATACATCTTACATATGAACAAGGGATTAGGGTTAGTGGGGTAGAAACAGTGAGTGTGGTTTAGAGAGAAAATAAATGGAGGCTCCTCACTTATTTCTTGCTTCAGTGTCTCCAAGCAGCAGTGTATATGTCAAATTTGTGCTCGGGAGTCATCACAGTCCTCGCCATACCCCCACCCCCCACCTTTTGACTCTCACACTTTTTCACAGATTTCTAAAATATTTGTGTTTTCTTGTTTTTATGACAGGCGGTCTAATAAATTTGTTAAGCGCTGCGTCTCAGGAACTTGCTGAGAATATTCCCATTCCAATGCATTCACAATCTTTTAATTCTGAATTTGACATAGAAATATTAAGGAAAATGTAACATCCAATTTCTACTCTTGTCTGACTGAGCCATAATACCACCAAAAAAAAAAACAAACCAACTGTTAACAAACTGTTAATTTACCATTTTATACATGAATATAAGTGTTACTGCATAGCTTATTGTTACACCCGTGTTTTGAGCAATGTGACAGCTCACCCAAAAAGAAAAAAAAATGCAACCCAATTTATGAGTTGAAATTAGTGTAGATAAAAGTTAAATAACAGGATAGAGTGGTTTTAATAAAATACCTAATTAAAAAGCTAATGTGAGTGCAAAATACCCATATTACACCCCAAGCTTTCTCTTTAAAGATTAATATTAAATGACCTGCTAATGGAGTGACACTGAATTCTCTACTTATGACAAGCCTTTGTTTATTCAGGCTTACAGCATGATGTAGTCTATCTTGGTGTACTTTTAGCACCTGCTCGATCTCGGCACTTTAGAGCTGATGGATGACGTAGCTCAAGCAAATAAATTTAAATCCTGTGACTGTTATTGCTCTGGCTGTTGTCCAAGCATATGGTGACCATCAGTCTGAAAAGAAATACAGGAAATCCTGGGTTTCATTCAAAAATGGGCTGCGAACAGCTGCTGTCTTGGTAGTGGGAAATAAAGGTAAACTGAAAGGGAGGATAAATTCAGCACGGAAACTAGGCATCTTGCCCCAGTGATGTCATGGTCTCGTCCAAATAGGAGGCTAGCATGTGAATGGGAAGCCAAAGGTCTGTCGTCTCTCACCGTTATTTGGGATGACACGTGCTTAACAGCGCACCATGACCCCACTGTCGAGGAATGGCGACTGGGAAAGTAAGAGGGGAAACAAAAGTGGGAGCAAGTACAGTTGGGAAAGGCTGACCTCTAAGGAAAAGTGTAACCGAAAAAAAAAACTTGGCAGACCGGCAAGCATTATTGCACAGGGATTCACTTCACACAAACATGGAATTCTAGATTTACAACAACTGCCATTGCAGCAGGTTTGTGTCGGGTTCTATAGCCACATCTGTGGACTGTAGGCACAGAGAAGCTCATTTTTGACCTTTTTAACCATGTCATGATTTTTATCTTACTGGGCATTTGTGTGAAATTTATCTTCTTTGTACTGTGTTCACAAGAATTGGAAGGACATAATGTCGCAGTGTTGACCAACAAAATGGAATCCATTCATCCTTGAGTCCCAGTTTGTGCCAGATATAAGAAAACCAAAGATTGCAAAGGCCAGGATACAGTATGTAAAGGGTGGGCAATGAGTTTGGCTTTCAAGGACATTCAAGAACAAAGGTCTACATACAGTTAGGTGGAAAAGAAAGCCTTCACAGAAAAACGAAGTCACCCCATCATTCAATAGCATGTAGATCCACTTTTAGCAGCAGTAACTTGAAGTAACTTCTGTATTTCTGTAGTTTGTCAGTCTCACATCATTGTGGAGGAATTTCGTCTCATTCTTCTTTACGACTTTGCTTCAGTTCATTGAAGTTTGTGGGTATTTTTTTATGCATAGCTCTCTTAAGGTCCTCTCTTAACTCCAGACCATCTGGACTTTGACTGGGCCGTTGCAACACCTCGATTCTTTTCTTTTTTCAGTCGTTCTGCTGTAGATTTTGCTTCTGTGCTTGGGATCACTGCCCAGTTGCATGATGCAGTTTCAGACAAGCTTTAACTGTCAGACAGACGGCCTCACGTTTGACTACTTTGATATACAGAGGAGTTCATGGCCGACTCGGTGACTGCAAGGTGTCCAGGTCCCATGGCTGCAAAACAAGCCCAAATCACCATCTCTCCACCACCACGTTTGACAGGTACTGGACGAGTGATGCCAACTGCTTTGAATGTTTTCCACTTGTGAATAATCTCACTGCAGAATAATGGACTTCACATTGTTTAGAAATGGCCTCACAACCCTTCCCAGATTGATGGGCAGCAACAGCTATTTCTCAAAAAGCCGATGTTTGTCCTCCTTTGCAACACGTTAACACACCTGAATGCTCCAGACTGGCAAACTGCCAAAACCTCTGCCTTTATAGAGGTGCTCACACTTGCTGATGATCTATTAATCAAGGGCAATTGATAATCAGCACCTGGCTGCTACTTACCCTCTTAACTCCATTGGAAGCAGCAGGGGTGCACTTGGTTTTTTTTTATAGGGCTGTATATGGAGTCATATGAAAGCTTTCTTTGTCACGTGACTGTACATGTACGGCAGCATTTGGTTATGTGAATAAACACTGCAGACGAGAAAACAAAAGAAGCAGTTTGTATTATATACATTTCCATGAAATGACTGTAACTGTAAGGGTCAGGCAATCAGGAAGCTTTAAATACCCAACTGATACACAAAGCACTTGGTAATTCGTCAGTCTAAAACAAAGAAGATTTTCTGGACCGCTAACAACAAAACCCCAGTGTTTCCAAATCCATTTGCTATGATTTATCTGAAGAATTTTCCCTGATCGATAAACTTAAGAGATGTTCATTTCTGTGTGCTTTCTTTATTATGGTGAATACGAGCAGGCCTCTCTAGTTTGGTTGCACTCAAGACAATGTTTCCTCCAGTTAAGTGAGCAAATTCTTGAGGATGAAGCACGAGTAATAACATCCACAGTGAGAGAGCTACGCTGCCGGGAGAGGCCGAGAAACCGCAGGTGTTCCCTCGTCTAGACTTCTAGGGTTCAGTTATTTAATGTTTCTGGTGCTTAATAAACACAAGAGAAATGCATTGAGAAATTCATTGAGTTATAATATTTTTAAAATGACCAGAGAAATGTTTGTTTGTTGTTCTGGTACAGTCAATCAGCAGCTTTCATTAATAAACACAATTATCAAACAAAGCACAATGGAATGACCAAAGACCATCACCTATGCCACTGGCCCTTCATATGTTAACTGTAGGCAATCTTGACTCAGATGAATGATCACGCATCTGTCTTTGTGGTGTGCAACCTGTTCATATTTGCGATGATTTATTACCAGCGCAACAAAGTGATGGAAACGTCTCAGGGAATTATTAACAACACGCAAAAAGAAAAGTAGAAAGCAGAACTCGGGGAACTCGGTCCGACTTCTGATGCTTTTTCTTTTTGAAAAAGCATCAGAAGAAAGAATGTCAACATTAGCTCTTTTTGCATACCATCAAACTGCAAACATTAACAATTATATGTACATAACGGGGAGCTGGATTGTCTTTCAGGAATTGGAAAAAAAAAATCACATTAAAAATCTCATTAAAATCGGGTAATCATGCTTCGCCTCAGGTCTGGGGCGGGATGGAGGGGGGGGGGGGGGGGGTTGGGAAACGAAAGGCTTACAACTTGAAACAGCCTGGGGAAGAATACATCTGCTTTAGCTGCATGCCTTAATGCTCCAGAGTATTATTAATGTTGAGAGGAAATAGATCCCATGTGTTTTTTTTTTTTTTTAAAGACATTGCCTTGTCTCATCCTGCATTAGGTCATCACATGATCAACCACAGCGGCTGCTTCATATTACAATAGAGAGCACTATCCAGCATTGTATTCACAAACTGAATGTGGCAGGCAGTTTGGGGTCAAAATGATTGCGCAGTATGTGAACAGCAACACATTTTACAAATCAACTGATAAAACTGGTCTCATAACAGAAGGAAAAGTCTGGCTGGAATGCCCCCCCCCCAATTGTCTGCACCTGAATACAGTAAATTGCCACCCATCGAGGGTCATATAAACCGTAAGGTTAGCATAATAAAAATCTCAGCAAAGTCAAGTTATTCAATATGGATTTTATTTATGTGGTTTCACTGGCCTGTATCAAAATGTTATTGCCAACACTGAATTATCAGCTCCCAGACTTTTCTTGGAAAATGTACATTACAAATATTAGCTCTCTCTCTGTGTTGTTAGCAAAGAAAATCTTGAAGCTTTTGAACCCAGCTAACTTTCCACACCTTATATGGACGTAAGGGTCAAACACAGTTTCGATAAAAATAAATGAATACAATAAACCGAACGGTGATGAAAGCATGTTCCACATTAAACTGATTTCCTGCTGTTTGTTCCCCTCTTACAGTATTCCTGGAACTGCATGTTTCAAACCTTCCTATTTGCTTTGGCCTCCTACAGGTCATGGCCATTAATACAAATAACGGGCACCATGTCGTTTTTTTTCTTCTTTTTTTTCTATTTTAACCATTTCAATATTTCAGTGCCACCTGTAACCTTTCCTTGAATGATGCCAGAGTAGACTGCAAAGACTTTAACACTCACCAGAACCTCTTTATTTAAGATATGGTTGTGCCTGCTACAGATAATGCTGCTATGTTAATGCTCTGGGTTATTCTAATCAAAGAGAAAACAACAAACTAGCTAGCTTAGCTTTTCATTTTTCTTTTTTAAAGGTGTCTTTACAGTAATTTAGAGATTTAGACATGGTAGCCTGTAGGCTTAATTTAGTGACTAGAAGACCTTGTGCACTAACCTGTCACTCAAAACAACCATGTCTCTAATAACCTAATCACGTAAAAGCAACACACCTTCAAAATAAAAGTTGTACCTTCTGAATCATGTTGGCTGCAGCTCTGAGGTAGAGCTTTTGCTTTGGTGGTGAACCTTCTCCATTTCTGGTTTGCATCATACTTTTTCAAGTGATACTACCAATCGGCTAGAAGTATTTGTAGACAAACATGAAAAACTACAGGCAACTGTGGTAACGCAGTAGCAACCAAAGCAATCACTAGGAGGTTTTTGGCGCAGCACCTTCTTTGCTACCGATTTCACCCAGCAAGAGCCTCCAACCTTCAGGAACCACTGCGAACCAATTGGGGAATACACATTTCTGTAGCAACCTGTGGTTGTATCACGTCCAATATGGGGGAGCATTGTGTGCATGACGTAACATGAGACATCTCAATACAGTCTTTGGATTCCCTCACGTGGCCTCTGCAGGAACGTGAAGTTTTTGTTACTTTGGCATTTCCTTTATTTTTTAGCCCCAGAGGTTGATGCATGTTCAAAACACTGGTTAAGTGCATATCTACATCTAATTCCAATTAATAGCTCCATCATTTGTGTGTGTGCCAAGTTCAGAAAATGACAGAAATGTCTTTATTTCAGAGGTCTTCTAGCTCCAGCTACTGAAAAACCTTATCCTCTTCCTGCCTTTTTGTGCTTGACAACTGACATTAATTACAGTACTTGCACTTCCTTTTAATTACGCCCAATTATGTGGCATATGTAATAATGGTGCAGACACGCCAAACAACAAATGCTGTGATGATAGGTAGATTGATAGTTGGATGGATCGGCAGAACATCTTTTTGTGCTTGGCCCAAAATTAACACAGTAATTACAGCTCTTTTATAGCTCACTCATGGAAGGCTAACTTGGACATCTCTACCATTACCTTCCAGTGAGAAGGGAAAAAACACCCATAAATCAACCAAACCATCTACAGTGGAGTATCACACACAAGGCCACTGTAAACTCTAGAGACATTAAGAAGGATGTGGGGACCTAAAAGTGTGGAATTTATGAGCATGAATTTATATTCTCATTGCTGCTGTGGGCCTACTTTGAAAGGATGATTGATTCCTCCTCCTCATTACGGAGCTATTCAAACCCTACTATGGATTTTTTTCTTCCTCATAATGATGCAAATGGGGAAAGATAAACAAAACAAAAACAGATCTGATAGGGCTGGAAATGAGTTGTGCTGACATAAAATTGCCGGCTTATTCATGTAAAGACAGAGGATTTTGTTTTTCTATGGGTTGACTTAGTGTCACTAAAATAACCGTATGTGTTTTCCTTAACTATTCATGTACGTATGATCAAAGTTAAACGTTTCATCGTGTGCTCGCCTGGCATAGAAATAACTATTCTGGTGGTTTCTTTCAAGGTTTCCTAGTTGGGAAACAGACAAAGCACAGTTAGAAGAAAGCGTCACATAAAATCAACAACTGCCCATTTCGAAAGTAAACACTTTCTGCTTCATCAAGTTCAGGAGCTCAACAACATGAAAAGTTAACTTCAACGTTAGAAATCCCCTTTTCTGTGATTTTTTTTTTCCCATGAATCATCATTCGTGGAATAAAGCTTCTAACCTTAATACACCAGCAAGTGGAATAGCACTTCCATGTCACCATAAATTCTCAAAACACCCGCAGTGATTTCGTAATGGTACATAAGCATAAAGAGAAAAAAAAATCATTGTGGAACTATTAAGTATAGGTTCTTTTGACAGAAAGGGAAGTTATGAACTAACTGGAGAAATTATGTCACTTGAAAGCTGTGATTGCTCCTCTCTGAAAATGTACTTGAGAGTTGTTCTCAATTTAGAGAAAGAACAGGCATTCAATGACAGAAACAGCTGTGGGAATGATAAGTTAGGTTTGCCTTCAGCTGCAGACGTGGGACTTAATACCTTCCTTCCTCTTGAATCTACACGCATGGTATAAATTCATTAGAAAGGCATAAAAATCATATGGATGTAACATTTCAGAGCAGGCTACAGAACAGGATCTGTGCTGAGAAAGATTTTTGTGAATAGCTTAAGTAATCTTTACCTGTATTCAAACTGCAGGTGTTAAGTCTTTTTTTCCCTCTCTCTCTTCCTGTCTGCCGCTGCCTCTCATCTCCCAGCCTTTGGTGTTTTGCTTCTTCTCATTCATTTTTAATGAATTGTTTCAGGTGCCAGCACAAGAAGAGCAAATCAAGGGGACAGTTAGCACTGGGAGAAAGGGGGTAACTATTGAGCCGATAAACCAAAGTAATGAAAACAGCAGCTCCAATCTCAATGCTCTCCGCAGGACGTTTGTCTTTTTCTCATAAGCGGCGCGCCAACTCAGTGGCTCTGCCTCTCGTGAGCCATTAGAGTGTCAGCCTTAAGATTGTAAAAGGTGAAACTTGGGCCTTGGGAATATTGTGTGAATGAATTCCCACATTTCTTGTTCACTTCTGCAGCTGCATTGCATCATGTCTGATGAATATTTTTGGTTTTTGTGGGTGCCTGTGTGTACACTTTGTGGGTGGTCTAAAATTAGCCTATTTGTGAGAGATGGAACACATAGAAAATTCACCATGAAGCCATTAGCAATGATCGGTGGAGGGTATGTGTGTGTGAAACTATTCGGCGTGGAGCAGCAGGACACATTTGGATGCATAAAGGATATAGCGTGCCATCATTCACTTTCTTCACACAGAGAGTCCCATAAACAGGGAAGGACTAACCTAACAGTGCAGCTCTCCAAATGGTGGTTACTGTACAAACAATGTGATTATGTTGACATCATAGCACTTTGGTTATATGAGGGACTATTATTGCCTGACCACACTGTCCTCGGACTTGGCCAGTGGTTGGGGACACACTTACGTAATGGGAGAAGCTGTGTGGGATCGAACTTGGATTCAGGGCTGCTTTGGCAGCAAGGAAAAAATGAATCATTGTGTGCCAGGGTGGCAATAAGAAACTCAGCATTTGCTTTGTCTTGGGTAGTTTAAAGCTTGACTGAAAGTAATGGCCATTTCGAGACAAATACTCATTTTCTTCATCTTGCTTTGTTTCTGCCCTGTTTTGCAATTTAATAAAATAGATCAATCTTTGGAAAATGTGTTTATTTGCTTTCTTTGTGAAAGATATCAGCCAGAAGACTGTTAGCTTAGCTTAAATGCTGAAAGAAGGGTCCAACATTCTCACACAGCAATCACTAAAACTACATTAAATCAAAATTTTCACTCTCAATTTCACTGAATAATTTTTAAACTGTGATGTTGGCTCTTGCAGCCTCAATTAAACAGGACTTCAGCAGTATATGATGAACAAAAGAAAATTTGTATTATTTCTTGAAAATATTATGAAAAAAATTGTTTATCCATCCATCCATTTACTTCCGCTTATCCAGGGCCGGGTCACGGGTACAGCAGCCCAAGCAGAGAAGCCCAGACTTCCCTCTCCCCAGCCACCTCCAGCAGCTCGGACAAAGGGCAGCCCTGGCGGAGTCCAACAGCCACAGGATACGAGTCCGACTTATTGCCGTCTATAGGGATCAAACACTCCCTGCAGTTGTACAGAAACTGAATGGCCCGCAACATGTAGACTGGTTGGGCAAACTCCCACGCACACTCAAACACCCTCGAGAGGATAAAGAGCTGGTCCAGCGACCAGGATAAAAACCACATTGTTCCTCTTGAATCCGAGGTTCGACCAACGGATGGACCCTCCTTTCCAGTACTCTGGCATAGACCTTACCAGGGAGGCTGAGGAGTGTGTTCCCCCAAAAGTTGGAGCACACTCTCCGGACTCCCAAATCTGCACGCTATGTTGCAGAGGCATGTCAACCAAGACAGCCCTACAGCATCCAGAGCCTTTAGGAGCTCAGGGCAAATCTCGTCCACCCCACGGGCCCTGCCACAAAGGAGTTGTTTAACCACCTCAGTGACCTCACCCCCAGTGATGGACGAGTCATCCCCCTCATCCCCAGACTCTGCTTCCTACAGAAGGCACATCAGTAGGATTAACGAGGTCTTCGAAGTATTCCTTCCACCGCTTGACAATAGCCTCAGTTGAAGTCAGCAGCACTCCACTCACACTATAGACCATCTGAGTACAGCACCGCTTTCCCCTCCTGAGTCACCTGACAGTTTGCCATAATCACTTTAATGCCATCCGAAAGTCTTTTTCCATGGCCTCACCGAACTCCTCCCACACCCAAGTTTTTGCTTTGGCCACTGCCCAAGCCGCGTTCTGCTTGGCCTGTCGGTACCTGTTGGTCAGCTGCCTCCGGAGTCCCACAGGCTAACCAAGCCTGATAAGACTCCTTCTACAGCTTGATGGCTCCCTTCACCTCTGGGAATCACCATCTGGTTTGGGGATTACCACCACGACAGGCACCAACCACCTTGCAGCCACAGCTCTGAGCAGCAGCAGCAACAATAAAGGTGCAGAACATGGTCTATTCGGACTCAATGTCCACAGCCTCCCTTGGAATGCTGTTGAAGTTCTGCTAGAGGTGAGAGTTGAAGATCTCGTGGACTGGGGCTTCTGCCTGGCATTCTCAGCGCACCTTTACGACATGTTTAGGTGCGGCAGGTGTATCCAGCTTCCTCCCCTGCCACCTGATCCAACTCACCACCAGGTGGTGATCAGTTGACAGCTCAGCTCCTCTCTTTACCCGAGTGTCCAGAACATATGGCCGCAGATCTGGTGACATGATTACAAAATCGATCATCGACCTGCAACCTAGGACGTCCTGGTGCCACGTGCACTTATGGACAACCTTTTGTTTGAACATGGTGTTCATTATGGACAAACTATGGTTTGCCCAATAAGTCCAATAACAAAACACTATTCGGGTTCAGATCAGGCAGGCCATTCCTCCCAATCAAGCCCCTCCAGGTCTCACTGTCATTGCCCACGTGAGTCACTGAAATGTGCAGGGAAGCAACCCTCTCGTCTACCGGTACAGGCAGCAAGCCGGGGGGATACAAGAATACTCACCCCAGGTCGCCGCCTCTCACCGGGGTCAGCTCCAGACTGGAACAGAGTCCAGCCCCTCTCCAGAAGACTGGTTCCAGAGCCCAGGCCATGCATTGAGGTGAGCCCGACTATATCTAGCCGGTATCTCTCAACCTCACACACTAGCTTTGGCTCCTTCCCCACCAGAGAGGTGACATTCCATGTCCCAATAGCCAGTCTCGATAGCCGGGGATCAGTCCACCAGGGCCTCCGCCCTTGGCCACCGCCCGACACACACTGCACCCGACTCCTGCAAAGCCTCTTGCCGGTGGTGGGCCTACCGGAGGGCGGGCCCGGCTGGGCACCACGGGCTAATGACCAGCCACCAGACGCTCTCCCTTGAGCTCCCTCCCCAGGCCTTGCTCCAGGGTGGAGCCCCGGTAACCCTATCCCAGGCAGGGTAAACAGTTCCCTTGTTGCCATTTCCATAGGGGTCTTCTGAATCGCTCTTTGTCTGGCCCCTCACTCATTTGCCATGGGAGACCCTACCAGGGGGACAAGCCCCCGGACAACCTAGTTCCTGGGATCACTGGGCCACACAAACCCCTCCACCATGATAAGGTGGGGATTCATAGAGGAGGGGCCTAGCAGACGTATTACAATATGTGAATGTACGGAATAGGCACCATTTTGGTAAATAAATACAGGCTTAATTGAGGATAGTAAGCTTAGCTTATCGCAAAGACTGTGAACTGGGGAAAACAACTTTGCTAAAAGTTAAATGTTGATTTTACTTTTTTTAATCTAAAAAGAACAATACTATTAACACGCATGACAGAAAGGCAATCAGCTTACTCTATATGCTACAGTGTCAGTGGCTGTCATTAGAGAGTGAGTGTGACTGCTATTTTGGTTTAAAAGTTGTTTTTTGTTTGTTTTTGTTTGTTTTTCAATGGTGCACACATGCCCACATCATAATACAATGCATGAGACCCCTCACGTATTATAATTGTAATAATTTCATCTAATTGTCAACCAGGATTGCAGGAATTATGTTATTTTTGAAGTTGTTGTGGGATGTGTACCCACAGTCTGTCACAGTGAGAAGCAACAACATATTGTTTTTTATTTTGTGTTTGTCCGCTTTCTCTTCTGAAATACATTTCTTCACTCAAACCAACACAAATAGCGCAAAAGAAATCCCTCTTTGCCCCAAATCATAGCAGAGGCGACATTATGCTTTAAATGCTGATGACGATGAGGATCATAAAAATGATAGCAAAAAAAAGCCCTTTTGGGGAAACAGTATCCAATTCGGTGGAAATAAGACATTTCACCGCCTACGAACAAACATGAATCACAAAATTGAGGTGTAATGATGTCAGTTCCGAGAGTTTGCAGCAAATGGCAGTCCACCTGCTGTGAGAAGACAATCTGTTCCGCAGGGGGCCACCATCCACAATGCATTCTATTATGAGCCCTCTTAATAAAATAAATTTTTTTATGATAGAATTTCAATATAAAAATGTTAATGTATAATCAACATTTTGAGACTGATAACATTTGCCAATCAACTTTAGATGAATTTAATCTATTTACAAGTACTTCCTCATCTCAATATTAAGCGTAAGATTTAATCTATTTAATGTCAAGTAGGAAAACACTGTTTATAGCCTCAGCAGTTACTGGTTGTGCTCTTTTGCCCGTTAATGGTTCACAAGTTTAAGATGACAAATCAGCTGGAGTGCATGCATTACATTAACGATCAAGAAAAAAATCGTTTGTGTATTTTTTTTCTACTCGCACTATTTGTGGTCTGTGTTCCTGTCTTTTCTGTGCGGTTTCTCCACGCTCAATTGTGTACACTCGAAATGGCACGATTGCTATAAATAAATATCTCATGAAATATACCGCTGATTTACAGCAACTGAGACATTACATATTTGATATCTGAGTATCTGGAAGTATCCACTGCTGCTCCGTTTGGTATAACACAAAGCAAGACTCAAGTACTGATCACTTACTCAACCACTTACTCGAGAATCAGATACATTTCATGGGCAAGGGCAGCATGTTCAGTAGTATATATACAGTACAGCGTTTGTATCCACCATGTGCTGCAATGGGCCCCACATTAAAGTATTTTTTTCAGCTGGTACATTTGCTGTAGGACCAAGACCAAGTCTTCTGTTGTGTAAGTTGAAGGAACATATATCAAGAATTAATTAAGCTTCTCACTTAATTGTGTCTAACATTTATTTATTTATTTAACTTTCTAATTTCTTACTTTCTGCTTTCCAAGATGGACTGCATTTCCAAAATATAGCTTGAACGGATGGATACCACCTACTCTGTGGGTTCTCAGTAATTTGACAGGTTGGGCTAAAATGTAGGCAAAAATATAATTTACTCAAAATTGAACAGCGATTGGACATTGTTGTAGAACAAGAAAGTACTTAAAGATTGTTTCAAACAAAGTAGTCGAACTGCATCGCTACAGAGTGAGCTACTGTTTGAGAGGTACAAAACATGTGAGTTTGTGACTTCTCATATCTAGTCAAATCAGTGCTTTCACTGCAGCCAGGTTCTGAAAAGCATATTCAACTCCTAACAGGGCTGTATTGGGATTTTTTTTTTTTTTTTTTTTTTTAGCTTTTCACTCTGATTACAAAAGCAAAGCTTTTAACTTAGTGGTGCTTCCTTTTTTCTCTGTTGGCATGGTGCTTAATGCAACAAAACATCCGGAGTCCTGAAAACTGAAATGAGTTCCTCAATGGTTAATTTGCTCTCAATCAAGACAGGCTGTAGCCTCTGTACACTAAAGGCAGCTTAATCACTGTTTTTGTATATAAAGTGTGTATCTTTACAGCTAATTTGCATCTCTGCCATCTCTGTGAGGTTTGGAGACTCTGCCTAAGGGGAGTGTTAATTATGTCTAATTTTACACTCCGTCTTTTTGAGAGGGACCCAATTTGGTGTCTGGCCCCCTTAGCTTCCTTAACCTGCCATTTACCACTCATCACTACAAAGTAAACAGCCCGAACAATGGATAATCAGAGAGGGGAATGATGAGGAGAGTGTGGCAGATGCGCCTCTGCATTGCAGATATCTGCTGCCTCTGCTTCAAATCAATCGGCAATTAGGGCCATTTCACCGCAGCTGTTATGGAGCGATTTATTTCACTGGAGTGATCCCCTTTTCTGAGCGCCCCCCAAAAGTAATTGCAGAACCCTCCGAGGCCTTGCTAAAAGAAAGAGGGAGATGGCATGGGCGAGAGGGAAGGAGAAGGATGGAGTGAGAGAGCACGAGAAAGGAGAGGGATGAGAAACTAGAGGAGGGGGAGAGAGGGGAGGAAAGCTATGGTCGAATTATCTGAGTTCAACAGCACAGGGGCTGCTGCTCTGAATTGTAGTTGACGTTCCAGCAGCTGAGCGCCTTTTCAGAGCACAGTGTTGATAGTGTTCTTTGAAAGTATGAAAGGAAAAAAGCAAATTCCATACTTCATCCTTTTAAGCTAAACTGTGAAAAACAGACTCCTCTGTTGAAAACACAGGGCTAGTTGGCCTCATTAATATCTAACCTGCTGTACTATTCTCTATTCACACTGTATTCTCAGTCATATAAATGACCATTATTTTTTCTACACTTTGACCTCATGATAGCATTTATTATCATTTTATAGAACTTATATTTCAAATGTGTTAGCAAATTGTTGGCCTTTTAACACATTAGGATCTGTGTTCAGAGGAGGGAAACAGCTGTCCTAGTTTAAACTCTACAATCTGAAAAAACATACCGTATTATTCCTCCTGCGATGTTTTTATATAACGAAGCTTCGCGGATTCGTAGAACCTGTAGCGTTTTTTGTTTTTTTTTCCCTACAGTTAAAAAGCCAAGTTCTTACCTCAGACAGCACAAAGAGTGCAATTTTATATGAAAAATCACACACACAGAGCCAGAGCAGTTAGCAACCACAACCTACAATTATAGCAGCCCTTAAGTCATATTCTCCTTATGGAAGGAATTTGGTTACTATGGAAATGCTTTTATATACAGCATTGGGAGATATATGTAATTGGATTGTAAGGTTGGGTGAGTGAGAGAAAACAAGGCATATTAAGAAAATTTTGTAGGGTATTTTTGTGCCTTTATTATGAGTGAGAGTGACAGGAAATACATGTAGCGCATGGTCTGGCTCCCTGCCAATAAAACTCAATGCATTCTCAACCCAGGGGTCTAATATTATGTTCCCATCACGAGGTGTCACATTGCGCCAATTAGTGGGATGCTGCGTCGACACAAGGGGTCTCTCGTATGGAATTACATTTATGTCAAATGCCATGCACGAGAATTAAAAAAACAAAAAAATAATCTGAGCAAATAATTTCATTTCACGGACATTTTGATAAACAGTGATCAAACTCTCTGATCAAATGCTGATTATCAACTTTTTCCATTTGTGGAAGAAGTATCCTATCCTAAATCCTATACTTATATAAACATAGTAATACTACAGTATATATACGTTCTGTAAAAATAAACCTTTACTTAAGTAAAAGTACAAATGTTCTGCAGTAAAATATACTTCAAACTCTATATAATTGTTGTAAATGTACACCACAGCTGGAGCTAATTCACTGCAGCTAAATCAGACTATAATTTATTAGTTTATTTATATTTGATATTACTATAATCTAATTCTGCTAAGAAGGATTAGCGCTTTAAATGGAGTTCAAAGTCAAACATTTGCCTTTGTATAGTTTATCTGTTGAATAAATCAAAAATCAGCATGAAAGAGTTGATTTGTGCTACACATCAGTAACTTGCTGTCTTGATGATTTGTTGACTGCAAAGTGAAGTTTGCCAGATTAACTACAGCTGTTATTTCTACTGTGTACTGGTGGATGGGCTGATTTATCACCGGCTTCACTTTGATACTGAAAGAAATCTTAAAAACCAGATAATTCTGAGGCACGTTTTGATCCAGTGTGTTTGCTCCATACTTTTGGTGTCTTGATGCACAGGATGCTGCAGTATTGGCCTGCTAGAGAAAATGGCCATTATGTAGGTTAATGTAGGTTAATGTAGACTACGTAGGTTTTAAAAACCTACATAGTCAACAAAGTTAGGAGCATGGTTGCGGCATAATGCTAATTAGCTTGCTATTGTAAAACGCTAAATGCCAGGCCTGCTTGCTAATTGAGTGATGGTGAACAGTTAGATCGATAATTCTTTTTGCATTTAGCCAGAAGAGTTACACTTACATATCACACATTCAACGTGTCCCAGAGCGCCGTTTCTGTCTACTAATAGATTTGCAGAAATCACATAAAAAGTGTACACAGCAAAAACATTATAATCCAGGTGTTTTATTGATTTGATGAGCTGTCACTATCACTAAAAAAAACCCACTGTCTGATCAGAGTCTGATATCGGCGAGGGGGCGGAATGCGCAGGGTGTGTGCCCACTTGCTAATTGCAGTGATAGCGAAAAGTACTGATAGCAAACCGATGAAATACTCAGCCCGGTGCAAGACGACCTCAGCATGGCACAGCGCCGGGCGATCAACCGCTGGCTAGAACCCTGACATAAGTCCTTCAGTTACCTGACCAGTTGGATGATAGATAAAAAAAATCATCAGACACTTTTTTTTTCTTGCATACATGTTACAAACAGGCTAACTGAAAAAAACATTTCATTTTCAGGAGTGGATATATGATCATTACTCCTATTTTTATTGCACAAAAAAGATGAGAACATGATGGCAAACTACGACCAGGCCAGGAGCAACTATCCACTGCTGCTAACAACACACCCACTTTTTGCACCTATAAAGACAGCATGCTAACACTGAGCTAGTGGGTCCTCGACCCAGAGAGATGTTAAAGCTGAGTGTCTTCTTCTTATAAAGAATGACAAAGTCAACATTTGGAAGATGAAAGGGTGCAGTTGCACTAAATCACAAGTTTGCCAGCCAGGAGACTGCGGTTTGGCTTAGACACCAAAAGTGCAGTCTCCTTTATAAGGTTAAGGAAAACATTGTGGTTTAAATGAAAAAATTATGCCCTTTAACCCTGCACTTTGAAACATGATGCTTACCCAGCATGTTTAAATGTCACAATAAAGGGTCCTTTACAGACATCCATATACTGGGGCCTCACTAATGGCATAACCAGGTGCATCACGGCACCATCATCGGAGGAGATACCAGCGGCTTTCACAAAATTGAGTATTTGAATGTGAATTGGTGGCCATGTACCGTAGTGTGCCACACTCAGACATCAAGTCACCATTCACGACCACATAAATCAGCTCCTATGAATTTTCCTCTAGTCAGATACAGCAAATTGGATATAAATATCCCTTATTCAGCATCTAGTACACTGAAAAAAGTGTGACTGGGCTAAATTAATATTTACAAAATAAATATTAGTAGTTTTTACATAAAAAAAATGAG
>JAVDPK010001082.1:429628-456408 GCA_034780415.1 Cichlasoma orientale
CAATGTTACATGACTACAGATTGCACTTTTCTTGTCATTTTCCGCTAACGCTCTACACAAATAATTTTCAAAAACAGGACCGTGTAAGCTCTTTCTGTATTTTGGCTTTTGCCTGCTGTTATTGATTTTGCACAATGCACTGTGAAACAATGATAAAGAACGTTGAGTGTTAAAGCAGACGCTGACTTAAAAATACAGCTGGTAATATATGACAGATATATATATATACATTCTAACAGCCCACACAAACATGAAGGCAAACACATGACCCCAGGGTGAACAAGCTCAACATGCGGTCTTGCACACTAAAGGAGGTTATATGTTTAATCGCTCATAAGGCCAGAGCTTCATGGAAAGAGTGATTGAACCCTTGACTTCAAACATGTAAGAATAAACTTTATTAGATACAATAGATACTAGCTATCCACGCTTACTGAAAATACATACCGAAAAAAAAGTGGCATGAATTTGTTTTGGGCTCAGCCTTAGCGATAGGGTGAGGAGCTCAGGACTCAGAGTGGAGCTGCTAGTGCTCCACATTGAAAGGAGCCAGCTGAGGTGGTTTGGGCATCTGACTTGGATGCCTCCTGGAAGTCTCCTAGGTGAGGTGTTTGTTCTACTGAAAGGACAGCTCGGGGCAGATCCAGGTCATGCTCGGTGCATTATATTGCTCATTTGGCTTGGGAACATCTTGCCCCCCCCCCTGAAGGGCTTGAGGTGCTGGCCAGAGAAGGGGAAGACTCTGCTTAGACTGCTGCCCCCTGGACCCAAACCCAAATAAGCGAATGGATGGATGGATGGCTCAATCTCTAGTGCCTCATTTTCCTCTCTACTCAACTTTATTATTTTTTTTTTACATAATCAGATTATTTGGATCGATCCACTCCTGTGGCTTACCTCGACTGAAATCGCATGATCTCCTGTTTATTCATGTGAAATATTCTTGTGGATCCAGCTGCAGACAGCACTTGAGTCTTTAGAGATTTTACCTGCTGTTGCATTTCTCAAAGGGTAGGAATGAAACAGTAAACAAGAACGTTATTTCTGTTAAGCGGCACTGCCTTTATTCAGCCTCTATTTATACAAGTTGCTCGAGCCACCTGCTGCACATGAGGTAATGAGTTTTACTACATAATTCTGTTTTTAATCACAAATACTGTTAATACTGTGGATGATTAATACTACCACAGTGCGTACCTTTTTGAAAATGACAGAAACACATGCAGCAATAAAGAAAACGGCACAGGAAATTCCTTCTAGAATGCGCACACTAGAAATGAAGCATTATGCAAAGGAGAATCTGACTGCTATTTATTAGCTCAGCCACAGCCTCACTCATGGAAACAAATGGAAAGTCTTAATCTGAATGCCATTATTTTGACAACAGCCATTTGTGAAGAAATCTGCAAAGACCACGTTTGAGCTTGCAGAAAGCACTTGGGTTGTTAAATGACTTTGGAATGTTCAGATTAATCTTGCAACTAAAAACTCAACCAAATCCAATTTGTTGGTAGGAATTAGCATCAACATTTTATTATACAAAACTCACAAATAAATGCTCTGTCGAAGTGCAGCTAAATTTACTTTATTTATCAGTAAAATGTCTTTATAATACTGTTTGTTATACTGAGTGATGGAACTTGTAGCTTTATCTTCCCTTTTTAGTGATTTGTAGAAAGTTTTTATATTGGCACTGGTGTAGTTGGTAGTTTTTTTTAAAGGGTGAATGAAGCAGCCCAGCCTAAGTTACAAACACTGGTCGATGTTTTACTGTTTTACTTTAAAAATATTACATTTAAGGTATAATGTCCTGTGCTGTCAAGTAAAACTATCTTTCAAATGCACATTATTTGGCAATTAATTTTAAGATGAGAGGGCACATTCTGTCAAAAGTATGAGAAGGCAATAGAAAGCAAATAGTTTAAATGTCCCTTTTTCCATATGGTGTGCCCAATGAGGCCTTCCTAACCTCAGGGCAAAGTTATTTGCCCACTGTTATTCCCATCTTACTTAGTTGGAATAGAGCATCCATTTTTACGTCACATTTGCTCAGAAATCTAGACAAGGCAATTGCATCTCGACCGCTGGGCCCCCATATTACTAGAAATTACACCTTCAATCGACCACCACGCAGCCACACTCTAGGCTGCCTCTTTTGTGATGATCAGCGGGGACAATTGAAAAGACAATGGATTTTGGATGACAGGCGGTGGCTGTTGTGACTGACATCATAGACGGAATTTGATGGAGGTTCTTCACTCAAAAGGTCCATGTGTTGAAAATGTGGCAATAAAATAACCTACATTTTTTTTTCTAATAGAAATATCCCCGTGCTTTATGGGGCAGTGTAGACATACAGTAAATACATGTGTAGCCATGTATTTACTGCTGTGAAAGGAAATCTGACCAGTTCCTGTACATTCTTCACTCTCAGCATTCTTTCTTTGTGTTTTCTAAATTCTTATTGTCCATGTAGGCAAGAATTTCATTAAGTTCAAACTTCTTTAGTTAGGAAATCTACTTTGACATCAAGGCATCAAGGCTATTAATAAAAAAGTGTTAAGACAAAGCAATGTCGTGTTTGCCTCCTGGTAATGCAGCGGATCAATAGAGGGATCCAATGTGTTTGCACTGCGGAAGGGCATTGTGAGGTGAAGCAAGTGCAACACACCCAGGATATCTTTTCCTCATCTGGCTTCATCTACTCCAGCACTGGTAATCACACTAAGCAGTCACATTTGGTTGTCAACTCGGAGAGGTCCACACAGGGTTTCCCAATTTAACTTAGTAGCACATTAAGGCATATAACAATAATTTAGTTTGCATTTAAAAGGAAGAGAATTCAAGAATAAAGGTTAAAGGTAAAGGTCTAAAAGACTTTGGATAACCTTTTGAAGCGTATTTATAGAAAGCTGACTGGGAGGGAAAGGTGCACAAGCAACAGGGAGAAAAGTCAAATCAAGAACTAGAAACTACTTTCATTATGAAAATTATGAAATCCCCCGTTTCCATTCTGTTACTTTATCCAGAGCATTTCAAAGCCGCAGTATCAACAGTTCAAACGTTCCAGACAGTTTGCTGTGTCTGACTCCACTTTTCACCGAAAAAACCACGCAGACTCTTTTCAGGGCGGGCTGTGTATGTTTGCGTGTTTGAGGGAGAAATCAGGCAAGTTGCCCTGCTCAGATTACAGAGAGCTCATGTATTTATTTTGCTGTCACAAGTAACTAAAGGGAAACTGACAGACCCCGCTTCAGTATTTGTGCGTGCTTGTGTTTCTCAGCAGATTCAAAGGACGCGCAGCTGTCTCTTTGTGGGTGTCAAGTGAGCCTAGTGCAGGAAGATATTACACCGCGGCAGGCTGTACTTTGAAACAGTGAACGTGCCCCGCTGGGAAGGGATTTATTTGTCAAGGGAGGGTTGGATGATTTTAATACAGCAAGCACCAATCAATAATTTAAATGATACCTGAAATACACCCTTTTTCTTTCCCTATTCAAGGATTAATAATGATCCCAAATACCTACTAATTTTCATGATATGAGTTCTAATGGCTTTTCCCATCTCGGCCACCTTGAGTTTTAAAGTCTGAGATTTTGCCTTCTGTGCAGATGTGTCAGCTTAACATTAAGCTTGATCTCGTTTTAAAATTGAAAAACTAACCCAAGTGCACCCTGGCGCAGTACCACCCTAACAGTCCAATTTGGAGAAAGGATAAGACCAACATTGACCAAGACTCTGAACCTAATCAGATCATCAGCAGACTAAGCTCTTCTAAATTGTTTTTTTTTTTTCCCCCTTGGGGTGAATCTATATATAAATGCAAGGAAGAAAAAGCTTTAACGCGGGGCCAAAATCAACTCAGATCTTTGTTATTCACAAACTAAACAACAAAGAGGGGGCATTCACATAGTGAATAACAAAGAAGGCTCAACTATATTAGATTTGAACTCGGGTCCCAGTTGTTAAACATGTGCCAGCCAGCCAAAGGCAAATCCCCATCAGGGCGAGGGAGGTGCATAATAATGGAAAGCCAAGCATGTATCCGGTATCTCTCCACAAAACAGTTGGCCTGCTGAGTTAATTTCAAATGCATGTTTGATTAAATAGTAAATACCGAGTTAATTATTCTGGGAATTTTGATGTTGGACATATATTTGCTTCATTTTTTTTCAGTATGTATTAAAAAGATTAAAGACCATGACATTAGCTGTGAATAAGCAGTGTTGCTGCCACAAGGGCAACCCTGCCAAAGAGGATTCAGCCAAACAGGTTCCTCCCCCATGTATAAAAAAAGCACTCTCTTGTTCTGTGCTGTGCCCCCAAAATGCAGAGCTTCACAGCTGACTGGGTTCTATCATCATTCCAGCTACCTAATGAGTGATTGTTTGTGGGCTGATAAAATTAAATTGCAAGCCTCGCTGATTTCAGCAACAGGTGTTTTTCTCTGTCTCATAATAATATAAGAGACACGGTTTTCACCACCTACTCGGGATGATAAGGTATTCTGGTTTACCGATTCTCTTGGCTTAACATTCCCCTCCCACAAGCAGCAAAAAATACCTAAATAAATAAATAACTAATTGTGCGTTATGGCATTTCATTATAAAAAATAATGGTGTTCTCATGTGGGGGAAAAAAAACCAAATAATTCAAAATTAATAAAACTTGCACTTTCACTTACTATTAATTTTCTCAATTTCCTTTAAAAATCCTAAGGATATTTATTAAATCAGATCGTTCCCTTGATTCTAACACTGTGTTGGGCGTCATCCCCCCCCCCCCCCCCCAGCTGTAGACTTTATTTATTTATTTATTTATTTATTTGTAGACTTTAAAATACATTTTATTTCTACACAGTGGTCTGTGGTACAAATAGTCTAATCTAAAATGAGCACTCACTCGCCTGCGAGGAAAAGTTCTCAGATTTTTTTTTAATCCAACTGAATTTAGCTGTAAATGTATACATGTAGTTGCGTAACAGGCAGTGAAACGATCCAGAGCCCCATTTTTTTTTTCAACCGTAAACAGCAGCAAACTAAAGAAGCAAGAAACAGATGCATCTTCAGCATTTTAGATAAACCAACTATGATTTATAGTTTGAAATCATGGAGAAGGATCAGCATTAAAGCAAGTCAGAGAATGTGCAACAAATATAGCCTTTCGGTCATATTTAATCGAAAGAGAAAGAGGAAAATGGCTTTGACAAAATCAAGGGCGTTTGTGAGTATCATATTTACGTGTAAATTTTCCACGTATGTATTTCTAGGAAGTTACTATTTTCACTTATTTGATTTCAGGCCCAGTATAGTATCAGTGAAGGCTGGAGCTTGATGATGCCTGGCACTTCCAGTGGAAGTGTTTTTCTGGTTCTGCAAAGAGAAATATAGCTATATGGAAATACAGCTAGGCTTGTAATGATAGTGGATACCAGTCTGTGTCGCCCTGTGTTACTGAGAATTTCCAATGCATATGACTACCTACGTATGTGCGCGGAGTCAGTAAGTGCTGAATTTCACTCCAAATCTCTTTCTTCCTTGATGAACTGCTTTTAAAAATGAAGCCACAGTCATTCATTTCGAGCTCTATTCCAGGCCTGTTTCCATCATTTTTTCTCAAGTTTCTGAAGTTTGAGTTTGTACACATCAAAATTGTTCATGCACATGGGTGCAGGTGACTACCAAATGTACACACAGTTCTCTGTAAAGGATGCAAGACAGGACTGACTGGGTACACGAAATTGTGTGCAAAGCCCTGCATGCCCAGCTACTCAGGCACAGAAGCACCACCGTGAACACCATGAATACTTACCGAGTACACAGTATACATGATGGATCCACGCCATCACATATACACAAGTACTTGACAGTATAGCATGTCCTACAATTGTGTGCCTGATCCAAAAAAACAACTCTTGAAATTACCAAGTTTTAGACAAAGTTTGCGATTGTATTTACACACTGTATAGCCTACTTTTTAACTACAACTACTCCACTCTGGTTCCTAAATCTACACAACAGCATCACTTCTGCTGGCAATGTTTTTTTTTCCATGCGTTAAATTTTATGGAACGCTTACCAAATTTTGGAAAATTCTGAACTCCCCCATGCAACCAATGCATGTTTTAAAAAGTAAGGCGGCATGGTGCAGTCGGCCTTCATCAGTCATCCTGCAGAAAGCAAAGTTTTATTTCAGCATACTCTGTGCCACCATGTGAGTGTTTGAGCTGTATTATTAGTGGACAATGGCTGGACAAAGCTAGATTGAAAGATAGCACAGAGGCAATAATTGTGGCAACACAGGAACAAACTCTAAGCACAAGGCTGATAGAGGCTGGGGTCTACCACACAAGACAAGGCCCCAGGTGCAGGCTGTGCAGAGATCTTCCTGAGACAATCCATCACATAACAGCAGGGTGCAAGATGCTAGCAGGCAGGGCATACATGGAACGCAATAACCAAGTGGCTGGCATAGTTTACAGGAACACCTGTGCTGAGTATGACCTGTAAGTCCCGAGGTCAAAATGGGATATGCCCCCAAGGGTGGTTGAGAATGACAGAGCCTGATCCAGATCCTGTGGGACTTCCAGATGGACAAATTGATGATGGCTAACCAACCGGACATAGAAGTGGTGGGCAAGCAGAGGAAGAAAGCCGTGGTGATAGATGTAGTATTACCAAGTGATGGCAACATCAGGAAAAAGAACACAAGAAGCTCAGGAAATGCCAAAGGCTGAGAGAAGAGCTAGAGAGGATGTGGAAGGTGAAGGCAACAGTGGTACCCGTGGTAATCTGAATATTTGGGGAAGAACACGGTCCCAGAAACAGGATCCTCAAGTTCCAGGGCTCTGGTAGAGAAACCGAGCTTAGAGGACAAACAAACAATGACAGCCCGCAGGGCGAGTGTGGATTTTCTTTATTTTTTTATATTTTTTTATATTATGCAATAGAGAAAAAACCTTCAGGGCTTCAGCTAGGGGTTGATGAAAAAATGCTAAGACCAAACCTGTGCGCCCTGTGACTGGGTGAAGCACTTGTGTAGAAGTAGTCTTTATCCACTCCATGTCCAGAAACTTTTTATGTGCTTAAACACGCAGTGTCGCTGTTCACTAGCCGGTTCTATTATGTCCATACCTCTTCTTTATCACTACCTGGCTTGGCATCAAACCTGTATTTCAGTTACCATATTCGAAAGAATTTAGGCTGTTCATTGATCCAAGGCACTTCTTAATGAAATCAAATCTGCAAGTACTTAATATGATAATCTCAATTATGATCAATTGTTGAGGTGTGAATATAGCATGACTTCTGTAAACAAAAGTAGTTCTGCTCAGTGGCAGGATTCACTTCCAAGCCTTCAGAGAAATAAAATGTTTTAATAGCCTCTTTTCCTGTTAATGATATTCCGTTCGTTCTTAACACACCATTGCACAGATATTGAAACCATTCATTTCTGTAATAGGGAAAAGGACTCCACAGAGAACTCAATCTGATGTTGTATTCCTGACAGTTAGTTTTCTGTGATAACAGTTTTAACACCGCCGTGCCATCATCTATTCAGTAGATTTACCAATTTTAAAGATTTTCCTACAGTTTGATGTTTTGGTGTTGGTCAGTTTAATTTTCCAGCCCGGAAATCAATTCAAACTGGCGTTCCTTATCCTCCAGTGAAGCGCTGAAAAAAAACATTAAAGTGTAATATGCAGCTCTGGTGAGTCAAGGATTTAGCATCACAGGTCAGCAGTGGCAGTCTTGTCCATACAAACCGCAGCGCAGTGAGTGTGTATTTGCAATATGAGTAGTATTCACTGAAGAGAGAAGCCTTGTGCTCTTGCCATGACCGCAAACAAGCATTTCTGAATGGCTCACCTAAGAACAGCCAGCATCCACATCAATATCCAAGTGTCCTTACTTGAATAAAATATTGCAAGCGCTGGCTGGTCCTCGTTATACCCTTATTATACCCTACCCCCACCTACCGGTTTTAATCATAGGGTCTTTGTCACTGGCACTGACTCACGGTGGAAAGATGGACATTCATTGAGAACACTTCTGCTTCGTGGTTCCTCGCTTTCACCCCCCCCACCCCCCAATAGTGTTGGTTACTTATAAAAGGCTCAAATCACTCTGAAACCTTATGCAACAAAATGCCAGAACAGCAGCATCGGTGCCTTTCCTAGAGTGCTCCATGCAATCTAGGACTGTGATGCAATGTATGAAGTCAGCAGCAGAATTCCCTCGAGCCGTGTACTGGATCCAAAATGGCATATCAGGCTAAAATGAGCTAAAGGCGCATGCAGCACCTGCGGGGCTTTATTGACCACATTATCTGCGGAGTTATGTAAAAGCCTTATTCAGATCGATGGACAGCACATTAACCTTTGCCCCTTAAATAAAGTCAATTAAATCGTCCCACAAGACTTTGGCAGTGGAGTTTAGATGGGAACTAAATAATGGGAGGTCATGCAGGCATCAAGCTTTTGAACTGTGATTTTTCACTGGTGTTCTGATTCACCCCATTGACAATGCAGTGATGTGTGTCACTAAAAACAAATGGAATGACGCGCAGAGATACGCAGCGCAGATGTGCATAAGCAGCTTATGTCATTGTGGCCAATAATTGCGTGACTGAAACTAAAGATTTGTTTGTTTGTTTGTTTTTATGTTAAATAAATACAGCAAGTTATGAGACACAGAGAGGGTAAAGAGAGAAATACAGTCACATGACTGAAGAAAACTGTGAAGTGAGGAAGGACCGAAGCAAAAAGCTGTCACATTCTGGATGAGGACTTTGAAGTCTTTACCGTAAAGCTCGGCCCTGATATCAGGACAATGCTTTAAGTGACCGCTGGGACAATGAGAGTATTCTGCATCAAATTTAAAGTCTCCCCACGCTCTTGATAAATGAACATTTTCACAGAGTTTGTGATATATTCATCTGTCCTTGAATCTCTGGGGTATCCCCCCCACCCCACACCCCCCCCCCCCGACAAATCTGCCAATAGAGACCATTTGAACACACTTATCTTTTTGTATACAAATTGGTTTGAACCACGAAAGGACAACAGATTGTACTTATCTAGGGACGATGTGCATGTGTGTATGTGTGTATTTGAGTGGCAGGAGCACACTGCCAGCACATTTTAAATTACACTGCGTTGCAGAATGCGAAACTGATTTGTCATAACAAAACAACTGTCAACAGGTTAGGATTTGTTATGTTTAATGCAGCTCTCTGGGGTAATGTTGTTGCTGCGTAGCATTGCAAAGTGCTGCGCTGTTATTGCAGTGCTGGGTTGGAAGGAATATATAATATAGTTGCCCAAATATCACCAAACTAGCAGCCAAAAGGTGGCCACAGAGGGGTAAACAATGAAATCTATGTACAAACACGCCTACACTAACTCCCCATAACACAACACATAATGACTTCCAGCTGGCATTTGCAATAAAATGGACTACCAGACAGTATTCATACATTTCCACTATAGTAACCCATGACACTGCTGGAATACACTGCAGGGCTACATCCACATTTTTTTTCATGCCATATTTAATACAGACTATACTGTCTATACCTTTCATGGATTGATGCAGACCATTCTTTTCACTCCTCATGTACAGGGAACAATCAAGACACGTCATCTCATCAGTTAATTTCACACTTCGCTTGATACTTTGTGATGCAATGGGAAGTGTTATTGCTGCGGTCTTGTGCAGTCAGCCCAATCACATTCACCAAGAATATGAAGCAGATGAGTATGTAAAAGAGTGGCTGGAATTAGCGAAAGGACTGCAGGATAATAGTTTCGGACTGAAGCAAGTTGAGGGTAAGGTAGATAAAGTAAGGGCATTCTGTGTGCGTGAGTCGGGGAGCGGTGGTTGGGATGATCTGGAGGAGCTGCTCAAACGCCCAAAGTAATAGGGCTCTCCTTATCGTGCAGGCGCATGATTTTATGACTGAAAGGCCGGCTCATCTTCTGATGGCTCCTACTTTGAAGCAGGTGATGGGAATGCTACCTTTTCGCAGCTCGATTCCATACTTGTATTAACTCATATGCATTTATCCATCTGACATTTTGCATTCAAGGTGGACCAAATGACAAACACCATCCTTTTTTTTTTTTTTTGCTTATCCAATAGAAGGCTGCAGGGGCACTGGAGTCTATCCCAGCTGTCGTAGCATTAAAGGCGGGTCGCACCCTGGTCAGGTTGCCAGGCTATTACAGAGACCCGTCTAGCTCACATTCACAGCTATGGCCAGTTAACCTAATAATTGGACTGCAGGAGGAAACCAGAGAGAACCCTCACAGGCACAGGGAGATTTGAGCTGGTGGGTTCGAACCCAGGACCTTCTCGCTGTGAGGCAACAGTGCTAACTACTGCAACACTGTGCCACCTAAAGACCAAACTCTGCATTTTAAATCATGCTAGCAAAATGCATTTCATTTAGGTGGCTTTCCAATTCCTTTTTATGCAGTACTTAATTAAATTATGCGACATTATAGCAATCCGACAACATTACATTACATTACAGGTGGAATGCGCACCAAGCAAAACGACTTAAGGAAATCAGTGTGTTACTCACGCACCTTTTCATGCCGAGTTTAGACGCTCTGATTGAGTTTGTGTCAGATTTGGTAATACTGTAGAAAAAGCAAACATTTTCGCTAAATACGAAGATCAATCCACCTCTGCTGTCACACACTCGGTGCTCGTTGTTGGAACTTGTTGATTGTCAACAAAAGACAGACTAAAAATAAATAAATAAATACTCCAGTCATCAAAGGAAGCCAAATCTTCACTTTGTTCTTTATTTATGCAGCTTTCTCATCATCTTAAAAAGAAACACCCGAACATTAGAAAAATCAGCACTACAGTGCTCTGTTCCCGCTATCCACTGCTCACAGTTCCAGTTAATGGGATTTACTTGATTTACTGCAATCAACCTTTTTAGGTCCAGCTTGTGTATCATCATGCTTTGTATCGCAAAACGTGACGCAATAAGTAATATCATACTGTGTCCTAGCTCAGGGGTGTGTAAACACCTTGCACGCTCGAGAACGCAATCAGCATTTTACCGGTGGCTGAACATTAATTCTAAAATTATACAATTTAAGCTATTCAAAATAAATTTTTTTGCACTTTGCCCTCAACTCTAACGCTGAACGAAACCTCGCACGGGCTGTAATGGCATGCAAAAAAGATCCAGTGTGGGAAAGAACATTAGAAATGACTTTCATACTTATGGACCATAAACATGAGAGCAAACTCAGATCAATGAGATTCCATTACCATCCTATCTCATTTCCCAGAGCTGAATTGGAAATGGGTTAGAGATGGATTGTGTCATTACCAATTCCAGCGGATCCACGGGAGCCGTGCATGAGAGCGAGTGAGGGTGTGTGTCCGTCCTATCTGCACCCGCTGCCAATGAATAGGTTTTTAGCGGAAGGTGAGCAAGAGTTCATGCACTATCGCCACCATCACAGCTGTTATTACGCTTACCCACACTGCAGGAGGTTTCCAAACCAAAAAACTTCTGACAGCCTTTTGTTTGGCAGCATTAGAGTACTTTAATTTTTGGAAATAATGTTTCTATTCTAATACACAATTTTCTGGTTAATGAAGTGATGTGAAAAAGATCATATCACTAACTCGGGGCGCCATTAATTATTTCATGTAAAAAATGTAAAACGTAAAACTGTCAAAAGTAAAGGATGAGTACACCTTCAGATATTTTCTCACTCACCCGCTCTGTTTTATTAACAGCTCGATCCTTTGTGGCACAGACTTCTTTAAGTGGCTGCTAAGGCCCCAGTTACACGGGGCTAGAGGCCATTTGCCGACCTTATGGTAAGCACAGTTCGCAAGGGAAAAATGAGCAGTCCCCAAGCAGTTGGTAAGTGGTTGCTGGAGGTTGATGACATTTGCTGTGAAATGGAGTTGAAACCCTTTTGTTGGGCGCTGCCTGCAGTAAAAAAGCAAATTTCTCCACTCATGTATGGTATGGGTTTCCATGTGAGGTAGAAGACCAGAGGGGATAAGCAATCACCTCAAAAGTAAATGCACAGGTGTACACTACAAATTTATTTCTTTATTCCATCCATAGAAAGTAGCTTTGGTGATTAAGTCATTTTGTAGGATGATAATAGATCTTGCCACAGAGTAAAAAAGTGTAAAAAAAAAAAGTTTTCTTCAGGAAGAGCAGATCAATTCAATGGTCAACAAACAGTCCAGCTCTCAATTCAATTTATGGTGAAACTGGGAAAAAAAAAAAGTTTGAGCTAGTCTGAGTATTTCAGCAACTGCAGATCTACTGGGATTTTTCCTGAACAAACATTTCTAGGGTTTACAGAGCATGGTGTGAAAATGAGAAAATATAACTGAGGCTACAATTGGAACACAAAGCTCAAATCATCTCAAAGTGGCTTCTTGAACACGACAATAGGTGCGCCCAAATTCAGGGGCTACATCCTTCGAAGGCCACACTTGTAGGCTGATTACGTCACAGCGAGGCGACAAACGCTGTCCAAATTCAAAGACTCCTCCAAATGCGGCCGATGAATGAGAGCTTCTTTTCCCCAGATTTGAAGGATGGGTCGGGTGTATCCTTCGTGGCCTACATATCCCATGATTCACTGCGCAGCAACACTCAAACGCGGCAATGGTGGAGGAGAGTGGCCAAAAAGTTTGAAATACTACTTTTTCTGTGACGCAAACTAAACTTTTAAGATGTTTTCAATTGAGAATGTAGACGTGTAAACCTCAAATATCTGCAGTGACTCTGTGATGCTACCATGGACCAAAATCTCTGAGGAACGTTTCCAGCACCTTGTTGAATCTGTGCCATGAAGAATTAAGACCGTGCTGAAGGCAAAAGTGGATCCAACCCAGTACTAGCAAAGTGTAACTAATGAAGAGCTACGCATATAACTTAGTACTAATTAGCAGGTTTCTTTGTCCATACAGTCACAGTATGGCTCCACCTTGCTAACTGACGTAGCTTAGGATAGCTGAGAGTTTAGCACTCTCTCATCCAAATATTGTAAATTCTGGCTCAAGCATGATAAATTAAAAAAACAAAAATCAAGATGCAACAGCCATAATATGAAACTCAGCTTAACCATGTGAATCCACAAACCAAGAGTGAGGCATGGCGACACACTTTAGATGCAGCTGATGACTGTTGTAAACTAGTGCATCATCCCTACAGTACGGTACTGCAGAGGCAGAATTTTGAGGTGAGAGGTGACGACACTCACAGCCAGCAAAGTCACCCCAGACTTCAGTATCAGGCTGTGTCTTTCATTTTCTACATTTTTCATTTCACAAGCCTTATGCTGGCTGAATATAGCAAAGGCAGTTTTGGCACAGGAGACAAAATAAAGGCCATTTTAATAGAACCTTTATCACACAAACTGAGAGGAAGCTTATGAGAGATTTGTCATGTTCAGTGAAGCCAGCCACCGTTGAAAAGCCCGAACAATAAAACATTGATTTCATTTGGTGATACCGAGTGGTATCAAAGGGCTTACAAAGAAATAAGATGATGCGTGTGGGATGATGTGCATCTGACCCAGCCTGTCACGCTGAGCCCCACTCCAGTTTTGTTAAATAGCAGCATACTGTGAACTCTTCCCTTCTCTTTGTTGAGCGTATAATATGTACAGAGGTGGACTTCCTGCACTGTTTAAATGAGAAGACACTGGGCAAGGACGAAAAACAAACTTAGTTAAGTCAGTTTGTGTATTTTGAAAATATAGTGAGAAGTGGCATGAAATTTACTCGGAACAAACCGAGTACACTGTCTCCAGACTATGAAGAGTCAGGTCAGACCAATTTGGCATCAAACTTTGGACACCAAATACACACTGAAGGCAACTGCTTAATGGGGATATACCCTATTCTACTACAGTGAAAGATTGTATATACACACACATTTGTGATACATTGTGATGCATTTCATAGAATGTGTGTCACAGGCAAAGGGAAGAATGTCAACATGGATAAGTTCTTTACATCACTCTCCCTGGCAAACATACTAATTGCCAAAAAGACAGGTCTGCTCACAACCACCAGTAAAATGAGACAGGAACTGTCACCTCCTTGCAAAAAAACCAACATGTTGTGAAAACTAAATTCAACAACATGGCTGACAGCTGGCAAGACAACAATGACATTGTGCACATGCAAGCCAAGGAAGAGTGTCTGCATCCTCAGCACTGTTCAGCCGAGTGTCAGCACGAGCGCACAGAAAAGGAAAAAAGCACAGGCGCACTGACAGACTTTCACACCAAGATGTATGTATGAGCCTACAATACTCTATCCTATCTGCCGTGCCGGCCTGCCACCAGCGCCTACAGTTTATATCAGAAATGTCTGAACTACAACAAAAGCAGGAGCAGGAGAAATCATGGGCCATCCCAAATCCTCTTAAAGGCTTTCTAAGCCAAACCACAGCTTTTCTACTTCTAACCCTACCTGACATGTGAACACATTTTTTATGACATGGATTTTACATATTTTAGATTTTCACATTTCTTTTGTTGTTAACAGATAATGTGCATTTATTTTTCACTCCTTTCCATGTGATTCCATACACTGATTGTTGGTTTAAAAAAGAAAGAAAGAATGAAAGCATGTGATGCAAAATTAATTCAAAGCTAATTAAAACATTTGTTTTAAATGTAGAAAAATAATTAGGCTGATAGTAACTGGTGGTAGACTCTGCCCTCTTTTTTTCTGACTCATTAATCCCAATTTGGCATCATTTACAGCAAGAGCGGTCAACCAAACCAACCATATATATATATATATATATATATATATATATATATATATATACACAGTATATATACACACACACATTTGTTGCATTTGAAATAAATTAAAAACACCAAGCAAATTACTGCATGCAAGTAATACAAAATACATTCTTTGCATGCATATTCAGACTGCAATAATTAATGCTGCTGTTTGATTCATATGCCCTGCAGGAATGGGATAAAACAGCTATAATAGTATAAGAGAAATAAAATAAAGCATTGTCATCATTTTTAATTTCTTAACTGAGAAATGATCTATGCCACCTAAAGTCAATATCCTGTAGAGAATGTACATTTTAACTAATATTATACTGCATAAAAAAGAAAAGGCATTCCCTCCAGTGAGCCATCAGCACTAACCTGTATACTGTCAAGCGAGGCTGGTCATGCTTTCTTTTTTGTGACACCCCCAAAAGCAGCCACCAAACCCGGGTCCAGTTACTGAAACTGGCCAACAACTGTCAGGCCATTTGCAGGAATAGTAGAAACTGAAACAAAAGGGTCTGTGGCTCTGTGCACATAGGGAGCGGTGCATTTAAGAAGAGGTTAAACAAGGCCTGACACCTTGTAACAAAAACCACTGTTTACTACTTGCTGTTAGTGTGGTTGGTGTTTTAACTTAATTAAGTTCTTGTTTTGTTCTGTTGTAGGGAGGTTACGAATCGTAACTAAAAATAAGTAACATTAATGAGCTTAAAAATTAACAAAAAATAGCCAAAAGTGCTGCAGGATTGTCACAGGATAAAGCCAACAAAGATTCAAACAAAGGGTGAAACTAACACAAAAAGGAGAACCTAGAAATAAGCAGATACTGGAAGGAGACCCGAGGCCTTTGCTACCAAGCAGGATTCGGTCTTATCCAGGTAACTTCAGGGTTAACGCTGAGCTCTCTGTACGACAGAGGTGGTTCTCTTCTTACTGAGGTTCTATATTGCCATACCTGTTCGAGATCAGCAGGTATGAAATCACCACCTACTGACCAATCAGTTCTCCAGGAAATTGCGCCGCCTTTCCTGGAAGATCCCTCAGACCTCTGTGTGCAGATAGTAGAGGGATTGAAGGTTTTTCGGTAGTGTCTAATTCTTTCCCAGATGAAAATCAGTAATAAATAATAGATTCAGATGAAGCTTTATTTCTAGATTTTTTTTTTCCCTCTGTTGGCTACGAACAATTTTTAAAAAAAAAAAATTTTGGGGGGCTTTTTTTGATAGCTTTTGCAGTGGACAGAGACAGGAAGTCGGGAGGAAAGATGGGGGAAGACGCTCCGCTGAGCCACCCTGGTGCCCGGCTGCAAACAATTTTATTCTTCTATGTGCGTCAACATATGTCAACCTATGATCCTAAAACAGGACACCTATTTGAACTTGTTGACCTGGTTTCAAATTTGCGTGCAGACTAAGCCTGTTTGAATTCATTTTCTTCTTAACTTCATTCTTTAATTGCACGCAGACCGTTAACCACCAAGGCTGCAACTGAAAGAATAAAAACTAAAACTCTTTTAAAAAGATGAATTTAATGAAATATTCTATTAGAATCCGTCAGATTCTTGCATGTCTTAAGTAGAGAATTGTGATTTTGGTCTGTTAACGTACACATCTTTTCCAGTCTTACTGACTGAAGCGCTTAAAGCACACTTATATTCATACAGCACTTTTATTACTATTGCTACTCTTAAGTGCTGTTGCAGCAGCTGTGTTGGCTTCTCCATATTTTTTCCCGTAGTATAGTTTTATCTTCCTTCGCAAAATCAGCTGCTCTGCTGCCAGCAGACTGATCTATAACTCTGATTGCTCAGATGCTTCCAGGGCCACCCCTTTCATGTGAACGCGCAGGAGAAATCCTGGGTTAACTTAGCAAATTGATAGCTAGCTCTGTGTGCCTGCATATCCTCACTGCCGAGGACAGAGCAAACAATAACAGGAAGAAAAAACACATGGCGCACTAAAGAAACCTACAAAATAAAATTGGATAAATTCTTTAACAGAAAACTGAAGCCAAATGAGTATTATCTGACAGCCTTTTAGAAGAATTAAAGCACTATTTTAGTTGTCTCTGAGTTATGAAGCCAGTATGAAGCCTGTGTGTGTCTTGAATTAAAAGCACCCTAAAAAACATGAATGCGCACAAAATTATCCTAATCTGGTTATGGATAACAGCTGTCATTTCTGGGGAGGTAGCTTTAAATCAGTGTTGCCAAATTCATTGGCAAGCATCTGTCGTGGTAGTGACACGTAAATACTGAGCAAGGGGGAAGAGAAGGGCGACTGTGTGAGGGCAGTAGTAGGTGAATAAAATCTTGTTGGTAAAACACAAGAACTGGGGTGAGTTTGGAAAGACCAGATTAGGCAAACTACAGACAGTGGTACTTTGATGAGCAGAGCGGCCCGTATTTATGATTAAAAATCGTCCGCTTCTCTCTGCCAATAAGCCCTTATCTGTACTGCATGCATATAAGTCTGATAGGGCCTCTAGCCATAGTGAAAGATAACAAAAATAATTAGTTAACATTCAGCTTTGAGCAGGCTGAATTTTTTCTCTAAAGAAAAAAAATAATATTGGGAGAAGAAGATAGGAAGAGAAGCGGCAGTTTTACAGTTTATTCTTACAATGAATGGTTCAGTTTATTTGTGAATGCGTTTGTCAAAATGACTCAGCGTGTGCAAGCATCACTTTGAGGTACAGAAATACATCATTTCCCCCTGCACCTTGATGCTGAATTGAAGTTGATCTTGGATGAAACCTAGGATTTTTATGTGGAGGACTTTTTTTTTTTTAACCCTTTAAATAGTATTAAATTCTGCGTTTAAAATATCAGTGATACATGAGATCAATACACCTTTTTTTTTTACTAAATCAAAATATTATATCAGAAAAAAACAACAATGTATTAAATTACTGAAAGACTTAAAAATTGATGGGTCTATTGTTTTGGTTTAAAAAAAAAAATAAGCATCTCTGTGATGTTTCATGTACCATAAAGTAATATTTTTTTAATGCAAAGAGCATCTTCTCACAAAGCATGTGAGTTAAGAGCATAGCATTCCAGGCCAATGCTGAGCATTCAAAGATAACCGGTGCTCTAAATATAATAATGGAGGATTGTTATGGGAGGTGGCATGGTGGTACAGTGGTTAGCACTATGGCCTCACAGTAAGAAGGTTCTGGTCAGCTAGGGCCTTTACTAAAGACAGTTCAAACAGATGCACGTTAGGTTAATTGCTGAGTCTAAATTTCGGATGAGAGTGTTTGGTTGTCTGACCCGGCCTGTGATGGCGGCGACCCGCCCAGCATGTACTCCAGCTTTCTTGGAGAAGAGTTTGAGGAAGAAAAATGTTTATCTCGGGTCACGGTGACAGCAGGCAAAGCAGGTTATTCCATATACATCCTTCTCCCCAGAAATAATTTCCAGTTCCTTGTGGGGGCTTGTGAGGCATTCCCAGACCAGATGAGCAACACCCCCACCCCCCATCCCCAAACTGTGTTGTCCAGGCAATAACCCCTGGTGGGGTCTCGCAAGGCAAACTGGTTCCAGGGGAGAGACCAGACTAAGAGAAATTTGAAAAACCCAAATGAAAAGGATATCTCAGCACTGGATAACCTTACCTGGAAGTGGGACACCTGGGCCTCCTCCAGGAGCCAGGCTCAGGTGGGAAACCCAGAGGCAAGCATCTGGTGGCTGGATTTATGGAGTTTGGCTGGCACAACCTGCCTGTACCTGAGGGTAGACCCACCACCCACAGGGATGGGCATTGCATTCAGCTGCATTGTGAGCTGGGGAGCAGGTGACTGGATTTTGCACCAAAAAAAAGGTTTCTTAAATACTACAAATTATCATATTATGTCACAACTAACATCAACTTATCCAATTCTCTAAGAACATTTTAAAGAATTTAGTGTGTGTATAAATTACTCACATTCTATACTTTCTGGGAGTGTGGCTCCATAATGTAGTGGTTTACATTCACATAACACTAGTTTGAGATCAGGAGGAGACCCAAATCCCTTGGGGGCTGTGTCAGGAAGGGCATCCGGCGTAAAAATCTGCCAACTCAAATATGTGGAGCCATCTGCTGTGGTGACCCCTTGTGAATAAGGGAGCAGCCAAAAGAAGCACACATATAGTTTCTGGATGTGTGTATTCCTGCACACACTTCCTAAAAAGTTACTTCTTGTCCCTGTTTGATGGTACAAGTGCATCAAACTGCTTCAGCTGTAACACAATCTTACAAGGCCGTTGTCTGCCTTGTAACAGATAAGCTACATCGTTTTTTGGCCCTCTAATGGCTGCTGTTTATCTTTACTGAGCACTATTGTTAAATGAAAAGGTTAGTTACACCAGTTTTTGCTGCACTTCCTATTCTGGCTGGCTGCCAAAGACCCCTCTTAGTAATTCCACTTAAGGGCCAAAACATTTAATTCCAAATCAATTAAACTAATCAAGTTTGCAACATTTCTGGCTTTGTAGGCTTTACAGGTTAGAAATACACTGCCTGCATAGTTCAATATCTCACAAATGATTTGCATAAATAAAAAAAGGAGAACAGCACTGGTAAACGCTTTTACTTGCTGTTTAGTTTTGTTTATATGCAAAACTACATTTGGTTTTAGGTTTGAGGACCAAAATGACTGTGTTAATGTTGGGAAAGCTCAGCATTTGGGTTAAAATAAACTCTCACGGCTTTCACAACATTAAAAACAAGTTAGAAAGCTCCATTTTCTAGGTTACTAATATAATGACTCCGCTGGATTTAATTCACACAAAATCAAAATAAATTCTAATGCACTTTGTAATATGAGTATTTGCTACCCTTTCACCACATATATATAAGACTTATTAGAACTTATAACTGCTATTCGATGGACTGATAACATTTGAAACAGGAGCTTCCCGGTGAAGGTGTTTGCTTTGGCAAGGACAGGCACCGTCCAGTCCCTGAGGAGGTGTGGGTTAGAGTCGAGGAGGAGAGGACCAACAAGATGGTGGGCATGTAGCAGCAGGGTGCATGGATAAAGTGGGAGTATATGCTGGAGGAGAAGATGACATTCTACCGAGCCTGTCAAATCTCCACATCCGGAGCAAGAGCGACTCACACACTGCCCAACAGTCCTGGGGGAAACCATTACCATTGACGGATTGACCAAGTTCTAAAACCACTGTTGATACCACCTCCAAAACCAAGGCCTAGAGCAAACATGCCGGCCACTGGAGGAATATTGCCTTCATCAGGGCTGGGGAACAACAGCGCAGACCAACAGCAGGGCTGTTCACCTCAACATTGGACTGGGCGCTTCAAGTCGATCTGGGGAAGTAGCTCAAGATCCTGGACCATGTGTGGAAACTTTGTTAAGGCCAGATGTGGTGCTCACATCAATCTTCAAGCAGGTGCTCTTATTAGAGCTCACAGTTCCCTGGGAGGACTGCATGGACGGGGTGAATAAAAGGAAGTGATCCAAATACCAAGAACTCATGGAGCTCTGCAAAAAAAAAAAAAGAGAGAGAGACTGGAAGGGATGCTGCAAGCATACTGAAATGGGGTGCAGAGGATTTGCAGGTCAGTCACTCTGCAAGTTCTACATGCTACTCTGCATCAAACGGGCTGATAAAAGGAAATCCATCCAGTTCACCATAGAGGCGGCTAAAAGAACCTCCAGTTTGTTTTGGATTATGAGGAATGTTCCCTAGGCTACTGCTGCTGGGACACCTGGCTGGGCCATCTGAGTGAGTGCGCATGATGCTGAAAGACCCAAAACACCCAAGGGCCTCAGGTGCATCACTTAAGATGTGTCCTAGCATGTCCTAGGATGTATTTTTCTATATAGTGTCTGCAAAACAGTATGCTACTCGGCGCTCGCTAAAGTCGCGCTCATATAAGTGCGTCACAAAGTCAGGCTAACGCTCGGGTGCTGCAACTGATGTAAAGTCCATTTGAAAAATTGGTCTTAACAAAAAGCTACTTAACAGTTGGGGCTAGTTTCTCATAAAATGTTTCATTCAGCCGAATGCGCGAGACACTAGAAATTTGGTACACACATTTGCTGAATAAACGCAGCTCTCATGAGGATGAAACAACAAAGGCTGATTTCAGACGAGATTCCTTGAGCACCGTGTGACCATAATTGGATTAGAAGGCTGGTTGCTACAGAAAGAATAGAAGAGATGGAGTAAGGAGCTTTTGCCATTTATTCTCTTTTGTGTGGTTGGAGGTGATTATGACTAATCAATGCTGGCAAGTTTCGGGGAGCTGCCAATGAAAATGAAGCCTTTTCCCAAGTAGTTGCCATTCTGTATTTACTGAGTCTAAACTGTCTCAGCACAATGTGACTCCCTATCACCCTTTATTTATCAGATCTCTTTTATAGATGTCTTCACACGCTTATGTGTGTAGGTAGCATGCTCACAGTATCTACGATCCACTGCCAATGCTATGTGAATGTGTATTATTAGGTTAAGTACAGTGGTTGCAGGAATTTAGCTTAAAGTAACGCAGTATTCCACAGCTTCCATGGACTCCTGTTTTCTATGTAACTGCCCGAGTTGCACCATCTCCATGTGAAAACATTCATCGTCCTCTTTTCCTGGAGTGCCAGTGCACTTCATGGCACAGTCCATGATAGCACCGGAGGAGGTTCCCTATTTTGTCCCTGTTACATAAAAACGGCCAGCACTTCATCAGCTCTTAGCCAGCGCCACTTGAGTGAAAGAGACGTGGGGTGGGGGTTAGGTCTGGATCCTTGATTTGCGTGAGGAAGAGATGTAGAGATCAAGCGACCGGGATGAGTGCAGCCCTCATACCTATTTAAAGAATACAATATTTATTGAACACTCTCCTACAGTGATGGGATTTTTTATTTTTTTTTTGTTCTCTATTCCATTTCAGCAGCTGAGAAAAATGACACTTTGGATTTTCCATATATCTCATAAAAATCTGATTGGAGCCCGTTTAAAAACCACTGCCCCCTGTAGTACCTTTACATCGATAAGCATCAGTCAGTGACTTAGACTGAATTTTAAGCATTTGTGATTAAGGGATGTAATTTACATTCTCGTGTGCCGACCTGTCCGGCAAGCGATTTCTTGTGTTTTCCTGATTTCCCTCGGCTAATCTCCAGACAAAGTTTTCATGGTTAGACACAGAAAATGATGCAGATGCAGCGGATTTCCATGACGGCATAGCCAAAACACCTATAAAGCCATAATGCAAGCAAGACCGAGCTTTGAAATTAGCAGTAAGTTAAGGTTTGTAAGCTGTGTTGTTGCTGTTTTTGTTTATGACAATCACTTTCTCCCGTGATATAAAAGTCAGTCTATTCAGCATGACAGTGGGGTAGAGGGACTCTTTAATCTTAAATTCTGTTTGCCCGCACCCTAACACTGGCAGGATCTGAAGCTTTCTCCTCGGGGCTGTGGTGGTGTCACTTTTTAGTGTTGTTTTCTTTTCTTTTTTTTTACGTGTGTGAAATGCTTTGAACAACAAGGGTAACAACAAAACAGTACTCTTAGTTACAGTAACTAATGTGTTATATCTTTAAAACTGGTGATCACTGAAGGACAAACTATAACGGACAAGTACTGAGATTTTGGTGCATTAAGAGGTTTTTTTACTCACAAATTTAGAGTGCATTTGGTTTAAATGTTCAAGCACTCGGAAAGTTATTGCACTATTTCAGTGGTTAACTGATCACTGCAACATGGAGCATACAGCATCGTGAAGGCATTTATACTTCTGACCTTAAGGTTGCAGAAACTCAAACCAGTAACTAAATAACCCGGCTTTGTTTTGACTACTGCGGTCTGCTTTAGTTTGCTGCAGTCTGGTAAAATCCCGGGTGCTCGTTTCACGTCTCTGTCTGCTGTGACAGTCTGAGTCATTACTCAAATCCAATTTGCCTGCGAGCCTTTATGTTGCCTGCTTTGCTCATGTGTCTTTCTGTTGATATATAAAAAGCAATCCCTGGCATGTTACCAGCACGTTTCTCCTTGCTCTCCCAACATCGGTCGGGGAGAGGGGCAATGAGTGGACAAGATGCCACTTTAACCGAGGGCGAAAGAAAATGAAGCCATTCATCTCCCACTAGGTCACGGAAAGAGATGGGAAACTCAGAGGGGAAACACTGGTCTGTTTTCTGTTATATTTCCATAGATGGGGAGTCTGTGTGGATGCCTCTCATTAGAGCAGTTCCCCTCCTTTGCAGCCCTTACCCCTGTGGCATCGACTATGGTCTGCACTGGCTGCTGCCACTATGCCCAGCTGTGAACAGATGGGTGGAGCAGAGCAGGCCAATATGTCAGGCCTGATGGCGTATTTCAAGAAATATTAAGATTATGCCCTGTGGTGTACTCTGTTCGGATTCAGTAAACACAGTAAAGATGCAGTAAATACCCGGAGAACCACTTTGTTAGTATAGCGTTTACAATTTTGTAAATTGTGTTTTTATACTGTAATTGTGTTTCTGGTTATACTTTTTATATGTAACACCACTGGATCCATGGTGAAACGCTGTTTCGTCTCACTTTATACAGTGTACATTGTTGAAACGACAAATAAACCAACTTGAACTTGAACTTGAACTTGAATACAAACTGTGCAATACTGAAATCAAAACACTACCAGTCTTAAAAAAAAAAAAGACTGTTTCCGGTGAAAACTGAACTACATATATCCTCATGTTATGCGCAGTGTCACTTTGCTCATCACAAGCTGGAAATCACGCTGGGGAACCCCTTCAAAGTAGAGAGAGAGACTGACAAATACAACAAATCTATCCTTCAGTGTCCGTGTACAGTATGTGGAGTATTTTCAGGTCTCTTACCATGATTCAAATACCCTTTCACAGGTTTCCACAGTAACAACAGTAACTGTTAAAATATGATTTTTTTTTTCTTTTGCTTTGTTTGGCTCTAAGAAATCAAACAAACTCAAATGACCTTTGCTAAACCCTGCTCCCAAAGGGTTGATTATCTATTCATGGGTTAGCAACTGTAACAAAGTATGCACGCCAGGTCTGTATGAACCCCATCCATACAGGCTGGAAGTCAGTGCAGAGCTACACATTGTGCTTACTGGCAATCAAAACCATCCATCTCTGAGTTGTTATCCTTAATGATACTTTAAAATCAGTAATGCCTGCTTAAATTATGGCATATTCAGGTGTTAGTATACTCAACACTTGAACAACAGTAATCGCGGTGAATTTAAAACCTTCAGTAAGAGTCATTGACTCTGTCAGTGAGTGTAGCAGTTGTATGTTTCCTTCTTTCAATAAGTTTTTGGGGTTTTTTTGGTTTCTTGCAACTACTAGCTAAGATGGACAGTAGCTAAGTTGCCTAATAGCTTCTGAACAAAGCACAAGACTTCTGGAACAATGTCCTTTCAACAGATGAGACCAAAGTGGAACTGTTGGGCCAATGCATGGCTATTATACAGTGTCACAGTGTAGGTGAAACCAAACACAGCATATCAGCACAAACACATCGTACCGACTGTCAGCGCAGTGGTGGAGGGGCGATGATTTGGGCTTGTTTTGCAGCCACAGGACCTGGGCACCTTGCAGTCATTGAGTACATAGAATTAAATTTGAATTTAAATCTGTCCCACGGGTAAAACTGGGTCATGCGACAGGACAATGATCCCAAGCACAACAGCAAATCTACGATAGAATTGCTGAAAAACCTCAACATTGCAATTTTGTAAAGAAGAGTGGGACATCTTGAGATCTTTGTATCGCTAAAGCTGCTATAGTATATCGAAATATTTTTGAGACTGATGGAAAAACTGTTTTATTATTTTATTTTATTAGCCTGTTTTTTTTTTTTAAAAGCTAGTTAAATGCAAGTGCGTCAGCACATTTGTCAGTCATGGATTGGGCATCAGCAGAAATTTGGAAACACTTTATAAGCAGCCATATTATTTGAACTCCAAAGCATGTTAGGATGTGTTGAGTGAATGCAGCATTTGCAACAGACCCCTAATGTTTTGTCATTTCAACACGCTCCATGATACCATTTTTTCATGCGGTCAAGTGTTGAAGCAGCCAGGGCTGCACAGCTTGTCCTCTCCCCCCCTCCAAAAAAACAAGATGGACTCTTCTGATAAATGATTAGCTTGATGAGGAATCATGATCTAGATCAAGAGCAAGCTAATGTCAGCAATCTGTGTTGTCCATCTGTCTCATTATCCAACCAGCGAACTAGCTCGCTCTACACCTTGAGAAAAGCAGAGCAGGTTGCTGCAGCTGTGAGTGAATTTAGTCCTTTTTTTTTTTTTTTTTCTTCATGCCAGGAACCTGTGAGATCTTAATGCATAATGTATGGACTGTGTGGTTTTTCTGCACTCACTTCCTGAAATACTGATCCTGAAGCTTGTATCTTGTTTGTGGCTAAGCCTTTACATGCAACAGAGGACAGAGTCAGAATGTTGTGTATCACATAACCCATTAAATATGAAGTAGATTAAGTTAGGTTGTCTAACTCTGTGAGGGCTAAGCTGTCATCAGTGATGATGTATGTGCCAAGACTCGCGAGAAAAAAATTAAAAGACAATATTTATACATTTTAATATCATAGGGCTAAGTTTAGGGGCGAGATGGTTAGATCTCAGAGGGTTAAACCCATAAATAAAGAAGCAAAAGTATATATTTGAGTCAGGGGGTTTAAAATATACCTTATCTTAACTGTTTATATTACAATCACCCTAGTGAAAACAGTGGTTAGAGACTGCGGCACAACCAAAATTTTTGTGATCGCGTGCAATGCAATCTTGTTGCCTTTGAAATGTTTGCATGAAAGTGGGGATCGGGTCTGCAACCACATTTAGTTGCCCTCTTCAGGGCAACTTTGGTGAGTCCAGATAGCAATAAACAGTGATAAGAACGGAGCCAGTCTGCTATCAGTTTGCGACTGAACGCAGTCAAGTTACTGCTTTAGCAGTTACATGCAATCTGTTGCCATCTGCTGCAATTCTGCAAATTCTGCAAATTAACTCTGTACATTCAGAGTCCAGCCAGAACCTCATAGAGTTGAACTAAAAGTTGCTCCGCAAATAGTGATGAGGTTGCTTCAGGATGGCGATTTAACTGCAAAATGACATAGGTGCTTAGCAACCTTGCTTTTGCATTGGAATATAACCATAACACAACCAGCTGAGAGTCAGTTGAATCACGACTATTGCAGAGAGACACATTGAGTTGCGCTCAGCGGTGCAGCTCAGATTGATTGCAACATTTTGGCAGTCTGCATTTATGAATTAGACAGCAATTACTTGCAAACCTCCGCTAGTCTGTCTGAGAGTGATTGCAGTCAGTTTGGAATTTGGTTGCCTCCAACCAGGCGACCTGTGCAACTGCCGTATGATCAAAAGTGGTGGTCTAGAGGGTGAGAGTGCTGCGTACAGTATGTAGCCGTGTGTATATCTAACAGAATAATGGAAACACGCTGCATTATATTCAATTACTGGGGCTCAAAATTGTATCTGTGGTAAAGGAAAGAGGGGACAAAAACAATGGCTTGTCATAAAATATAAAAGAAAAGGTTCTTATTCGATCATCATCATGAATGTCTCGCCACTAATGCCCACATCGATGTCACAGACATCAGAAACACTGCTGTCACATGATAACACATGCAGGCAATGTAAAGAATAATGGTGAATGATAAGATGAAACGGTTTACAAAATGAAGTGCTGCTCACTTGAGCTTTGACACGCCGTGCACCAATCCGTTTGAGTTATCTGCGGCCCAGTAAACTCATCTTGTGTAGCACAGAATATTCAAGTGAAAGCACTCAAAATCCTCAGTGCATTATGTGAGCTGGGAAGTGCGAGATGCACTTTCACCTCCCACATGACAAGAGATTTTTTTAAAAAGCCTCATATGCATAGGTTTTGTTTAGAAGAATACTTGGAAAATAAATTGCTAGGTTTTTTTTTTTTTTGGACATAATAGATTCTGAATGGA
>JAVDPK010001082.1:471711-482050 GCA_034780415.1 Cichlasoma orientale
CTTCAGCTTTCAGGCCCCTCTTCTGTGGAACCAGCTCCCAGTTTGGATTCGGGAGACAGACACCCTCTCTATTTTTAGGCTTAAAAATTTCCTTTTTGCTAAAGCACATAGTCAGGGCTGGATCAGGTGACCCTGAACCATCCTCTAGTTATGCTGCAATAGGCCTAGGCTGCTGGGGGCTTCCCAAACTCTATCCTTCAAAATGACAACGCTCGCCCCCACAGAGCGTGCTTTTTATCAGAGACTACTGTACATCCAGAATTTGTGAATGGAGGGTGGAATGACCTGCCTGCAGTTCTGACCTCAACCCTATTGAACACTTGAGGGATTATCTGTTTGTGCCAGAGTGACCAACACAACCACACTGGCTGACTTGTGACAAATGCTGGTCGAAGAGTGGGATTCCATCCCACAGCAGTGTGTGACCAGCATGAGGAGGTGCTGCGCTGTTGTGGCTGTGTATGGCTACGGAGGCCCCTGTTTGTTAAATGAATAAATTGTTAAATTGCCAATATGTCTTTGAAAGCCACGGATTGGTCCGCCAGAGCTTGTGCACTTAGCCAGTGCCCGGCACCCTGATGTCATGTTTTTTTCAGACTTCAAGTATCCAATCCAACAAATGACACCAAACAAGAGTCAATAAGAGAATAAGCTGTTTGCCATTAGCAGAGAAGATTTGGCAAGTTTTTCATTGGCACAACCCACATACTCCACTCTGCTGCTCAACCCACAAATGCATTTTCCTTACAAATGTGGCACCATTTAAGGGGAAATAAACAGGCTTTCCAATAATATAAGATTTATTGCCGGGAAGCATTGTTACAACAAAGAAATAATCAACCAAAGACAAATTTCCTTACTTTTTGTGCTACGTTTATACAGACTCACACAAAATTCACAGGTACACAGCATAAAAATTTCAAAACAAAAATGCCCCGGATTGTGATTATACCCCTAGGATGCTTTCTAAATCTTCCTGCACTTAGCCTGTGCGCCCAACGCTGTAATTTGAGTCCAGGAACTTCTTGCTGTGAGCACTTCTAATAAATGAGTCACTTCTCTGCTTTAGAAACTAACTTTTTTTTATTTTTATATATATATATATATATATATATTTTTTTTTACATTGTGCATCCAGGCTACTGGATAAAGGTTTGCATACACAATCTTCTTGTGTCTTTAAAAAACAAACAGGTACACAGTGTTACATTGTGCTTGATGTTTCAACCTTTAAACCTTTGTTGTTTGTCATGTTAACATTCAAGTAAAGAAGTAAACTTGTAATCACAACAAGCTTCATAACTCGCATTCATTGTCATTATCACGGAGAAGACATATGCTGTATATGTTCAGCACTCTCTTTTTTTTTTTAATAAACCATGAATTTGCTGTTCAGAAATGTCCAGAACATCTGCACTCATGACTTTCATTTCCTTTCCACAAGACTTTCAACCATAATGAAAACTAAAACCCAGCGGAATTTGTTCAAATCAATACACACGCATGGTGTCTTAACAAGGAGGTATAAACGCCCGCATTTTTCATGGGTGATGCGGCAAGGAATGCTGAGGAGAATTGAGTGTTTAGTGGAGTGGCTGGCTGAGAGGGTTAGATGATTAGCTGGTCTCTGGTGAGCTGTGGTGATGTCCCTGGAACAGAGTAACCATTTATCATAAACTGAAAACATGTCCCATTGTGCTGCACACTGTACCGACTCTTATCAGCATCTTACCTGCCTTTCCAGTCAGACTCGGGCACGTCTTGATCCATTTTCTTTACATCATCTGTTTTTGTCTATTTATTTATTTCGATACTGATCTTGGACCTTCCATTTTTAGTAAACATGGTAACTATCCTCTGTTTGGCAAACACTCAACAGAACAGCCTTTTTGAAGCTCGGTGAAGTGAGGTCTGTCCACCCTTTGAGGAGAGGCCATTGTTATTCATTTAGTCAGTGAATTCAGAAGTAGTCTACCTTCAGGTTCTCAGTGCGTTATAGATGTAATAAAGGCAAAATAGAAATAATGAAGCCTGTCTCGTAGATCAACGTTAGTCGGGTCGCTTTTATTCCCGCTGCACATTTTAAAAACAACAGCAATTGACCCAATGCACTTTCCAGTTTATGCAAATGGATGAGCATAACAGTGATAACACTGAATAGGTGCCGCAAAAGACTGGCAGAAATGTTTTAAAAGTGGGCGCTATAATGAGTTATAAATGAGTTTACTTATAATTTTTCATTCCAGCAAATGTGTACTCAGGTCTTGGTAAACGCCTGTCTAGCAGAAATGGTCTTTCTCGTGTTTTTCTTGCATATGAGTAAGTATGAGTAAGTATGCCTTTAAGCTTTATGTGCTCCTGAGACTGGTTATGTAGGCGAAATCTCATCCACACGGCTGAAAAACTTCCATCTCACCACAGATTCTCCATGTTTGTGTAAAAGTGTTTGTTAGAGTGCAGGTTCTGGCAGAGAGCTTTTAAGGGTTAGAAATTTCAATGTTTGAATGGGAGAACCCCCTGCTGTGCATTATTAAATGGTACTTGGGCAAATTTCTTTTTTTTTTAAATTAAAATTATATAATGTTATATTATTGAGCAGATTATTTTCCTTATTTCCTGTCATATATTCTGTTACAATGGTGAATGCTCACAGGGACAAGGTTTCAGGTAACCAGGTCAGTAATGGCTGTGAGGATTCAGACGACTGTTAACACTCAGTTTAGTGATACGTACTGTTTTCTACTGTTGGCTGTGCATGATGTTAAAAATAGGAGACTTCTATAATGCCGTCATCTCACACACAGTTCTGGCAAAGCAGCCCCGCCCAGCTGCAGTTCAAACCTTCTGTTTATGAAGAGTAGCCAATCAGAAAAAAAAGGTTAAGGAGAGGGTGATTCATTTGAGTTTCTGTTAGCCACACCTCTTAAATATTCAACTCTGAATGCATGCAATCGGGTTATGCATGGAAATGGAAAGTGAGGCCTATTTTACTTACTTTACTTTTAGAACCTTCCGAGATATGTGAATATTGTCTGTATCCCACAACAGTAAAGAATCCTTTAAAAAAATTCCTGGTGATCTGGATGGTGATCCAGGTCACCACCAAAATGTAATCAATTGTTCTTTGTACCACTCCAACAACTCCAGAGATTTTCATTGAAAATCTGTTCATAATTATCCTACTAACAGGCAAATAGAACATAACCTCTCCACCTACATATGCCACTTATTGGTGGGTGAGGTAATTACTGCAAAAGTAGTGTAAAGTTTACCTGCTTTCAATCACCACACCCGTCACCACGCCTCTTCATCCTTCATCCACACTGCTCCGCCTCAGTCTGCAGCCCTTCGCCCCCTCCTCAGGCCTGAAACCCGCCCGATTCACTCCTTATTTGCTCAGATTAGTTCTCCACACTCTGAACTCTCTGCTCAGTCCTGCTACGGTCCCCCCGCCGTTTTGCACAGCCAGCAACCCGCCCGAATCTCCACGGGTTCTGTCACACACTCCCCTGCTCTGTGCCAAAATTTGTTTTCCAATGTTTCTGTGTTTTTTTTTTATGTCTATTATCTTTGCTTATGTTGGTAAATAACCTGAAGTCAATGGAAGTTAGGAAGGGGCCATATATAAAACTAGTGAAGTACCCATTGCAATGGGAAAGTTATGCTTTCCAGTTAGTGATGCATCATTGTAGAGTCACCGCAGCTGGGACGTTTGACGGTGTATACACCCCATAAAAAATATAAGCCTGCCAATACTAAGGCACTAAACATTACTCAAGGCACTGACCAACAGATAATTATACTCAAGTCCCTCCATCTTTTTTATCAATGCTTATTTTTGGGGGCCTCATTGCCAATGAATGCCAATCATTGCTAAAGAAATCTATATATAGATTGGGAGAATTTGTGGATCAAAAATGGGTTTAAAAACACCTTCCCTGTACACTTTTGTTGGCTCTTCTGCACCATAAATATGAACATATACATATACAAACTCGCCTTTCTCACAGATTTCAATACCGTGCACGTGGCAGATCTCCAGAAGGCGTGAGCCAGAACATCTCTCTTATAATATATGTAAAGACGTCACTTGTTTTGCAGTTAGGCCTATCTTTATGATCTTTTGGCTGCTTAAAATATGTTCATAGAACTGTTATGTTGTATTTGTTGCAATTTCTGCAGCCCTCTTGGCCGGATCTCTCTTGAGAAAGACATTTTTAATGTCACTGAATAAAGGATATAGAGAAGTCACTTTGCCAAAAAACTGATTGCAGCATCTACCTTGTGACAGGAATGTTCTTTCTGGCTCAAAATGACTTGAAATCATTCACGAGCAATACGACTGACAGATTATAGGCCTACAGGTTATTTACAACAGTTTAAATACTCGTTTTTTGGCAGATGATCACTTTTTGGCACGACTGATTCAGCCCTGCAGTAATTATTCATCATATATCTAACTACAGTCCCCTATACACTTATTTATCAATCACATCGACCGTACAGATCTCCACTGCATCTGAAAAAGAAAGAAAAAAATCTGTGACACTTTAAAAGGATATGTTGGATTAACCTGTTGAACCTGAGATTAGTTTAAAGATCAGGCCATTTTGAATGTGATGACAGCTATACATAAACAACGGGTGGGGGTGGAGGGGTGAATTAGGAAATGATCATGAGTGGGAAATGCTGCAGCACCAATAAAAAATATGAGTAGGAGAAAATAGCTTTTTGAACCGAAAATGAGCACCTTAAAAATAAAATATTAACACACTATAAGGATGCCTTTGAACTTCCCTTCTAATGTGAGAAAACTATACAATGTCAGTTTCAATTGTGAAGGCTGTGTGGGTTCAAGCTCTGTGTTTATTTTCAATGGTCTGAGTGAGATACGGTTCTATAAAACTCAAGTAGTGTGCTTGTGTGCAAATCTGGACGGAGATAAAAGGAAAATACGAAGAGTGGAAAACAAAGAGAATGATGTTATGTTTGATTTTGGGGTTTTCATTTTTGCGTGCATGACCCGACTTTGTCATCTGACCTTAGTTGTCTTCACCTCGGCTGAACTGTGTGGGAGGAAGAATGAGTGACTCATACGCGCATTATAGTTTTGATTGGTGGTTGGCTACACTGGGTGGTTTTGCTTTTCTTCATAATAGTTATGCATCAGCCCAACAGAGCACAGGAAAATACTTTCCTTGTCTGACAATATGAAAAACAGCAAGTGGAACATCACTCGGCTAGTGTTTATGGAACAGACATTAGCTTCGATCTGCTTATCCTGTCACAGGCGCTGCATTGGTAAAAACTGAAATGGAGGCACTCAACTCAGGGCATTGAGTTGAGCTTTTATATTTTTATAACAAAGTCTAAAAACATAAAAGCGCTGTGATTACTTAGCAATCACACATTGATCTGCTTCTTTATAGTCCGTTTATGAATAGGACTGTTGAGCTATACGGGGAAAATAGGACCATCAGGACAGGCAGAACGTCTTAAAGCATGCGTGCTTATGCATTGCTGAGCTGTTTTATGAAGATGGTGATGTGCGCTGCAAAATTCGACTTGAGGTATCTTTTTAATAATCACTGAGCTCAGATCAGGGAGCATGTCTTATCTTCAAAGAGTGTGCAACAGACACACATCTGCAAAACACAGCGAGTGCTGCCGCGCCACCAAACGCATCACCGCACATCGCTGCTGAAATTCACTGATATAAAGTCACTCGGATGTCCCAGGTTTCTAAAAGCCCCAGTTGAAGGAATAAGAATACACTACTGCTCATCTGATTCTCATTAATAAATGAGATTTATATTACAGAAGAGTGTGTTTCTGTTCTTTGAGGTTCTAAGCAACTGCTCGTACAGTACTTTACAGTGTTAGGACTGAGGCTGCTCGCTGACCAAATCAGCTATATGTCTTAAAAATTGCTGCGCTGCTCAAACCATAATTTTCCACTGGAGAACAAGCTTGAGCTAAAAAAACAAACACACATAAACACACGGACACAAACATCTAAAGCGTAGGACTAATGTAGACAGTGACTCAAAAGCTCTGGTTCCCTGGAAGCACTGCAAACTGGAAATGAGTTATTGCGCATTTGAGTCATAGCTTCCAGCAAGAGAGCAGCGTGTGAGGGTTGACCAAGAAAAGCCATCTCTACTGAAAAACAGAAAGGATGCCGCCCGAGGATCTTAGCTCATCGCTTGTTAGTGTTTGTCTACGACCTGCCTGTCAGTTGCCCAGTGCCGGCTGTGAGCATTATGCAGATGATGCACACATATATAGTGCATACATGCTCCTAGTAAGGCTGAAAGGAGCCCTAGCTGCATGTTTGGATGATGTCCACCAATGTCCAACATAATGATCTTGAACTAAATTTGAAGGGGGGGCAAAAAAAACTGTGTTTCTCCGTCAGAAAATGCCGACCACGTCAGCATTTTAAAATTAAGTTAAGGAATGAAGAAATAAAGGAGGTTAAAGATTTTAAGTTCTTAGTGATAATTTTAGATCCACAACTTAAATCAATGATGATTTCAAATATGGTTAAAAAGTTGCTATTTAAGCTGTTTTACAATAATTCAACACTGCATGCTCACTCCGGCAGCCCAGTTGTTTAGGCATTCAATGATATTTTCTAATTTTTCATATTGACAGCATGGCCTCGCCATCTACATTTAAGCACCTGCCATCCTTACACAACCAGACTCTGAAAATAATGGATAAATGGATGTCAATGAACACACTTCCAACTGAAATCAAATTAATCACAGATGATAAATCTTTCACAGTAAGGGTTAAAGGTTGGCCAAAAGCAAATCAGAGCTGCAGTCAATTTAATTCATGATATCATTATTTAATTTTTATGAATTATATTTAAATGTTTGTATCTTTTTATATATATATTTCCCCAATTATGTGTATTTTTTTGCAGTCATGTATATAATATATTGTGGTTTTATGCAGTTGCACACTGTAAAGCTTTATCTGTGTACTGTTGATGTAAAAATCAATTGGGGACAAGGGCTGGAAATTAATAACAGCTATAAACTGTCTGGACATCACAGCTGGACAACATCCATCGGATGGATGGATGGATGGCTGGATGGATGGATGGATGGATGGATGGATGGATGCCATGTTTCAAGTCAAGGACTCCAGTAAAATTAAGGATTCTCCAGATGAGGGGAAGGGCTGCTGTGACATACTGTGATTAAATTAAATTGTGTTTCACAGCATTCCCACTGACAAATTTATCTTTTATTATTCCTAATATCATAGCACAGCAGTGATGTGGACACGAGATAGTGATTTTAAAAAATGCACAATTAAGCACAACATTGAAACATTGTTTGTTATATTACTCAAGTAATTACAAAAAAATACACTTTAGAATAAAGAATGAATTAACTAGTTGAAAAAACAGTTGTGAATTGATGAGTTGATCATTGTTAGGTGCACCCCGTGCCCGTGCTAACCCTCTCTCTCTCTCTCAATAGTGCGAGTTACACCAAACATGTGTTTAACTAATTCAGGTTTTCCTGTTAACCTGATACCAAATTAACAGGCCAAGATTTAAGTAAAGTGTTGCTTTTCAAACTCACTGAATACTGTGGTACACTGCGATAGTTTACAACCAAATACTGACAAATACATTCAAACACTGAAGCTTGGGTTCATTAAAAATAAACTTGTGCAGAGGTAGAATACAACAAAAGTCAAAACTGCAAATTCAAAGATGACATTAGGGAGAGGCAAGTGCTAAAGAGCAAAGGCTGAGGTGGTGGGGCTGAGCTGGAATGTGTGTTTATGTGGGTGGCTGTAGCAGTGGAGCGACAACAAGAGAAGAGGTAAAATAGGGAACGACACAGACAAGGCTGTTTGACATAGATAAATTCTGCTTATTCAGAGTAACTGGAGAGTGAGAAGCAAAAATAATAGGGCCATTTGCTGGATGGAAGGTTGCCAGATCTTATTGTTGTTGAGCAGCTGCAAAAGCAAATATGCATTTGGGGAAGCTGACATACATATGCCAATATGCCATTTAGTCAGTATTTTTATTCCTTTTTTTATTCGGCTTGGCTTCCAGAGTTGACGCAAAGCATGAAAACAGGTCCTTTAACTGTGCTTTAACGAGTTTGTTGTTGCAAAATAATTAATAAACCTTTACAGTCGCCTCTGTTCAGCCACCGTTTCGCTCCGATATTCCCGATTCATGAACACCTCTGTATCCAAACCTTTTCTAACTGCATGTGAATCAAATGACGTGTAGGTTATTGTCAAGTCGGGCTGGACCTTCATAGGTCACCGATGAAGATATACAGTATATTAATTAATGTTCTTTCAAAGGACCGTCATAAAAATCCATCGCATGAAAGAAACCAAGATGATCCTCTTGAAACATTTTTATCAGCTTCCATATGAGGTTGGCCAAAGCAGATCAAAGCATTTTATAAAGACCTGCTCAGAGATTAATGTAGGCTATAATGCAGTTAGATCCCTGTGTTGCAACTGTGTTATCTGCTGTTGTATTTTATCCCCAAACATGAGCTGAACTTTTAGTTGACACAGCCAAGAGCCATTGTGACAGCTTACTCAGACAGAATGGATGATGCCTTAGCTTCACTGGCCCCAAGTCAGCACAGGAGTGTGTGTTTCTTATCCAACAAACTACTTTTGTTAAAAGAAAATAATAGTGGTGATTATTATGTATGCCTGAATTAGTGTGTGTTTTTAAATGTGTTTCATGAGGGTATGTGGAATATAACTGTGTAGGGGGGAAAAAACAAAGAAAGAAAGAAAGCAAAGGAAAAAGCTGAGATGCTGGTGGATGACAGATGTCATCGTAGTTTGGGATGTGAGTGCGTAGCCAACTAAATGATTCAACTTTTCCAGAAATACGAGTCTGTTAAACAAAATATCAATATGCCATTAAGGTACAATGTCCGTCTATGCTGCACTGCAGTCCTGACAGCTCCCCTCTTCCTGCCTGTAATGGGCATTTTAATCCAGGAAAGTGGAATGTGGACAGATAGCATCTAGTAACAACAGTGAGGTCCAACAGTAAGAAATGAATGTTGTATATTGGCTGTGTCAGAATAAATTGATGCCTCACCTCTTAATGTATAGCCACACTGAAGTGACTTGTTGCCATATCAGACACACACACACACGAGACATCTGAATCGAGATGCCGGTTAAAGTGATATCTTCTTTAGCCACAACTTTCTAGCAGCAAACAGTTTGCACAGCTTCTTTTAGGATCTAACAGCGGGACTAAGCCCACAGTTCTAATTTAAAAGCTTACTAGTTGCATTTGCTTTACTGAACATGAAAGCCATCTTTCACAGCTCGCTGAGCTCATCTCCCCTCATCTACCAGTAGAGACTGACCCCTGGTGGCTTAAGCTATGCAGTGCACTACAAAAAAATGACCTCAGTACAGCATCTCCATATCACTTTTCTTGACTGTATTAAAAATGGTACCTTTGTAGGGTCGTGATTTTAGGGGTTCCCATGTTCCTTTTGGCTGAAAATTCAAACTCAGTTAAAACAAAAGTTTCCAAAAAGATCACGGGAATGAGCAGGCTTCAGTGCAGGCTGTTTATTAGACATCTTGGTTACACAAAACACAAACAAAAACAGCATTAAGACTAGAACACACACACACACACAGAGAGACAGAGAGGGAGAGAGAAGAAATAAGAAGAGGAAAGAGAAGAGAGAAACAAAGAGACAGAGAAAGATGCAGAGACAGGAAGAGAAGGAGCAAGAGGACAGGAAGAGCAAGAGCAAAGTGAGAGAGAGACAAAGAGAGGGCACATCATTTATTTCCTTGAAGATGGTAACTGCCCACTTGCCTTTGACCCCTCTTAATTTACATAAAATCTCAACCCCCTGAAACTTGAACCCCCAACCAGTCATCCTTTGAGGCTCTGCTAACTTTCGTCCCACGTGTACTAAAGAAACACACGTCACCAGAGTACCCAGTGGTTTACAACAGCTCTGGCAGGTGCCATAATGATAGATGTTCTTCAAACTAAAACCTCTGCTATGAAAACACCTCTTGGACCATCCCCACTTAGCTAGATTATATAGCCACATTAATTCATGTTACATGAACACAGGTGGGTCTGCAGCACTCAGGTCTTAGGGCCCACTTGTCATAAAGTTACCTGAAATATCACATGAGGTGACAATGTCATGTGAACCAAAGATGTACCTGAATCCCTCTAAGGCCTTAAGCATAAGTGAGAACTAGATATAACAGGCCTCAGCTTTATCCTATAATCTAAAGCATACAGTGTTCATTAATTCAGTGTGTGCGGCTAATATATTTT
>JAVDPK010001082.1:489185-509859 GCA_034780415.1 Cichlasoma orientale
GACTGAAACAGAAGCAGATACAAATTAAACACCACAAGAACACCAAACACTGGGCCAACGGCCCAGGACCATGACAGTCTGGGCAAGCAAGGCAAGCAGTGCTTGTCCAAACGATCTATCACAGATCTTGCTTGTTTGCATCCGTGCTTTAAATTGCTTATACAGTAGCTACAGTTAGCTGTTGTCGCTAGAAGCAGGCTTACCTCTGCTTGACTGTGAGCCACTGGAACCTGTATGAGGCCAGTATTTTGATGGTATGTCCATGGCCAACATGTATATGATATAGAGGAGTGAAAGTGTAGCGCGAAAAGGTTTCAATAACTCCTTTAGAAGATTAGCAGTGAAAGCTCTGATGATACAGAGGGGAATGCCTGCCATGTCTAGTTGAATAAAACAGGCAAGCTGAACAGGTTCAGGCTCAGCCGGCACTTTCAGATTAACATCTCTCAGAAATAAGTTGGTTGACCGACTGTAAAAAATGTAACCAGCTGTTTTGTACACACCACCTTTGTCATTATTTTTAAACCCTCTGTTGATATAGACAGTTGATCATGCCACAAAGTGCTCAAGCTTTTTAATTCAGCTGTGATTTTTTTTATTATCTTATAAATATTATAATATTTAATAATATTTATTATACTTTTTTTAGTGTACACCTGTTTTTCTGAGCTCACTAACAGCTGTTTATTTAGAAATATGCGGTCCTCACAGGACAGCCACTGTAAATGTGATTTTGTGGAATATGCTGCATTGCAGGAGATTAAACAAAATATCAAGAATTTAAACTAACCTTAAACATCTGCAGAATATTTACTTTTACTTTTGATAATTTATGTACAATTTGACAATAACACAGTTTTATGTGTAGTAAAGTGTTTTCATTGAGTTTTATTACTACTTTCACTGAAGGAATGGTTCTATAAAAGCCCTAAACCACTCATCATTGTCAGCTTATGATGAATATTTAGATACCTACAGACATATTATTTTTACAATTCGTCTGCCAGGAAGGATGGCAGAAAAGCGATGACCTTTATGCAGAGTGCAGCAAGATGCAGGAGGCTGTCTGCATATATAAAATCATAAAGGACGGGCAGTCCAAAATGGTATGTTTTGATCTGGTTCAACGTGTCTTGTAACGGTGGGGGATGGGGGGAAACTGTGTCACTTCACTCACTAAGATTCTTCGAGCTGGGGAAACAGATAAAGCAATGGCTAAATGCCTTTCACTCTTTTAATTTTCGCCTTTTGGTGTATTTTAAGTAGATGTCAATAGTAAGTTCCGGTACTAAATCGAATCACATGATTTTGGAGTTTGAGGAAAACTCACTTAACTTTAACAAGTTTTCTGGCACCAACAGTTCCTTCCAGCGAGCGGCTGACAGATGATCTGGTCCTATCAGCAATAATGTTGTTTGTCCTTGAAGTCACAGCACTGCTGGTAGGAGAGCAATTCTGCCCAGTGATTGGATTTGTTTAACTTGTTGACTCAGTGGAGATGCCTCGTGAAGAGGGAGTTGAATTTTGATATTTGATTTAATGTTTTACAGCACTGTGCAAAAGTCTCGAGCCACCATTCATTTCTTTATGTTCTGCTAAAAAAATGGGAAACAGGTGCAGTGACTTATGAACCATGTTAACATACATGAAAATACAGTATATAAAAGTAAAACTGAATTTGTGCAATTCTAACAAGCTGAAAATTAATATTTGATATGACCACCTTTATTCTTCAGCACAGCCTGAACTCTCTTTGGCACCTTTCTTGTAATTATTTTTAAGTAGTCTTCAGGAATAGTTCAACAGACTTCTTGAAGGACATTCAAAGCTCTTCTTTGGATGTTGGCTGCCTTTTGTTGTGTTCTCTGTCAAGATGATGCCACACTGCTTCAATAATTTTGAGGTCTGGGCTCTGGGGAGGACAGTCCATAATTGATAGTGTTCCATTGTGTGTCTTTCTATCCAGGTATGCTTTAATGCATTGGCAGGGATTATTGTCATGTTTACAAATTAATAAATTGGCAATCAGGTGCTTTCCATCCACTTGATGGTGGATCAAAGTCTGAAAGTACTTTTGTGCATTCATAATTCCATCAGTTTTGACAAAATCTCCAACACCACTGGCTGAAATGCAGGCCGAAACCATGACAGAGCCTCCACCGTGTTTTACAGATGGCTGTAGACCCTCACTGTTGCACCTCTCTCCTGACCTCTGTACCATATTGAAAAAGATTTGAACCAAAAATTTCACATTGGATCCATCACTCCATCAGACCTGTTGATGCTGATTTTCAGTTGAGTTCCTGTGTAATTTGGCACACCTGTTTCTCCTCCGTAAGAATGGCTTCTTGTCAGCCACGCTTCCAGTGAGAGCATTTCTGATGAGGCTTCAGTGAACAGTAAAGGAATCAGCAGAGTTCCTCTGAAAATGGTCAGGTACAAGTACTGGACTGAAAATAGATGAAAAAGCATTCAATGCCCAACAGAGAAAGTTTGACCTCAGAAAGCTTAGAAGACTATTGCCCAAGACCACTTTAAAAAAAATAACAAGAAAGTCTGGCTCCTTGGAAGCAAAATAAAAAGAAATAGGGGGTGGCTCAAGAGTTTTGCACAGTACTTTATCTCAGTTGCTTTTTCCCAATTTCTAAAATAAGATAAGATGAAGTATGCATTTCTGAAACGACATAAAAGGTGGGTCAGTTTGAGGTTGAGTGATTTTTAAGTTTTGCTTTCACTCACTGTCTACTTTCTTTTCAACTTGTTTGGTTAGATTTAGGCACCAAACGTGGTAAGTTTAGGACATTTTCTTTGACCACACATGCATTATAAGTATATTTATTCACACGGAATCTTAAGGTTGTTAAAAATTTTAATAGTAATAAAGGCACATATGCACAGACGCACACACACAGACACACAAAAAAAAAGGGGACTATTGATGTATCAAAAGAAAACCAGGTGGCAGGTATCTCAACCTGTAGCTGATTGCGCATATAGTATTTCAGTTTCCTACCTGTTCCAGTTACATGACCAGGGTATCTGTCAATATTTTTCTGAGGCCCTTTAAAAATAATAATAATAATAATAATAATAATAATAATAATAATAATTTTTACTCACTAAAAATCAATACAGTCATCATCCTATGAGTTCCTGTATCAACTGGGCTCTAATTCTGCCACGCTGCTTTACCAGCAATCTTTCCTCATATGTCAGATCTTAAATCTTTTGGGTTAGAATGCTCTTTGCATTTTTTCCTGATAGACATTTATCCTACTTGTGAAAAACACAAATCACTACATAGAGAGTCTGTTAAGTGAAGTGTCAGAAGCATACCTGGTATTACAGTAATAGTGCTGTTATGAGCAAAGACGTTAAGTGGTCGATGTGCATATACATTTTGCTGACACTGTCGATCTCCATTTTGACTTCTGTACAAAGTGAGAATATTACCATATGAAATGTCACAGCTCTGTGGCATTTTCTGCACTCCCGTGTTGGCAAGCAAAATGCAGACACAGTAATGAGCGTAATTGCTTTGCTTTAGCGCTAACGTACGGCCGTGTTGCCAGGCTCCTGGATTAAAAACATTTAAAACAGCGCCTGAGTGAGCCTCCCCTTATAAAAGACACAATGCCAAGATCAGGCTAGTTAACAGATGAAAATGCATCTTTAAATCTCTCGTGTATTTTATCACAGTAATAATATTAATAACATTTTTGCAGCTCGCAGCCACTGAAGGAACCTGTTGTGTGAACTGAATGCTAACGAACAGAACCCCCCCTCCCCCCCCCCTTTCTGTCCACCTCTTTATGTTCAGCACTGCCAACTCTCGTCATAGATTTAAGGCCAACATAGTGCACACAATGCAAACCTCTGACCATCTTAAAGAACGGGAATAAAAGGTAATGATATTGATTTTGGTTTCCATTCCAAATGACACAAAACAACACCAGTCAGTGCTGACATAATACAATAAGCTCATTACACAGAAAATATTACATTTGCATATAAATTGAGTTAAGTCACAGCTCACTCTATTGTTGCATTAGATTATTCAGGCTTATCAGTAAAGAAGTTTGGTGATTTAAAAAGAAAAAAAAAAGAAGAAGCGTGTTGACATTGCATTAAAGCGGGGACGAAAGTGCTATTCTTGCTCTGGAGAACACCGATAGCTGCACTAACCAAGTCTGTTTGGCGAATGCCCTTTAAGTACAGCTATGATGCTGGCATGCATTAACGGAGCACTATATATTTTTTTTCCATTTATAGTACCTGAATGTCTCTAGTCAACTACAGTTTTAGTGGCGCTGCCAAAACATAAAATATATGTTCACTTTGTCAATTATTTTGAAAAATAACACACTGAAATACCAAAGCACACATAATTACACACCCTTCAGGCTGCGAGAGCCCCTGCAGTCTGCCGAAATCAAATTTAAATTAAGAGGTAATGGCCATGGTAGTTAACCAATATGACAAATCACCACTTCATGGTAGTGCTAGAGGTAATGTCAGGAGATCACCAGACATTAGGATTTATTTTCTGGACACTTCTTTTATGACAAGCCATTTAATGACTTAAGATATTGCCATCTGGATCAATGTGGTGGCTGACCAACATTGCCATATTTGCAGCCATTAATTAGTACAGTGGCCTGAGGTACAAAAACATTGAGCGCAGCATAGAGTCCTGTGAAAAAGAAAATCTTCACAGGACTCTATGCAGTCCCCTGAAAAAATAAGTATGGACTATGATGAAATAACTCACCTTAGCTCTCTGAAGGTCCCACCACAGCATTTCAGTCAGGTCGAGGTCTGGACATTGACACTTTGTTTTGTGTCTTTTCAGTCATTCTGTTGTAGATTTGCTGCTGTTCTCGGGATCATCGTCCTGTTGCATGACCAGATTTCGGCCAAACTTTAGATGTTGGACAGATGGCCTCACATTTGACTCTACAATACTCTGGTAGACAGAGGACTTCATGGTCGACTCAATGACTGCAAGGTCCTCACGTCCTGTAGCTGCAAAAGCAGCCCAAATCATCACTCCTCCACCACTGTGCTGACAGCTGGTATGAGGTGTTTACGCTGATATGCTGTGTTTGCTTTTCTCTAAATGTGGCGTTGTCCATTATGGCCAAACATCTCCACTTTGGTCTCATTTGTCAAAAGGACATTGCTCCAGAAGTTTTGTATTTTGGTCAGATGTGACTTTGCAAACCTAAGCTGTACTGCCATGTTTTTTTTGTTGTTGTTTTTTTTTTTAGAGAGATGAGGGTTTCTCCTGGCAACGCTTCCAAGCAAGCCATACTTGTTCAGTCTTTTTCTAATTGTGCTGTAATGAAATTTAACATTTATCATGCTAACTGAGGCCTGTAACGTCTGAGATGCAGCTCTCTTTTTTCAGTTTCTTGGAGTGAAGTTGCTGGGACGTCCACTGTGTGTAGTGTATGCATCTGTGTGCGCTTTGTTTGGAATTATCATCACATAACTGGAATTAACTGGACTTATATAATACATAATACAAGAATGCAAAATCAGAAATTATCTGTTCATAGTGTGTTACAAATATCTGTGATACATTTAGCTCTGTACTCACTTGAAATAAAAAAAAAAAAAAGCTTTTATTTACCCAATCTTTCTTGTAGACTAATGCCCGTGGCCTTTAATTGAAGAATAATGATAAGGATAACTACTTTCTGGTTCAGGTCCACCTTATTCCCCCTGATGTCAATAACTGAAAGAGATTACATTGAGCTAACAGTGATGATTAGGAGGAGAGATGCGTGGGGAGACGTTCGTTGCCAGTATGAGTCCTGAACTACTGGATCCTCTTTAATGACTCTGAAAAGTGGCCATTTACAAAAGGTTGCTACGTGACTCTGCTATCTCTCAGTCTTTCTCCACAGCCTTCGCCTCCTGTAGGGCTGCAATTTTCCCAAGATGCAACAGCGGGATGACAAATGGTTGCATAAAAAGCAGTTTAAGAGGATTACTGTCTGTGTCTGTGATGTGCGTGTGTGAATATATGAGAGCGTGAGTGAGAGGAACGAGAGGGCAAATAACATCAGCCCACCGCTACTGATTTATTGTTTGTGCAGCTATACAAGGAAAACATTTACTTTGTTGAGAAAGCTAAAAGAAGGAGGAGCACGATGATTTACTTTATCACCTAAAAGCAACAATTTTTATGACAGAAAAGGTTACCAAAACAGCCATAAAAACTTCTTTACTCTGCCTGTTTAAGCCATAATCTAAATATTCTGTTCTTGTGTTGCCCAACTAGGAAAAGGTCCAAACACAGTGTTTTTTGCTGCTACCAGAAGGAAAAAACTTCTTCTTTTCAACAAGTGTCATACAGCAGGAGTGGGCAAACTATGGCCCGTGGGCCACACCTGGCCCAATTGGTCTTTTTAATCTGGCCCGCCAAAGACTTTTTTTTAATCAAAAGCTGCTACAGGTGTTAGCAGAACTGATACTGATGATACCTTTCAATAACAAAATTCTGAAAATGTCCTTTTTTTTTCTTTTTTTTTTTATATCGTAGGCAGCATATGCACCAAGCCTGCAGTTCTTCCAGGAACTGACAGGGACATCATACACCTACAAGTGTCCTAGTGTGTCCTTACATGCTGAAGGAGAAGAGGAAAATTGCCCAAATGCAAAGGAAAAACTACATTTGGAAATTGCCAATTGTTGCTGCAATAGCATCAAACTACTTCACTGCGAAGAAAGGCAGTAAGAGTTGGGTGGTGACTGCCAAGAGGCAACATGCAAAGGATGCTATTGTGCTTTTCAGACCAAGGGAGGAAATGCTTCCAATTTGAAATACACTTTACCATTTTGTTGGAGACGGCTGGCATTGCCATCGTGAAATCAACTTTGTACCAGAGGCTAACATCTTTGCAATGGCTAACATTATATAAATGCTTAAGCTAATGTAATGCAACTAGCATTATACCTCATAGTGACGTTAGCTGGCTTGTCAGTAACCATCCAAACGCTTCAGCTTCTGTCCTGTCAACAAAATATAATGTTAATGTTTTAAATAAAACGGTTGCCACTAACATGTCAGTCATTTAAAATGACTTTTTAATGAAGGAGTTTATGCTTAATTATATAAAAACACAATTGTAACAGTATATATATATATATATATGACAGAAAATAAGGAAAAACATAAACACCCCCCCCCCCCCCCCCAGGGATGAAAAATGACTGAATTCTGTTGTTTCAGGGTTGGAGAATGGGCTTTCATTTTCTTGAATGAGTGCCCCATGACAGTCATTTGTTATCTCATAGCACCATCCCATATTGATCACTTGGAGTGGTGAGGCTATCTGATATCCCCTTGTCTCAGTTATCAACTATGGAGAAATGCAACATCTCCTCCATATCAACAGGAGAAAAAAAGTGACACAGAGAGCACATATCATGTGTAACGGCCCTTCATGTCAAAACACAACACTCAGATTATAATGACAGACAAATTTTACCACTTGACAAAGTATAGCACGAGCAAAAGCGCACACAAAGAAAGAACTGAAATCCAAGTCTTTACAACATGTACCCCACACATAGTTAATGTCATTATGAATGTTTGATCTTGATCGTGGGAACTACTTGCATGTATGATAAATAGCAGGCCTGTGCTCACTGGAGTACAGACATGTTGTTCTTGCGGTTTGATTGGCACGTATGTCCTGAGGTTTGGAAGCTACAGTATTGTATGTGGTCAACTGGTCCGATATACTGTATCTGGAATGGTCTTACTTTTCCACTTCCTGCAGACTCAGAGTGTGGTCTTTAAGCAAAAAAACAACACACTTCTAAGACGGCCTACAGTAAAAGTCATGATTGAATTAAATCTTGATAAAATCTTGTGCAGACCACAGCCCCTAATCTCTCTGATGGACTTCCATGGAAATGTGCAAGTGCGTGTTTAAAAGGTTTCTGGAAATAAAATCAGTGGCTATTACAGGCTTATATCAGTGTCTCAGCGATATCAATAAGGCATGTGCTGTCTGATGGCCTGTGAGGTTCTCAGTCATCCTGGTCATGGTAGTCTTAAGTGCTTAGGTTGAAGGCAAGACTTCTTGAAGATTTTTCTTGAGTTCTAAACACTGATGGGGAATCCCAGGTACTTGACTCCTAGTGGGATCGCCACCTTAGAGGGGGTCCTGAGAGCCGTTGACCCACCCTGTCATTATGTGAATCATTAGGGTCACAGAATCCAAGGTGGGAATTCTTTGTGAGGTGTTGCCCCACCTTGCCATCATGTGAGTCATTTATTTATCATGGGTCACGGTATGAATGATGGTTGAATTATCTAAAAATCATCAGCCCAACGGTGCAAATCAGGCCCAACTAGACATTGCATCAGCTGATAATTACATTCTAATTTATATATAGATGACTAAAGTGCAGCTAAAGTTAAATGTAGACCAGCTAAACAAACTGTTTATACCAAAAACACTCATTAAATAGCCAAGATAAGAAATACAGTTCTTCAAAATATTACATAGACTGCAAACATTTATTACCCTTCAGTGGTTCTGTTAGTTTTTGGTGGTGAAGAACTGACACAGTACAATCAAAAGCGCTCTTCTCTGGTCTTATTTAAATGTAAACATTAGGAAAAAAAAAAGGTTTGTTTAGTGCAGCAGAATCAGAGATGAACTGATGCCTCTATCCTAAAAATGTGCAAGAGCACCAAAGTCAAAAAGGCACGCACCAAAAGATCAGATTAATAAAGCTGCACATGCACCTGCAGGCAATGTTCCCTTTATAAAGTCACAGTTCACCTGGAAATGAACATTTGGATCAGCCTCGGATCCCCAACCTTCTACGTGCCCAAATTCAGCTATAGCTGGTCAGAGCCCCTTAGGAATGTTGGCGTAAACGCACCTACTGATCAGCGGTTCTTTTTATTCACATGGTCCTCTGTCAGTGTCAGTGCATCCATCATGCAGCATTACCTAAAGAGTATTTATAAGTTTACAGCAATTAGGCTGATTATTTCACAACTTGCCAAAATGATCTCGATAATCAGTGTTATCTCCGACCCTGGGATATCATTTTGAAATTGAATACGATGAGCGGACAAAATTAATTTATTTGAGTTTGGTGATGGTGAACTCGGGATGAATTATGATTGGGACTCTTAATGAGGATATGAAGCGTAATGAGAGCTGTCACTTTATGTTAGGCATTATTTCCAGAGTTTGTTAATTTACACAATCCATATGTGCAGGTGGTGAAAATGTGCCAGATGAAGTGACTGCAGAAGGCACTACATGTGCCTCCAGGGCCGGCAAAGTACAGCCGGCTTATTTTAGGCATGAAAACTAAAAGGAAACTAACATCATGTTTGGTGATCTGTCCACAGCTTTAGAAGATATTACTGAAAACTGTTGTTTGTGTTTGTATTGTATTGATTGTGACAGTGGAATGGAAACTGGTGACAGTTTGCATGTAATTGCCATCTAATTTTTAAACACAGACCTATTGCCAACACATTGCCATCAACCCGAGTTGCTTTGAGCCGATGAGCACAACTTGTCTGTGATGCGTCTTTGCGATAGGGGACTCAACTCAGCTGGTTTCCAATAGATTGTATTCTGGTTATATTCCTATAGGAAAGCAAGGTTGCTAAGCACCTATGTCATTTTGTAGTTAAGTTGCCATCCTGTAGCTGATTTATCACAATTAATTACCGTATTATCATGTATGTAATTGCCAGCTTGAGCCCCTTTAGTTGCAGACTGATAGTAGATTGACTCTTTTGATTGACTCGTCTTTATTTCCATTTGATCGCCACCTTCACACACCAAAGTTGCTTCGAAGATGGCAACTGACTGCGAGTGGTGGCAGACCTGGTCCCCATCTTCAAAGCAACCATTTCAAAAGCAACTAGACTGCAATTTCATTGCAACAATTTTGGTTGCATCACGGTCTCCAACCACCGTTTTCCCTGGTGTGACTGTAGTATACCATACAATATAAAATGTCCTAAATCAATTCATAAACCTTTGACCCTGCATGAACCTTTACATTTTCTCAATACTGCACCAAGACACAGAACCTTCTACCACTTCCACTCAAAGAAACCTCAAAATAAGGAGCTCCACATTACTGGAAAGAGTTTTTATGTAAAATTCAGCATAAAATGAATTACTAAAAATATCTCACTTGACATGTTTCATATGTATGGGTAACTCTGTCATCAGACCTCCAAAATGCTTTCTTACAGTGAGGTTACTATGCCACTGTGTTCAGACTCTTTCTGCACTCCAAGCAGTCCCTTTTTATCCCCATTTGTTGGTTTACATGGCGTGTTGCTGCCTAGCAGAACAGAATAGGATATACCTGGACACTCGCCTGCCATGACAGAATAACTAAAAATCTGCTTTTTTCATTCAACCAGCAGATCAGCATCCCTAATATTTGATGCTATGTTGAATTTCTACAACTGGTAAAGTTTTATTTATAACACTTAGCCCAGTTATGGTGGGGTGAAATCAATATATACACACCAGACTTTGCCACATCCTGGCATCATCCTACCATTTCAGCTATGGCGTACTTTACAAATGACCACACGTGTCAGTGGGATAGAGTCCGGCATTCTCCTCAGTGTTTCAGGATTTGGGAATGTGATGGTGAGACAGCGCTGATAAAAATCTGATATGAGATTTGACTTTGCTTTTATCTCCAAGCAGTTTGTGGAACATTTATGGCTCACTGGAGTAAGAGCACAAACAACAATGCCGGTTTGAATGTTTGCAAAAGAAAAGTGAAGCTCTATCAGACGCTGGCTATAAATGAAGTCCCTGGTAGAAGTGTGTTGCCTAAACTCTGTTCAGAGTGCTTTACATTAGACTAGAAAGCAGAATTAGTGCACATTCATGAGCCAAAGGGGGAAAAAAACTGCTTTCTTTCGGTTCAGAAAAGGTTTTTTACTGATTGTGGCTGAAAATGTGTTTTTTTTTTGTAAATGATCTGCACTTTTAACCTCGGCTCAGTAAAGTGCTTTAAAGCATGTTTGCCATTCATCTATTCATGTACAGACTCAGAGTTGCCATTCAAAATGCTCGCCTACCAGCGGGAGCAACTTGGGGTTTAATGTCTCTATACTGGGGGCGCTTTGGTATGTGGTGGGCCTGGAGATTGATCTGCTCCACCTATTGGTACTCAGAGATGACACTGTCATGGTATTTAAGGTGCTAAAAGGCAGCACACCCACACAGCACTTATTCTCCGTGCAGCACTCGCCACACACAATCACATCCTAATATCTACCTGTTCTAATGTTTGTTTGTTTGTTTTTTTACCAATTTGTGTTGTTTCTGTATTTCCATGTCCTATCCTGACGCGTCTTGTTTTGTTGTTGTTCTGCTTTTGGGCATAATGGTTAAAAAGCACAACAGGATTGCCCAAATTATTGTTCGTGTGCAATCATTTATTTATCTTGATGATCCAGCTGTAGATAAAGTGAGTGTCAGCTCAACAGTTTTGCATGAATCATGACTCTGTTCTCATATGCTGCAACAAAAGAGCATATAGTGGATGGCAACGACGTTTCCCTGCGGTTTCATGAGTTAAAAATTGATTAATTACTGCATGTACTCTAAACAAATTAGCAGTTTAGGTGAAAAACAAAGAACAGCTTTAAAAAAAAACACTTAGAGAATTCACATTGTTCCTTTTCAGGACACTTGCTGATAGAAAAACCTGTCCAACAATAATAAATTGAGGTGAAAAGAGGAGAGAGCATGGAAAACGTCCTTTGTGACACTGCCGCTCACTCTGGTGAACACGCATTGAAGTGCTCCCTCCCTCTCTGATCTATGGACTGTCAAGATGGATATTTGCTGAAATACTTTATCCCATTTCTGCCTCACCAATATGAACTGCCTCTGACACTTGCTGCAGGAAAGAGGGAGTTAGAGAAACCACACAACTCTTCTTTTCGACTGTGTATAAATTAAATCTCTGGTAAGCGTGCATAAATGGAAACGGGAAAGTATATCAAAGGTATCAGCTGGGCGTAAGTGACAAGATGGTGTTTTTCCAAATGCATGTTTGGATGATTCTGTGATTATTGTATTGGAAAAGATGATTCATATAGTGGATTCTGGAAGGGATACACAAGGCTAACCTCAGAGTACATCCTTAGAGTAGACTGCCACTTTATCTGTTTGTTCCACTCAGGAAAGTACAGAGATATCTAGTGGTTAGCTTGTGCCTTTGGAATAATGTGTGCTCTGGAGGCACATTTTCTTCTGAAATCACATCCCAGTCATTCCCCTCGTCTTCGTCTGCGCTCCGACAGCAACTACCAGCATCGGCCTTGTGCTGATTTGTCGTTTTTGTCAGCCTGACATGATCGTTAAACAGTGGCCACTCTGTTTACCACACTGCCCAACCGTAGTGGTCAACAGTAATAATATCTTCTTAATGTGACATGTTTATTTACAGCAAGCACTAAACACAGAGGAACCCGACACTACTTGAATATCTGCCAGATCCTCTTGGGATGATGTTTCGTGAGATCGTAAATAAAAAGTCAACTTCCGGAGTCCAGTGTGTGCGTCCGCACAAGCGTGTGTCTTTGAAGGTGAAGGCAAGAAAATAGAAGACTTTCTTCAGCTGCACCTCTGACGCCTATCTGGTCTAATGGTTTATATTACTGGCTGTAATATCTTTTCTTTCTCTCTATATATACACAGTGTACATGTATATATCTTAATTATAGTCTAACCTACAACTTCACAGTACAACTCACTTAGTTTTGCAGTTAAAACAATTACATGTAGGTTAAAATCCATGCTTCCTCTTGGACAGGGTATATACATAAGTAAATTTAAGAGGGCTTTGAGAACCCACGACAGCTCCACAAACATTAACATTTTCATTCTCCTCATCACTAACAGCCCCAGGGAGACCCAACCATGCGTATTCTATTAACAAAAGGCACGCCCAATGCTCCCAAGTCTCAGTCTCGAGTCGTACACATCCACAAATCCCTTGACAAAAGCTGTTTGTGTTCACTAGAGCCTGCAAGAGGGACACAAAAAACACAAAGACAAAGACAGAAAATGGAGAGAGAGAAAGATGTAAGGGGAAAAAGCTGAAGAACAAAGACTTTTTTTTTTTATTTTTAAAGTCATTTTTTGCAATAGTACGCAGCCTCGGGCTGAACATCTTTGTTCATTTTGGTAAAGCCACAGTTTTACCTTTAGGGGATCAACCCTGGCTCCTTCATTAACCAGCAGATCCATAAAAGTACCACACAAGTCTGGACATGGCTGCTCAAGAGATTAAACCCAATAGGGGCCCTAGTTTTTGGCATGTAAACTCTTGCACTACCACACACTCTCGTGTAATGAGATCCTCAGAAACAATGTTGAAAGCCAAGTCAAAAGTTTGTAGTTCAAGTTTCAAGAACTTTGCTATCAATCTAAAATTTACAAAGTCTTGTTTAAGTTGGAAATTATCTTTACATCCTGCACTGTCACTATCATAGTCCTCTGAGAGTGGTCTCACATATATTATAATCCTCTTAGCTGTAATTTCTGCAAAATAGTGCAGCAGTACTCACGCTTTAACCACTAGTATGACGTTTAAAGTTCAAATGTAGCATATTATATCATTCATGCATTCTCAACTATATTTCACATTTTGGAGAAAAAAAACAGCTTTGGTTGGGCTAATTGATTATTAATAGACTTAAACAGACTGATAAAACAAACCTTTATTGAGTAAACTGTGGCTGTAGGATTATAATTAAATGACTGTTATTAATTAAATGTTTCTGTCGCAGACCTGGTTAGGATCTACCAATATTGTAAGCTTTTACAGAGGCAAGTGTTCCATGTGGAAGGTTTTAGGGTGAATATCACTTTAAGAAAGTCCTCCTTTTCTTTTTGATACAGTCTGGATATCAGCCGATATCCGTGCTTCGGCTTATTAATACTGGCTTTCAGAATAAGCATATAATAAATGCATGAAACAGATCTAAACTACCGTTGAAGATGGTTTGATTCCAACTGAATCTCTGCAGTTACATTTCAGTCTAAATGCTTTGGCCACTCAAATCTGATTTCAAAGTATCATTGGCGTGGCTCACAGTGCAGCACACGAGGACGGCATCAAATTCAAAGTGCTGGAAGGGCTGTGCAGAATCCATACTGCTACCAGCATAGCACTGTGAAGTACATCAAGTAATTGTAAGCTACCTGCCAGCACACTGAGGGGGAGTGTGCAGGCAGAGCAGGAAGGAACCTACTGGAACAAGACCATTTATAAATATATATTGTGGCATTGTTACCACTGCAGCCCACGCAGATAGGCTGGTGATGTCAGAATAAAACAAATCTGATCTGATCACTTGCAGCTATTACAGGGAACCATCCAGCCGAGATCTGGTTTGAGAAAGAAGTGAGATGTGAACAAAGCTTGGATGAGTGAGCGCCAAGGTTGACCTCGAGTTAGTGAGCAGGACCAAGTCGCCCAAAATTTGACTGGCCAGTTCTTCACAGGAAGGAAAAAAACAATTCAGATTACACAATTGGTTTTAGTCAGTCACTCACAGACACACTATCATTCACAGAGTTGCGGTAGTGGGCAAGGGCACAAAGGGGCTGCTGGGGCAAAGATAAAACACTAATTGATTTAACCATCAATGACTCACTACAAAGATCTTTGGTCGCGAGCACCCCTGGCACCCGTGCACCTGCAAAAGCACTGTGGGAAATATCTTCAAAGTGATGTCATTGTCTGCAAATTGGTGACATCATCAACATGTCAAGAGGCCATAAAAATGCGCAAATAAAATAATTCAAATGTCTGCAGGCGGCAGCGATTGAAGATCTTACTGCCACCCAAGGGAGGTAAAGCAAAGATCGAGAGATCAAAATGTTCACTCAAGGATTTGATAACAGCTGACAGGTGAGTCAGATTTATTGTGTTCATCAAGCAGAGAATGAATATTATGTTTGACAGAAACCTAGTTTGCTACTTTGCACACCTTTGCAACTTTTCTGCACATGAACTGCTGGAATCGCTTTCTCTTCTAATAGAAACTGAATGCATAGTTAATCTCACAGTAGGTACAAACAGGGCCTTGTTGAATTGTTGATGGTGGAAGTTCTTTGCCCAGCAGGTAAGCGGCACATCGCTGACATTTTTCCTCTATTCATTTGCCCATGGTCATGCGCCTGCTGGGATTTACACCAGTGACAGTAGTAAAATGGTCTCCATGGTGGCCAAAGAGCCAATCACACTTAAAAGCTGGTCTCTCTCTCTCAGGGAGTAATGACACATGCGTGGTCATAGTCTAAACCACATTTTTGAAATTGTCTGGCACATTTCAGGCCAAAAATCCAGGTGCTTTTAGATGATCCTTCGCTAAATGTGTATCATTTGATTATTAGGGTTCTCCAATCAGGAAAAATGCACAGCCATTATTGTTGTTACCGGAGTAAATTTAAAGGGGTATAACAGGAGCCTGATGCATTCACAGTTAGTGTGTTGAATGTGAATTTAGTCGTAGGTCCATGTATGATCCCATTTAAGTTAGTTACAGAATCAGTCCAACAAGTTTACTGTTGCTATTTCTGAGTCCAACTTTCTTGGACTCCGAGTACTGCACTGCGCCTGGGTTCTGATAGTGAAAGGTGTTTATCATGTAATGGTATCCACAGCGGAGCCACTGCAGGGTGCAGATAGCAAGCTGCTGTTTTCAGATCAGTTCTGTTCCAGCAGTCATAATGGTTGTTGCTGTGATTAAAGATGGAGAGACAGTTCTTGGACCTTCATCTTGCTCTCTCTAGGGCGAGTTGTGACGGAAGTAATTCTTTTCTCGAGTCACGTGAGCGCACAGTCAAATTCAATTGTTTTTTTGTTTGTTTGTTTTTTACTGTTCAAAAAGTCAAAATTTGAAACTTGGTTTTCCTCTAGAGGTGTAACCCCCCCCCCCCTTTTTTTGCATCTGCCTTGTTTTTGTTTTCTGTTGTTTTTGTGTTTTCTCTTGGCCCTTTAAAAACAAACACACAAATTTAAAATATGAGACAAAATTTGTGGGGCTTTCTCAAGCTTCATGACACATGAGCACCATGTGAAATCATTAAATACCAGATACATGTACGCATGCATTTTGCCTCCATCTGTCTTAAATCTCATCTTACCTCAGTGGGGTCAGACATCCTTCTCATCACATATTCTAAAAGCTGCTGAAGTCAGGGGGAGACTCGCTTTTTCTTTCTCCCCAACAGTGAGGGGCAACCAATATGGTAATGGGAAAATGAAATCCAGCAGCATGCTTGTATATCTCTGCAATAGTAATTGTGAACTGAGACAAGGAAAGACAATACTGCCCCCCAGGTGTGGAAAATGTAATAACCAGCTCGAAGACCAGAGAAGGGTGAGAGGGAGGAGATCTCAGCAGGCAAGTATACCTACAGAGAACTATAATAAGCCACTTCTGTTGCCTTTGTTTAATTAATAATGCCTAGCATTTAATCAGTGTTGATTAACGTTATTGTGGTCTTTACTGAACTTGATCTAACATTTGAACAGCAGCAAATCTTTAATTAATTTTTGCAGCACTACAAAGGAAAAAGTAAACAGTGACTTCATAACTTAGACAAGTGTGTTTAGATATAACTTCAAAGAAAATAGGATTTTGATGTAAATGAAACTGACGCAGGCTAATGAGAGAAGGTGCCAACAAAAGCAATAAGTCACAGCTGCAACTTTTTCTAAGTATCTTTACATTTAAGGCATTCTCTACCTTACATTATTATAAAAAATAAAAAATAAAAATAAAAACTTAACAGGGCTCCAAATGGATGTTAGACAACTATCTCCATCAAAGCAAGCAGCAAACACATCAACAGCCCTTGAATCCCTTCCTTTCTCCTCACACACTAACTCTCTCTCTCTCCTATGCAGTTCAGCTCGTTGTGCCTGACTGTAGCTAATCTGGCTGTAAGCAGTGTGGGCGGCAGTGGGCAAGGGCACAAAGGGGCTGCTGGGTAAAAAAGAGGAAAAAAAAGGAAGAAAAAACTGTGGGGAGACAGCAGTGATTGACGGCTATAATTAGCTTGCTGAAGTTGTGGCAATGGAACGAGGCTGAGGGGAGGAGTCGGGGTGTTTACACAGCATCTAGTACACTCGGATATACACAAACTTGTTTTGGTTTTTTTTCTTTTTTGCAAACAAATGTCACATGCGTGTGTAGGCATAAAGTATGCACTCATGAAATGATTTCTTAAATATCACAACGCCCACACAAAAAGCTATAAAAAAAAAACCCAACAATATTTATGTGGCTTTAACTTTTCTTTCTTCTTGCAATGAATCAATAAAATCATTAAAACAAAGACACAAAGTATAAATGTGATCAACAAGCTAGCGACCGGGGGCCACGAGTAAAAGCATCCTCATTAAGTGTCGTAACCGTTAGTGTAGCAGCTACCGCCTCAGTGGTTTGGACCCAAATGTATTTATTTTTTCATGCAAAGATCCGGGACACCTCACAGCAAAACGCGCAGTGCACTTAAACATGGAATCTCAGCATTAGCAAAATCTATACTGGGGAAAAGAGACAAGGCAATAATGGGCAACCCTGTCAGGGCCTTCAAGCAACACAACTTCTGATCACTTTAATGGAAGTTTTGCACCCGGTCTCGCTCCTCTTGGCTCCTTTTATGTGGAATATCATGTCACTGTCAGCGTGGCCATTAAGGCAGAACGAGGAAAAGAGGGGTGCAAGTCTCTGCCAAATGGTCCAGAGAAATGAGGATTCCATCAGGCTGACAGACCCCTTGCTGGCTTTCAGAAAAGGTGTCATTTGCTTTAATTTGATTGTTGTTGGGGAGTTTTTTTGGTTGCCAATAATATGGCTTTTATTTAGCCCACCTGCAGATCTTCCTCTTTTTGCCCTTTGGCAAATAGGCTTACCCGTACCTGCATGCAGATCGTTTTAGACCATTTAATATTCAGACACAGATAGGAGCAGTTTACTTATATCAAAGATTTTCTGAGCTATAATGATCATCTAAATTATTTTGTATGCAAAAAAAAAAAAGGATCTAAATTTGGAATTTGTGTTTTTATAACATTAGTTATTATTCCGTGCACCTAATGAATCTGTTTTATTTTGCAGTTAAAAATTACTACTGTCACCTGAAGGAATTTATTCCAAGGACCACTGATAAAATATGCCGCAATATGCCAGCATTTGGCTGTTCATTGAGAAAACATTAAAAGAGGAACACGGCCACTCACACATATCAGATCTTAGTGACTGCGACTGCATATGTTTAAAAAAAAAAAAAGTTGTATAAGCCCTTTTGTGGCTCCACAAAGTCTGATAAACTGCCTCAAGTGATGCTGGCAATGAATGGACTGTGTAGTTTGAAAATGAACAAATCTCTGAGTGTGGCGCTATAAAGAAATGAGCTTACTAGACCTCTGTAGCCTGCTCCTTTTTCTCTGCTGGAGGCTAGTGGCCTTGGCCACATTAGCTGCTAGTAGCATTACACACCTCGCAAACGCCAATCACACTGCCAGAAATCCATTTGCATCATGAGCAGAGCAGGTGCCAGGCTTGCTAAGAAGGAATGTGTGAAAACGAAAAGATATCTTTAGTTTTCCTGCATTTACACTGATGCTTTTTACTGCCTGTTATAAGTCTGGCAATGGTGCAGCGCTACAGCCAATTTTGAATCACCAATTAACCTAACATGCATGACTTTAGTTGGATTACCCAGATAAAAGCCACCCTGAAAGTACATGCAGATTCCACACAGAAAGGCCCCAATTGACCAGGAGGTTCAAAGAAGGAAAGTGCTTGCTGTGAGGCACTAACCACTGCACAATGGCGTCACCCAAATTTTTGCAAATATCTAATCAGCGTGTGCCAGAAATGTGAAGCATTTAGCTACGTAGACATGGTCAAGGCAATCTGCTGACATTGAAACTAAGCATTAGAATGTGAAAGAAAGCCAGAAATGCATTTTGATACATACAATAATAACATCTTGTTGCAACCAAGGTTTGCAGAAGAGCATCTCTGAATGTGCAACACGTTGAACCTTGAAGCAGATGGGCTACAGCAGCAGAAGGCCACACCAGGTGCCACTCCGTTCAGCTAACAACAGGGAACAGGGGCTAGAATATGCACGGGCTCACCAAAGTCAGACAGTAGATGATTGGAAAAACATTGCCTGGTCTGATGAGTCTCAATTTCTGCTGCAGCATTCAGATCGTAGGGTCAGAATTTGCTCAACCTACCACTAAATATAAACTGAGAAACACGATCTACCTGATTATATTTGCTTACCATGTCTATCCCTTTATAACCCCAGTAAAATAGTCTTCTAATGGCTACTTCCAGAAGAATTACATCATATCACAAAGCTAATATGAGCTCAGACTGGTTTCTTGACAACGAGTTCAGTGCTCTTAAATGGCCCACACAGCCACCACGTCTCAAAGGAGCAGCTCTGGCATGTGGTGGGTCAGGAAAACCACATCATGAAGGTGCTCCCCACAAATCTGCACAACTGCAAAATGCTATTAAAGCCTGATATTACTAGCAGATATTGGCCCACCATGGATCTATTGTTATGCCCTAATATGAAAAAGTTTTTTATGGAATATGTGCAGAAATACTTTGTCCAGCAGAGCTCTGACTTCAATGTTTTCTTTGCTCTCAGCAGTGTCTGCGGCACATGCAGTCGCAGTAACAGTCAAATAGGAAGTGCTGTGGAGTGCAATGGTGTTCATGCAACTAGTTAATGCAATGAATGGAAAGGTAAAATAACTGTGGCATCATGACTATGATGCATAGTCATAAATATATCTGCAAATATATGGACTGGAATTTTTTTTTTCCCTGAAAATTGGTAGCGCCAAAAAAATACAAAATAAAATCCAATATTAGTCGGTTGCTTGTGAATGTTTGCATTCTCTTGCTAAATCTCTAAAAGAATTAAAGGCAGTTGCGAAGGCAAGAGAGGTTCAACCCAGTGCTAGCAAGGAGAAAACTAATAAATGGCTGGTTAGCATATTAAGGCACTGAATATGAATGACAGTTATCCTGACTCAACACCGTGGCTGAAATATTTTTTTTAAAAGATGGCCAAGTTTATACACTTTGTACTGACTCATAAAACCGTGCTACAGCAAATCCATTTTAGTACTCCATATCTTCAAAATTCAATTTCCCCTTAGACAAATGTGCACGGAAATTGTTCCCTTTACTACTGATGACAAAAACTGATGAGTTTATGTATCCAATTCTGAACAACTGCTACAGTTTCTGTAAAAACCTTTCCGTCTGTCCTCCCTCCATCAGCGTTCGCCGAACGACTCGCAGCAGGTAAGTTAACCATCTGTGCCGTGATTTAGGACAGCTTAGCTGCTACAACCCTCAGCGCCCTCGTGACACGCAGAATTCATAGCTACAACCTCTTATTTTAATAAAGGGCCGACTGCTAGGAGCCCGCACTGTATTTCTTGTTCGGTGAGAGTTTTCAGAGTACTGTCCTAATCCACTGCTGGCCCACTATAATTTCCTTGTGTGTCACGGTTCCCCGCTGCGCTGGCCGGAATGAGGACCCCAAACACGGACGTAAATGCAGGACTGGAGTTTTATTCA
>JAVDPK010001082.1:515849-529745 GCA_034780415.1 Cichlasoma orientale
ATTTTGATTGGGTGGGCAAGAATCAAATTTGGGTGGGCTGAGCCCACCCTTGTCCTATGCTACCGCCGGCCCCGGTACCCAACATATTATATCAAACATGAATGGTACCCAACCCTATCAGTTACACAGATGTTTTAAGGTATCGTAGGTGATTGTCTTGAAATGTATCGAGAACTGCAGAACCGCTACATCATGATACCATTGTTATCATGAGCAACGTATCGTGACATTAGCATATCCCGAGTTACTCTAGAAAAAAATATTTTGTTTCACCATAAACAGAAAATTTGAGCGACAAGATCCCAAGAAACATAAAAGACGCTGTCATTGTCACAATTCTTTTTTCTTTTAGTTTTTTTCAGGTCTGTTTCAGTCTGAGGGAGCAATAAAGAAAGAAACAGTCACGTTATTTCAGTAATAGTCTTGCCACCTTGCTGAATTTATAACCCTTTTTTAATATGGCAGAAGATGGCAGGAAGGAATGAGGAAAGGGGAGGACGATTTTTATCTGAGAGAGGAAGAATGACAGTTCCATTACCTGAGAGTCGAAGATGCTTCATGCAATCCAACAAGAGGACTTTTTTTCCCATCCAATGAGTGCTTATCAATACTGAAGGCATACCATTTTGAACCATCAGCGGTGAGGGCTCTCATCGATCAGACCCTGAAAAGTCAATCATAGTTTTCACTAATCAAAGCCTGCAAAGATTTATGAGTCATCTTCAGACCGCACTCACATGGCGTACCTGGTGAACCATCGTACCGTATCTAATAAAGTAAATCATACCCACTTAGTGAAGTGTTGGAGGTTTAATGTCCACTCGCTCTGTAGCACTATCTTTAGCAGCTCGTAATCTAATAACCTCTCTGTGGCTGGATTTGGTTTAGCCATTTCATCGCTCTTTAAAAAATTCAACGGGGCCGTCGTATCCATGGAGATAACAACGGAGACCAAATGTTCCTCATGCATTATATTTGGATTGCTCCCTGGAAGTCCTCTTCTGACCACACGCGCATTTGTAATTTCACAGTGGACCTCAGACTTCCACAGAAAGCAAACATGAATGTGGGTGTCAAACTGGCCTGACCTTCAAGTCAGTGATTCTCACTGGTAATGAGAGTTGTGTCTCAGGCAATGACCCAGAGACCAAAGAGCAATCATGGTCTCTGATGACGCATCAGGGCAGGAGCGTGACCGCGAATATTCTTGGGTTTTTTTCTGACATTGAGTGGGTTAACTGCCTTGAATTTGTCCACCAGCTTCAGCCCAACATGCAGTCAACTTCAAGTTTACTGAGGCATCCTTAAGAACAAGAGGGAAATCATTTGCTGCAAATGACTAAACTGTGGGATGCGCTATTATTTCATTTCAATAAGGAGATACTTTTGAGACATTTTAACATAATTAACTGAAGCACGGCGATTAAGTGATAAACTGTTTGCCAGTTAGACTCTAATGAAAGTGCAGAGCAGAGTCCCAGCAATGGTAGAAAGCAAGTCAGGATCCCCATAAGCCATGTGGCGGTGGTGTGGTGGAGTTGAACAGGTGGAGACCTGGATGAGTTAAGTTTGACAGCGTGGAAAAGCAGAAGGGACAAAAAGAATAAAATAGCAGACCAACCAAGTGGATACAGATCATTCTTACTGTACATACGCAGAGGCTTCATTGTGAATCCACTCACACACTGCATAAAAAAAAAGGCAGGGGTTTGTTTTGGGCTGCATCACCACTATCGTCAGTCCCCACTCAGCACATCCACCACGTTTTACTCTCAGGAACTTTTCATCTTCCCTAATCTCAAATTCCGTTTCAAGACATGATTTTTAAAGTAGGATTAATCAAGTGCCCATGAAAAAGTTGACAAGACCAAGAGGTATTATTTTAATTATTTGTAGTATGTTTCTTTTTTTTTTTCCTGTGTATGTAGTCATAGTAAAAAAAAAAAAAAAGAAAAAAAAAGAAAATAAAAAAAAGTGCACCCAATTTCAATTCTGAGATTTTACGCATCAGGACATAATAAAAATAATCTGGTCTTCAGCATCTTTTAAAATTGGGAAAATACAGTCCTACCTCAGATGAACAACAAAACATGATACAGTATGTTACACCATAATATTATTTATTTGACTAAAACTAAGCCACACCTATACCTGCACCTTAACTATGTACCCCCTCACTGCTACCATAGGAACTAAGAGTATAAATAGCAGCCAGGTGCTGCTAATCAATGCACTTGATTAACTGATCATCAGCAGGTGTGGCCTCCTCTAAAACAGCAGACATCTTGGCAGATGTCTTGGCAGCAGACCCTTCCCTTCAATCAGAGAAGGGTCAAAGTCCGGACCTCAGCTCGATTGAAGTGCTGAGAGAGCTGTGCATAAACAAATGCCCACAAACCTCAATGAACTGAAGCAACGTTGTAAAAAAAAGGAGTGGGCCAAGTTCCTCCAATAAATATGAAAAACTGATAAAAACAATTATTTAAGTTATTGCCACTAAAGGTGGTTCTACAAGCTACTGAATCATGGAGTGTACTTAGTTCGTTACACACTGCTTCTGCATGTTGTCTTAGTTGTTGTTAAATGAATAATGACATGGTGTTACATGTCATGTGTTGCTGTTGGGGGTGTGGGGTGTGGGGGGTTAACACCTGTTACCAACACGTTATTCTTGGCCTGGGAGAGTAAGGGTTGTGGAACTGTTGTTAACTTGTTATGGTGTATTGGCCAGTGCATTGATCACTTTATGAGCTTCACACAAATACAGTTAACCCAAGTGTTTGGACGACATCTAATCAACACTGACCAGTTATTACTGTCAAAGCGGCCGCTCCAGCTCCCATTCTGTTATGATGTCAACAAGGCTAATGGTTATCAAATGGTAATTAAACTTCAAACATGGATCAATTGAGCACATGGAAGCAATCTTCTTGGGGGCAGCAGGGGCTCTAATGTAAACTGTCAGCCAAGCATAAATAATCAATTGCCAAAAATTCCGGAATCAGGCATCGCACTGACGCCTGACACATCTATTCGCTCAACACTGACCTCTTCTCATTCTGCTACCAGTGCCGAGCTAGCAGAGGGAGAAACGAGCAGCCTTGTCTTAAGGCGGTTATAAAACTGTCCATTATTCACTCCTATAATTAAATACAAGCACATTCGATTAAAAAAAAAAAAAGGATACTAAAGTGTAATTTTTACATCTGCATTCATATTACATGATGGTGAATGTGTCGGGGGCCTGTTTTTAATACTAATCCAAATCTCGGCGTGTGATGTTATAATTCAACCCGCTATCATGTGAGCGCTGTACATTTTAAGAGCCACGAGACAAAAGATACAAAGTATCTTAGAACAGTTAAGCTAATATCATTTAATGTTAATGACCTGCATTTCAAAGCCATACGACTCCATCCCCCAAGAGCCAGTGGATTTAAACTTTAATACCGATGAATAATTAAAGTTCTGGTAAAAGACCATTTAGCCGTCCAATAAAGACAAAGAGAAGTGCCACGTTAAATGCCGAAATTTTGAATAGGTCTAGAATAGTTCTCATTTAAAGTATTAAATTACACTGATTCCTCTTTTGTCAATAAGGTTAAAAGCCATTAGCTGCACTAAGTAATGAAAGATCCCCTCAGAGAATCTGAATACTGCGTGCTACTTCCAACTGGAAGCCACCTGTCCTAACTAAAAATATTTATTTAACGTATGAGCTTGTTAGGGATTGTTTGAGCTTCATAGGGCTTCTGTAATACCAACAGGATTACTGAGCTACAGGATGAGGCAGAGCCTGAAAGGCAATGCCTTTGCTGAGCAAGCAATCTCAGAAACTACAAAACCAAGCATGCAAAACTGAGCGTGTGTGTGTGTGTGTGTGTGTGTGTGTGTATACCCTTCATTCTGACTAGTGAAGGTTCATTGTGATAACTATAGCTTTTGCAGAGCCGAGCCACACATTCAAAAAGACTAAACAGTGAGAGATAAATGAAATCGCCCCGTCATCGACGGCTGATGCCAAGTGCCATTATGCACAGCAGCAGGAGAGAATGATAGGTCTTAAAGAAAACAAGTAGCATCCGCACTTTTGGCCTAATGTGAGTACTCCAAGTCATCATTTTTGCGAGCATTAATGACATTTGCCATCACTACTGGGCAAAAACTTCATTACACAGGCATAAATGCATAAAGACTCAAAGTTGGGCCGCTGGGTAAACGAGGCTGTCTTTTTTTCCAGTAGAATCCGTAATGAGTATTTTCAAAGTCATCTACTTTTGCCTGATACATTAAAACATAAAAACTGAGAAAAAAATAAACTGCTTAATTTATGTTTTATCTTTTTGAATTCCAAGATGTCTTGGCCAAGAAAACTACTCTCCACTGACAACTCAGCAAATTTTAACCTTAAGCTGAACCCACGGGGTCGTACTGATGAGCAGAAAAATGGCAGTGGTCAACACAAAGTGGGAAGTGACTTACCCCAGGCCACGTTCTATCATGACAAACGCTCACTGCTCTTCTCAGTCTCTTGCTGCCATCTTCGCCTTGCTCTGTCCTTCAGGCTGATGGAGAGGGCAAACAGGCTGAACTTGGGCCGTCGGCCGGCTCGTGATGAATGAGTTTGGGCATGTCGGGTGTTGGGCCATAAGATGCCGCGCTTCAGATAAATGCCTGTGCTTAAGGTTTTAAAGCATTCTCTTCTCCTAATAAAGATGTCTATCATCTGTGAATAAGTAACCTTGTCGACCCGCCGGGCCGGCGCTGAGCAAGGGGTGGAGGGTGAGATCAGCAACCCACAAATCAATCACGCATAAACAACGTGACAAGATGAACTCGCCTCCGATAACAATTCCAAGAGAATATTGCAGCATAAAAATGGATAATGAAAGCCAAGAAGCCATGCCAGTAATAGCATCAAGCTAATAAAAGAGATAAGCAATCAAATGGGAAGCTGACTTGCGGTAAGGGGAACAATATCGGTTCTCATTCTTTCTGATGGCACAGAGGGGAGTGTGTGTGTGTGTGGGGGGGGGGGGGGGGCACAAAGCTGGAGCAACCCCAACTAAAAGAAAGGATTTTAAAAAATCACCAAACTTTAAACTACAAACTAATTAAAATCTAAAACATTCAGGCAAAGAGGTCTTGTACATGACGTGGAAGTTACTGGACGTATTGCAGGTGCAGTGTACACTGGATCAGTACTAATTATTTCCAGTACTGTGGACTGTATGGGCTCAAGAAGAAGGTGTCTAATTGCAGTGTCTGCTGTTCTCGTGTCAGTGGCTTGAGAACACTGAAAATACAACAAAATTCAGGACTGTGCTATGTGTGCTAGGAATGTGTTATACTGTGAAATACATACAGTCAGTGACAGGCTAAACCCCCACGTGTGAGAATTGTTTCAGGCAAACCCTATGTAAACTACGCCTTGCAAAAACAGCGTTTAGTCTATAGAGAAGGGGAACTGGCCAAACGAGAAAGGGTCAGGGAGGCTCGGGAAAAGGGGTGGGAGCAGACGGAAGAAGAGGGAATTGGCAGAAAGGTGCAGGACAGGAGCTGTGTGGCTGGAATCTGCGTCATCCTCCTCACTCCATCAACTCCAATACACACGCTCAGATGATGCATGAAAATCCATTTATCCTACGAGCCAGGAGGGAAGATGGCTCAGAAAAAAAGATGGGGAGAGATACAAAGGGTGGATTGAAGGATCTCTACTTGTAGTGTATGAGCAAAACCAATGTTACCAATGAGCATCGAATTTCATAGTAAGTGAAGGCAATTCACTTACTATTCTCAGTAGCAGACGGGTCTGGAACACGGCCATATCTCAGCTGTCTTGAGGACAGTCTGATGAACAAATGAACAGGTATTTTCCATTGGATTGGCAGCGGCGTGGCGGTGGTGATTCTAAATTGAATGGTTGTCTGTCTCTGTGTTAGCCCTGTGATAGACTGCCGACCTGACCGGGGTGTGCCCTGCCTCTCGCCCAGACAGCTAAGATGGTTTCCAGTCCCACCTCCAGTGACCCTGAATCGGATAAGTGGAAGAAGATGGATGGATTAGTCTGGCCTTCATGCTACAAGTTAAGTATTTGTTTCAATTTTGTTTGAAAGTCCTGAAACATTAAGACCAAAATCCCGTAGCCAATGTGTTCACTAAAGGGCATCAAACTCACTTTACGGGCCAATTGCCCGTGACTTTATCTTTTCGAGGTTTGTCCTATAGATTTGCTTGAAGCAATCTATACACAAATGCAATTTTGTCTCAAAAGGCATTAATTATTGAGGCAGCTGTTTGCTATTTACATTTTTTAAAAACTGCCTTAACAGAGGAAAAATACTTAATCCATGATCATTTGTCTAAATTCAGCGTATAGGCATGAAACAGCTTGCACTCCAGCAGAAGGAGCTTTCAAAGACATAAAAAGAGAACTTCAGGAAAGCCGAGTCTCCTCATTAGTAAAGATGTTCCACTGTGACAGGCTGTGTGGCCAAACAACCTTTTTTTAAGAGGGTAACCTTTCTCAGTGAAAACTGCAAACAACTTTGGGATGTTATCATCTACAGTACACAACATCATTAAAGATTCACACAATCTGGAGAAATCTCTATATCTGCAAGAGATAAGGCAAAAATGCAATACTGAACACACAGTCATCAGACAGCAGTGCATTAAAAACCGATGTGATTCCCGCATGGGCTGAGGAGCACTTCTGAAAGCCACCATCAGTGAACACAGTTTGTCAGTGCATCCATGAGCGCAGGTTAAAACTGTAGCAAGCAATGAAGAAAAAAAAAAGATACATTAATAACATCCAGAAGTGCAGTCGCCTTGTCTGAGCTCAAACACATTTAGGATGCACTGAGTCAAATGTCATATGATCGGAGGAATCAAAACTGAAATTTGTTTTGGGCCAGACACTGTGTCCTCGAGGCAACAGAAGAACGCACAGATCAAAAGCCGGCATCCGTGATGATAAGGCAGAGCATCAGTGGGCTCTGTGCACTACAAAAGCAAACACAAAGCAGGCCTCAAACTGTTCTGAATTTCTATATAAAGCGCGAGTGTTGTTAAAATAAGAGGTGATGGAACAACATGCTCCTTTGCGATGTGCTGCTTGTATCGAGTTCAAAATGAACATATATTTCTCAATTAAAAGTTAAGGAAGTAAAAGTCAGAGGGACCGCTCAGGTGGGGCGGTTTGGACACAAAATCAGGGAGGCAAGGCTGAGATGAACACGTGAGGAGGAGGGATGGTGGATAATATTGGGCAAAGGATGTTGAAGATGGAGCTGCCAGGCGGGAGGAGAAGAGGAAGACCACAGAGAAGATTCATGGATGCAGTGGAGGAGGACATGCAGAGGGTTGGTGTGAGAAGAGGATGCTAGAGATGGGATGAGACGGAGGCAGATGATATGCTGTGGGGACCTCTAAAGGGAGCAGCCAAAAGGAGAAGAAGTAAAAGTAAACTTTTTCAACATTTGATATGCTGTATTTGTGCCATTTCCTACAAAACCAGGTTTATATGATTCGCAAATCATTGCTTTCTGTGTTTATTCACAGTGTCTCTCTTTTAAAAACCAGACTGTACAATTAAAAAGAAAGGAAAACTGTACGTATTGATAATCCTCTGCAAGAATGACGATAATCGGATCTCCTGAAACATCATTTGAATTCAAGAGGGAACCTATTGCGCAGATACCCTTAATTATTTTACATTTCAGTGAATGGCTTTTATTTTAACCTAATGACCTTTAAAGACACAGCTGAAAAGATTAATGTGTTGTTGACTCTTGCGTTAAACTGATCTGCCCTTAGTGCTCACAGAGTCCAAGAGCGTGCCGGTGTGACAGGTGCACCGTACAGGCTGCATCTCGCGACCTGACACGAGGCACTCAAGAAAAATGAACTTTTATGCGTTTCCTTGCTGGAGATGCATGTACTAATGCGCACTACAGAACAAATACTTCAGCAATTTCTGCAGGGGATTTTACCGTTATAACTCTGCTACTTGTTGGTGTTTATCTGGTTCTGAGCGTGAGTAACGTGTGACTGTAAACGATCCCTGCTTCAAAACCTCAGACAGACTGTATGAAATACACTGCGGTGTAGTACTCGTGAATTTAAGCGCTCTTGACAAAATGTCATTCGGGATGTTCTCGAGCTCCCGTCTCACTTGTGGACACAGGTGTTGGACGTCCTCTGTAATTGCCCCCCATGGTTCGGCTGTCTGAAGCACACCTGGACTCCCGCAAAGCACACCAACAGTTGTGACTGTCAGGAAAGCGTGTGTGCACATGTCTCATCATGAAGAACAGATTTGTTTTTTGACAACCCTCTGAATTCCCTGAACTTTTTAAGTCAATGAACTATATAATTGCTTTGAAAACATTAGTTTTTGGTGCTTCTGTTGCTACAGGGAAAAGTAAAGTATAGAATGATTTGCAAATTACGCACAGTTGTGGCGTTGCATTTAAATATGTTTTGGACTAATACTTTCTTTGCAAGGACATTAATGTTAAACTCAAGTTTTATTAGAACTTGATACGTGCAGATTACCCCGTGACACTTCAGGGAGATGAGAAAGAGCGAACAAACAAACGTTTGTTTATCAAAGCCGGGCCAGCGTGTGATTTGACTGTGTGTCAAAAGTCCATTTGTCTTGCTGAACAAGGTGGCAGAAGCCGGCCAGGATTAAAGAACTGGGTCTCTGGCCGACTCTCACCTTCAGCACTCTCTCAACTGGGAATGAGAGTGCTCCATCATCCAACGCGCTCTGTGACACCAGCTGGGCAACTAGGTGGAAAGAGCAATGGGGTGTCGTGCGCTCCACGAGCACCTTCCTTTTTGCCACAGCGAGGTCTGCTTTGGTTTTCGGCTCACGCCTCGCCTGCACATGAACAAAGAGGAAGCACCTTGGTGACTGCTCATGATCAAGGCCATTACCACTGCCCACAATAAACAGCGCAAAGCCTTTTGTCTTTTTTGACACCTTAAAGTTACCAGAAAATTAGGTATATGCTCACCTATTGGTTATGATATTGTAAAATTTCACACTGCACCAACATCATCATCATCACTACGTACACGACACAGGATATAACTCTGCTTTGGCTTCAGCGATTTATGTGAAATGCCCACATTGAAATGATGCACAGGAAAAAGCAAGAATGGTGACAATTTTCCTGAAAAGGTCATACGGACTTTATTCAGCGAGCCACCGTCTTTCCTTAAACTCCATCACACGGTTTTGCCGCCTGCCGCAGCAAACGTGATTAGAAGCAACAGCCCCAGAAGGGAGTTGAACCCCCGTCTCCTGGATGAAAGTCGTGTTTGACTCGAGCAACCGCCATGCCATTCACTTCCAAATGTTTCTTTCAGCATCTCACCATCAGGGAATTTGTGTGTCCACCACAATAAAGCTCCTAATTGGCTTTCCATTGGCATTGTTTCCACAGCGCAGCCACATAATGTATTCTTCAGAGGTTGTGGTCATTTCGGATATTTTTGTGAGATCAGGTTGGGTTTCTAATTTAGCCTTAGTAAAGGCCAGTCTGTTGTTTGACTTTCTCTCCTTCAACTTGTTTTTTAACAAGAAAATGCTTCCTGTTGTTTGGATCGCATTCATTTTAATTAGGGACTGTGGGCATCGCAAGACGACAACATGCATTTTAATTTAATCTAATTACCTGAAAAGCAGGACTCTATCCATAACTGTCACTTTTTAATCACGAGGTTCCTTTACAACAGCAAGAAAATAAGTGAAGTGTTTTTATTTTTATTTATTTTTTTATTTTCTGGTCACAGCAGCTCGGCTTCATGCAGAACATCAGTGCAGTTTGAGGGGGTTTATAAAACCAAGAAGAAAAAAAAAAGAGAAAAAAATTTAAACAGATATAATCTGCATCATTTCCAGTCAACGGGGAGAATCGAATCCTTATTAATTGCCAAGCATAACATGCATGCACTTAAAGATACAGAAAAAAAATGTCTATCTGGAATGCATGGGGAGTTCTTTCACATTTGCCCCCAAACAGTCATGCTGAAAATCTAAGGCAAATTTTCATTTTACGGCCCGTCAGCTCCCTGATACAGAGCAAATGAATGCAGCAGCAAACAAATCTATCAAATCCTACATCAAAACAACTGTGCTCTCTCTCTCTCTCGCTCCCTGTGACTTAAGGACACAGACATAGCAGAAAAGAGAAGTGCAGGAGGAGAAAAAGAAGTGTTAGTGAAAGGCACAGAAGGCAAAGTGGACTGCACTGAAAGCAACCTGCTGGCTTCTGAAAGGCCCTCAGCAAGGAAGTTGCAACAGTACTGGATAACGGCAAACTCCGTTTGATCAAGGAGAGCAAATTATTGCTCCCAGGGCGTGCAGGGTTTTCCTGCACATGCTGTACACTTCTTTACTTGAGCTGAATGTCCAGAATCACTCACAAATGTGATGAATGAAAACTAATGTTCTTAACGCAACGCTGTCCATGACAGACACCACGACACTAGCAAGTAATAACAGCTGTATGTTAATGCATTACAGCTAGGGTGCTGAGGTTAGTGTGTTATACATAACAGACTCAAAAGAGCTCCTCCCAAAAGGTGCACAGCCAGTCTTTGTTTGTGGTGCAATAAATATGTAAAACTGGATCCCCTGCAGTGTTCAAGCTGTTGCAAAGACAGGCTGGACCGGAGGGATTAGCCGACCACGAAATCATCTCTGTGTTTGCTTTAAATATTTCTAAGCTTCAACCAGTGCTGCTGTGGCAGCTGAGAAAGGGGAAACAAGGGTCAGGAAGAAATAGCTAAGCTGCAGAAGCAGAGGAGGAGGGCAGCGTCCAACACGCTGGTGAGGGAGAGCCAGCTAAGGCGGAAGCAACAGGTCAGACAGACGTGAAAGTCTGCAGCTTCTGCCAAAAATAGAGTCTGGGTGTGTGTGGGAAACACTTGGGTCATGTTTTAGAATTTGAAACATTTCTCCACAGTGAAGGGAAACAGTTAATATGAGCGGCATAGAAGTTTGTATTTAGAATGCAAGAGTCCCCGCTGCATCATTTATCCCAGCAATTTGACTGGCATAACATGATGCCTTACTGTTGACCCAGCGACTCCCTCCAAAATGCTCAAAATGAGAAAGGTTTATGTTCGACGCAGAGCGGGAAAACAATGGGTCTTTCAGGAGCTTTGAGGCGTGAAGATGGCAAATGAAAGTACAGGTTGGAACAGCTCAGAGCGCACTGATGTATAGGGCAGTATCAGTTCAGTTCGATGCTTCTCATGAGGCATTATGGTGGGCTGAAAATGTCAATTTCATGCCATATAGACTTTGATTAAAGAGCCTAATGGATACCTGTCTGGAACATGACATGTTAATCAGTATCTTTTCATCGAGCTTTTTGTCCATCTCTGCTTGAGCGTTCCTTGCTTTCCACAGGAATGGCAAGAGGAGAAATGGAAGAGATGTGCACAAGATGAGACATTAGACCTTTAATTAGAGAACACTTTTGAGGCCACTGTGTCTACCTCAGTGGTTCTACTAAATGCACGCCGCATAATGATGTTCTTGAGAATGCTCTGAGGCACTCAGATTGTTCTTGGTCCTCCGAGCATAATGACATAACTGGACCTTTAATTTGTGATGATACTGGTTGATTTAATAACGAGCGAAGTAGCCAGATATTGACATCACACATAACTCTGTAGCTCCTACATAGAAATGAAAGCCTATACTGTCCATCTATACAAACACAGTCGTGCCTGAGTTGTGATTTAGGGATTTTTTTTTCTTTTTTTATTGCTAGCGCTGATGAAAACCACTAAAATTAGACCCTCTTCATCTGAGTTTTTATTTTTCCAGCAAGTCACTGCACTTGAATTGATGACTTTGGAGAAATTAATGTGTGGCTGGGTTACTTTCAAAAGGCTCAGAGTACTGTGAGAGGGGGAGAAATGCAATCAGTCATCAATGGCCATAAATTTCTCTGCAGAGTGAAAAGAGACTGAAGAATTTGTGCTGACACTGTAAAATAGTTTGACAGAACGCTGGCTGGTTTTACAGTTATTTTTTCGCAATGAGTCTTTCCATTAGGGAAATATCTGCTCCTAGTTTATACCTCCACAGAGCGGCTGAAAATGTGTGTGTGTTATATATATATATATATATATATACACTGTATCTCAGTGTGTACTGTATGTGTTTGGTCTGCATACATCAAAGCAGCAGAAGCAAGGAAGCAAGTGGCTAGAGGATGAGGTCATATCCATTTGATAAGTGCGACTGAAACCATTTAATTGCATAAACCATATCTCATCGTGTCACCAGGACCTATTACTTAGGAACCTGGGTGATAAATTGCACTTTAAAAGGAAATAAACTCTATCAGAAATCAACTTTTTAATGAGCATGTGCACTGAATTACCTGCCATCTTGCAGACACCACTCATAGATAGATGATATACATGATATAAGTCAGACAGGGTAAACCACATTATTTTAAGTTGCTGCCTTCATCCTCTGAATGGGGATCTTCCCAGACTGGAGGTTATCAGAACGTTGGAGACGTAGCTGGAGCTACTGTACCCGAGAGGGCATGCCCTGGTCATGCCGCACATGAAAGGAGAACTGATACTGCTACATTACAAGCCCCGATCTAAACAGCAATGACCCTCCTGGGGGTGAGGAAACCTCCATCTGCTGATGTGACTGTCCAGTGCGCAGCTGGAAGATCTATTGTGTTGCCATTGCTGAATCACTGAGAGGAAAGCATCAAATATTTGCTCCTCCTGTCACAGCCAGCGTCCCCCGAGAATAGCAGGAGGCAAATAGGGTGGTGTAACTGCCTGCTGTAGTGAGAGTTTGATTCACATTGTCAGCAGTAAGTCAGACTGGACAGACAGGGCTGCACTTTGTCACCTATTCTGTTTATAATGTTTATGGGCAGAATTTCTAGGTGCAGCCAAGGTGTGGAGGGTGGAGGGTTTGGTGGTCTCGGGATCTCGTCTCTGCTTTTTGCAGATGATGTGGTTCTGTTGACTTCATCGGGCGGTGACCTCCAGCTCGCACTGGGGCAGTTTGCAACCGGGTGTGAAGCAGATGGGATGAAAATTAGCACTTTGCCCTATGACAGCTGGCATCGGTTCGGGTATGTCTGAAACTTTATAATGTGCAGTAATATGTGAGGTGCATATTATTAATCTCTAACCAGCCAATCACATGGCATTTAGAAATGTAGACAACCTGATGAAGTTCAAACCGAGCATCAGAATGGGCAAGAAAGGTGACTTTGGGTGATTGATCATCTCTAGGTCTTACAGAGAATGGTCCAAAAAAGAGAAATTATCCAGTGAGCGGCAGTTCTCTGGGTGACAATGCCTTGTTAATTTCAGCGGTCAGAAGACAATGGCCAGACTGCTCCGAACAGTAACTCAAATAATCACTTGTTACAACCGAGGTGTGCAGAAGAGAATCTCAGAATGCACAGCAAATCAAATCTTGAAGCAGATGAGCTACAGAAGACTGCACCAGGTGCCAGCTAAGAACAGGGATCAGGACTCACAGTCACCAGATCTCAATCCAGCAGAGCAACTCTGGGATGTGTTGGAACGGGTGAGTCGGATGACGGATGTGCAGCAACTGTGTGATATTATCGTGTTAATATGGACCAAAATTGGTGAGGAATGTTTCCAGCACCTTGTTGAATCTGTTCCACAAAGAATTAAGGCAGCTCTGAAGGCAAAACCCTGCAGTAGCAAGGTGTACCTAACAAAGTGGCTGGTGAGCATGAGCGCACTGGTCACTATAACAGAATAAATATCCCACAATGCACTGCTTCTTTTTACTCACTGTTTTTACTCTGTTTATACTTCACTCTGTGTTTAATCATTCTCTGTGTCTCT
>JAVDPK010001082.1:529845-565608 GCA_034780415.1 Cichlasoma orientale
TGACTGTTGGGTTTTCTCTGCAGTATTGTAGGGTCTTTACCTTACAATACAAAGCGCCTTGAGGCAACTGTTTGTTGGCGCTATACAAATAAAGTTGAATTGAATTGAATAGCTGTTTCTTCACACAAGACATGTCTATCTTGGATATATACTCTTGTGTGTAGTAAACAGGTTAAGTATATGCCATATATTATGGGACTATTCAGCAGTGATACATTTGAAATGGCGCATTCACAGCACGCGCCACATGTGTGAAACAGAGAAGACCTTCTCTGTCACTGGTCGCTCAGCAGATAGCAAGCCATGTATGCAGAACTTCCTTTTTTTTGTGGGGGTGGGGTTACAATCTTACATACTGCCACCCCATCCTAACTCTCTTCCAAGTCTCCACCATCCTACCAGCCCACCCCACGCAAACACACACTTTAATCATTTAGATTTCCATTATCACAGCTTCTTCTTCTCATTACTCAACCTAGTTCGCCTCACTACTGAGCCATGAACCAAAATTAATTCATTACCTTGTCTTCGCCACAAGATTGCTATCTTAGCCGGCTCTGAGTTCTTATTTCAAACTCAAACATTTGATGTTTTATTTTTTTCTATATTTTCTCACAAAACCTAGCCAGATTAATTAGAATAACTCAGCTCAACGAGAAAGGAGGCAGGGCACAATACGACTGCTTGGGGGGGGATGGCAAAGAGGAGGAAGACTACAGGATGACTCTGTATCACTGAAGCAGTTTCACAGAGACAGAAAAGTATGAATAGGAGGTTCCCATCTACTTGTCAGTCACAGAAACCTGTGCCTAGCAGCTTTGAACACTGTGTGCGACCATACTCGGCTTGTTCTTTTACTCGTCATCTCTCCCACCCCTCCCATCACCTATTTCGCTCCTGCTTCAGTGCATTTCATATCTAAGGGAAAACAAACAAGCAATGTCATTCCTCTATTATTTGCCAAGAAGCCCACTACTCAAGTCTTGACACTTGCATAATGAGAAGTAGATGTACATGCAGCCCTTCTCAGATGAGAGCTCAATTAAATGATCTGCAAGCAACAGCCCAGAGAGTTTGAGGAGTTCAGTGCGAAAGGGAAAACACAAAGCAGACAGTATGGGAAGTGCAAAGGCAAACGCAGTGTGTTCTTTGCAAGTGCATTTCTGTTGATGGGCTATTTTTAGAAATCGGGAAGAAATTTATCATATATATAGTAAGATGGACAGCCTCATGTGTTACATCACTGGGTCTTCAGTGAGTATTTTTTGTAAGTATGTTTAAATTCCTTCCATACGGTTTGCTTAAATATAAGGAACCACTTAAATCAGGTGAGCTCTTTTTTTCCTGGCTGGAAAATTCTGCCGCTTTGGCAAATATGGGAAACAGGACTCTGAAGCGGCTCTGATGATCTCTTGATAGCCACAAAAAAAAACAAAAAAAAACAGATGAACTCTGGGCTAGGGTGTGATTGTGACTTTGATCAATGACTGGGGAAACTCATTACGAGCGTGGGCCAGTGCGTGAGGCGTACCCTAATTGTGTGCCAGTCTGTAATTCTGTGCTGTAATTGACAGCTGGATGAAGCAGGTGTGCCCAGTAACACAGTAACGCGATGAGCGAGACAAAGGAGAAAGGGACAGAGAGATCACAAGATCAGATGAGGAAACAAGAGAGATAATGAAGGTAAAGGGAGGCTCTTACCATTTCTTGGTATGGATATAAGAGGAGATTTAGTGGGAAATTAGCTATGTGGGTTGTGTACATTTTGCTTTTGGCATTGAATATTTAAATTGTTTAATTGGGTGTTACCAAGTTCACTTTCACATGAGTAATTTATATTTATACCCATCAGTACTGGGGGGAGGGGGGATTACCTAGAGCTGTCATTACACCTGCTTATTTTGTAGCAAAGCAAGCCCTCATCATGTTATCTAAAACTTTCAGTGATGGAGGAAAAGGACAACTAACATTAGATATTAGATAAAAACTGTATTAGGAGTCGAAATGTTGAATCACCGCTGCCCCATTTTCTGTTAATATCCGCTTGAGAATAGTGGGACAAAGGGCTGTGCAATTAAACATAATTTATATTTTGAAATTAAAATCATACACCTACAGGAAACTGCTGGTGTATTATTCATTTTCTGCTTTGCTCCTGGAAACTAGTTACCTGCTCGGTTACCTGTAACCAAGTGGCACACTCCGATGTGAATGAGGAAGCACCAAAAACGGAGTCATCTCCCACAGTTTATGTTAAAAATGCCCGACTTTACAGTAGAAATAAATGTTTGCAGCCTGGTATACAAAAACTGTATTGGTGTCACTGCATGAAGGAGTCTGTGTAGTGCAGGTTCTCCATAATCTAGGTCATGGCAGCCTTAAGAGGTTTGGTTAAAGGGGACTGAGTTCTTTTTGAGGCTCTTGAAGACGACTGACCTCTCATCCAAAGGCTTCTTCAGTTATAACAGCGGGTGGGGAGTCCCGGGTATTTAACCTCTAGTGGAGTAAATATTTTGAGGGGTCTTTTTGCCATTATTAGGTGGTGCAGTCAGGAGAGACAGGAAAAAGTGGGAGAGATGGGGCAAATAAACACACAGCAAAAGGCCTCAGATTAGAGTTAAACCCAGGCTGCTGCATCTAGCCACATTTGTAAGAGAAATTTTAACATTTTCTTACAAAAGTGTTATTTATTCACAACATTGTGCATTGTCTGTGATGCTGATGTCACCGTCACAGTCCTTGCATATTACAGTATTAACCTTTACATATTGTTCAGGTCAAATCTGACCCACTTTGACATTTGCTAGCAGGAAAAATACCCTAAATGTCATTTACTCTGAAATTTGATGACTTTTCCTCACAGCAAGCAGGTCCTGGGTTTGAATCCACCATCTGACCTTTCTGTGTGGAGTTTGCATGTTCTCCCCGTGTCTGCATGTGCGTGCAAAAACATGCAGTTAAGTGGGGTTAGGTTAATTAGTTACTCTAAATTACCCATAGAGTGCAAATGGTTGACTGTCTCCCTGTGTTAGCCTTGCAACAGACTGGCAACATGTCAAGGGTGTACCCTGTCTCTCGCCCTATGGCAGCTGGGATAGGCAGACCCCCCCCCCCCCCACACACACACACACACATCTCATTTCATCTGGTACTTCTATTATTTCCTCTCCTAAGGTCAGTGTGAGTTTACATGCATGAAATAGGACTGAACATCTACCTGTGGTGAATCTGCAGTAGGCTAAATGTGAGATTCAAGCCATGGGGTGCTCCACACCTAGTAAAAAGCTCTCTCTGTTTGTTTGCTTGAAGTGATACACCAATAAAGGGTGAGCGCTTTTGCTGTCTTCTGGCAAGCTGTCATAGACCAGGAGCACAGAATGTTGAATTCAATCAAGCACACCATAATTCCTTGCAGTGTATAAGTGGGGCTGACTCACAGGCTTCTAATGGCTGCTCATAATCAAGCACCATGATTAAGCACTTGGGGAAGTGGGCACACACTGAAAATCCTTTGGAGATGTCCTTTCCCTTAGAGCTAAGTACACTCATTACCTCGCAACAGCGGGTACGTGGGTGCTTCATTAGCTTTTATGCCGATTTGCCTGTATTTGCCCATGGTTTTTCTGATTTCCATAGAGTGAAAAGGCACCCGAAGAGCCCTCGACTGTAACAGTTTGAAGTCTGCATGTGGACCAGGAAAGTCTCAAACTGTAGCAATTTCAAGTTTCATGGTCTCACTCCAAGCAAGAAACGGAAGAATGATTATTTCTTTACCAAAACCATTCATATCAGTCCGAATAATTTTACATAATAGCCTATAAAATTATTGAAAACGGCTTGAAAACGTCATTAAAACATAAATGAAGTGCACTCAAAAACCTTCTCCTTTAACTATCCCAGTGATGTGCAGCGCAACATGATCCACAGACATGCATTTTCCTTTCTCTGGATTAAGGAGAACATCTATTATTATTTTAAAAAAAAGCACTTTTAGGAGGTCATGGTCAGCACAAACCAAGCTGAACCTCTCAGGATGCTTTGATTGTAGACTAATTACAATGTCAGCTCTGCCAGTAGAGACTTGACTTGTTGCAAGAGGCCAGACGGTGGATGACATTTTCCACATGGCGTGCGACATTAGATATCCAGACAGATGCTTCAGCCAAACAGAGTCATTAGTAAGAGCCATCAAGGTCCTGAACCAATAACCACAACATTGACCACGGCCATCTGTATTCCAAAAACATCATGAATCTGCTTAAAGAGCGTTATTAAGACAGAATAATTGTTAATTTGGTCTTCACTGAAATTTTAATTTCTCCAAACAAAAAGTTGCATTTCATAGCATCTGCGCACATCGCTCTGTTCATCAATAAATACACAGTTTTTAGGATTTTATTTCCAAGTATCGTTCCGCAACAATGGTGCGCAAATCCAGACCTTGTAAGTTTGGGTGCATGCAACCACACAGACATGAGGCGTAACAGATGATGGATTGCCACTAAGTGTTTTCTGGATCATATTACAGTCCATAGATTATAACCATTACAGGTAAACCTCGTAGTAAAAAAAAAAAAGAGTAGTCTAATTAGTTCTCTCTTCAAGTATGCACATCTTTGGTTGGACACATTCATGATATATTGCCTCTTTAAAAATTTAGAGAAGCAAGTAGAATGCCACTTTAATCGAGTGTTTTACACCTTCCAATCTGTTTACCCTTGTCATCATAATGAGACTTGAAATTCTTAAATGGATCTTGAAATGATTTATTGATGATGATTTGCTTGATATTTGTTTGAGAAAGCGTGGCCACAAAGAATACCCAAGAAACAGCTGAACTGCCGCGACTCCTCCATATGAAAGACATCTTCCATCAACTTTGAGCCGTTTTTTCCTCCTCAAAATATAGATTTGATGATACTCATCTCTCACTGCTAAAATAAGCACAGACAGATGCCTGACAAATGTCCTGATATCTATCAAAGTGCTATCTCCTTGTCTTGTTTTTCCCTATCCATGCAGCTGCTGACAATACATCACTGCCTTTGATCCCGACTGTCACAAATGTCTGCTGAATGTCACACAAGTTTTCAGACAGGTTGTCAGGGTGGTGTTTAGACAACATTGTGTCTGTGGACGGAGTGTGCAGGCGCACGACTGTGTAAAAACACACACAGATGTGCAAAGAGCACTATATAATTTGTATGTACGTGTGGCTGTCTGGGTGCATGTGTGCACACACGCCTGAGCACAAGCCTTATCCAGAGAGGGATAAATCCAATCCATTACTTGGCGGGACGCAGGGCAGCTCAATCGATGGCACTCTCAGTGGCTGCTGATGAACTTCCCTCTCTGACAAGGTGTATCATTCAAACCTGTCGCAGAGCAAGAGGCTGTCTGGCATTTCAAAGCATCAAGGAAACTGAAGGCCAGAAATTTTACTTGAGGGAAACTAAGTATGTGTCCACACTACTGAAAGCATGTCCACAGAGCATTCTTGTTTTATAAATGATTTCTCCCCCACTCGTAACTTGAATGGCTGCGAGTAGAGCCATGTGTATTCATCATGTTAGAGCAGCGCTCAGCACTATTGAAAGCATGTATTATCAATTTATGCATGGGTTGAACATAAAGTGTAATTATATTCAATCACGCCAGATAGGAAAGCACTGAATAATATGCTTTCGGCATGTCGAATCTGGACTCATCTACAAGCATGTTTTCTTATCGTCTGGCTGCCACTTCCCTTCAACCTGAAAAAAAACACAAAAAAAAAACAAGGGGGATGGAGAGATGGTGGAGCAGTCAGTGTGAAGGAGGAGGAGAAGATCAAATGGCAGGGCGGTTATGAGATGTGTGTCTGATGCCTTTTCAGACTGCACTGTTTTGGCCGCCGCACCAGTCAATCACGATTACAATGGCGAGGAGAGATGGGAGCAGTGGTGCAGAAAGAGCAGGAGTGATAATTACAATGCAAGGGACAAGATAATGGGAACACGCTGCACTCTCCCAATCATTTCATGTATCAGCTGCTGACTGACCCCCCCACCGCCACCCCGCAACCCCCACCCATACCCCCACTGACAACCAGCAATCACAGGTCATATTTGTGAAATCCAAAATGAATTAATTTGATGACAGGCAGTGGGGGGATGTGAGCCGTCCCCGTGCATGCACGTGTTTGCGTGCGTGGTTTTGTCAAATGTCAAAGAATATTTACTTCTCCCTTCCCGTCTTCCCGGTGAAATAAGCATAGCGTGGCGTTATCCTTGCAGGATGAAGAAGAGAGGGGCCGCGAGCACGCCACCATAAGCGGCTTTTTGTGTATGGATGTCACAAGGCATGTCAATCCCCGATCTAAAAAAGGATTAAATTTTCAGCTTTTACTTCTTTGACAATGTTAATAATTCACATCACAGTTTTGAATCGAACAGTGTGTCAGGCTCTGCTAACAATGCACACTTCTCTTTAAAAATGCAGCTTGGTTAACTCCGAGATCAATCCTGTGATTTGTAATAAATTATCGAAAATACATATCTCACTAATTTCCCTTTCTGTGTTTTGCTCGGTCACTTTGAATGACTCCATTATCCATCCATCCTCTTCTGCTTATCCAATTCAGGGTCATGGGGGTGGGGCAGCAAGAGGCAGGTTACACCTCACATTCACACCTGTGGTCAGTTTTTTAGAATCACTAATTAACCTAAGTCCATGCATGTTTTTGGACACCCATAGTCCATAGTGACTCCCAACAATGGCTAATAGGCACCCTCCTGTACTTAATAGCTAAAACCTAAAAGGTCTGTTATCACTGATAACCAAAAAACACCCCATAATTCACATCACGGCTTTAAATCTTTCTAAGATGTAGTTAATGATCTGACATTACTACATGTTAATGTCAGATCATTAACATTTAAACCAGAAACTGCATTCTGTGTGTATATAAGACTGAATCACTACATTGTGGAATTACATTTTGAAGCCATGACCTCCTAACTGTCACCATTTAATTTTTGAGGAGCAGGATGTTTAGATCAGTGGTTCCCAAAGTCGAGTGTGCTGCGGCCCACTTAAAAACCAGAAAATCCCATGGGGCCCCCTCCTGTGAAATTTTCCTGACTAAAAGCCTATCTTCACTCTCATCAAACTACAATAGAAAGTGATGCATTTCTTTGAAATTTTGATTTAAAAAAACATAAACAACTAAAAATTGTTAATAGTACCCAGTCATGTGTAAAGTACCAATGCCAATATAAAGTTTCAGAGCTCTAATGTGCAGCCCTCACCTTTATGTGACCCACTTGCCACTGGGACTCAAATGTCAATACAAGGACAGCAAATTTAAGTCATAAAAATATCACAAACTAACCACATATTACCAGTTTTAATTCACTTTAGATACATTTATATAAATATGTAACTGTGCATACTTGTGAGTAATTTCAAACTGAATTTCTGTTATTACTGCGGGCCCCCCGCAGCACCATCACGGCCCACACTTTGGAAAGTTATTTGATAAAATTCATTTGTAGTTCTAAACATATTTAGGGTGTTTTTTTCCTCACATTTGTCTCTCTAAAGATGTTATTCCTCTCTCCTACAGCCTGATTACAACTACATGCAAATGACCAATTATGCAAATTAGGCGATGACATCATATAGCAACTTCTAGCGACTTTTAGGACAGCTACTTTCCTTACTCAGGAGTTGGCAACAGTGTTGCCGAATGCTTTAGCCACAGATTTCACTGCCAGCAAATCAGGAATACACTTTTTCTCTAGCAAGCAATGGTTGCCAGATGGTCGCTGACTAGTTTCTTGGCCTGTGTCATTGGGGTCTTAATTAGCTTGCATCAGTGCATTACACAAGGATACCTACTAATTAGTTACTAAATAACATACTAATAAATTAATCAAATTTCACTCACCAAAACTGGAGCACAGACTTCTTTGGAGAGTTTTTAGTACAATTAACCACACATCAAGCCATATTATATCTATGAGAGTTCCATTAAAATGCTGCCAATGGCACCAACAGCACAAACACAGTTGAGAGGTTTTAGTTCGGCGCATTAATTAAGCTTAGGTGAAGCCCAGCGGAGAGCTAGTGGCCTGGTGCTCCCACCCATCAATGGAAGAGGCCACATCCCTAATAATGCATAATGTCTCAACACAATTACAGCACTTTAATTATTACAAAATAACTCATCCCCTGTGCAGGGAAATTAGCAGTCCAAATGAATTTTTTGTACCAAGATGTAAACATGTTTATTTTTCTTCTCCAAATCTGAGCATTTTCAAGGTTGTCTGTGGGGGGACTGACTTGATTCTAGAGACAAAATCAAGTTCCTCAAAATGCCACTTTAGGCATTTTGAGGAACCGCAGTTTTCGACACTTCATGTGTTGGCTTCCTTTTTCAGCTGCTTTTCAGATGCTCCTTGATTTTAACCCAGACCCCAACAGCCGAGCAAGCAGTTTTGGTGCAAAAAGCTAGCAAAATCTAACCTAGCGGAATTTCATTTGATATATTTAATAGTCTGATAACATTCAACTGGTGTTTATCACATAAAAACACAATTGTCACACTCCAACAACCAATCAATTCTTTTGAAGTAACATGTCTGTGTGTTTTTCAACACATTTTAACAATTCTGTTTGCTGCAGGATTATTACGTGTTGCATTACTGCCCGTCCTGACACAGCCTGGGTGTTCCTTCACTATGTTGAGAGCAGCACATGCGCTGCTCCTCTTAAGTATACTCAGCTGAGAACATTAATCATAGGATGATCTAAATTAAATTTACCATAAAGCGTAAAGAGGCTTAATGAAAATGAAGTTGTTTATGATGTGCATGATTACAAGGGTATCTTCCCTTTACTGGAAGTACTTGAGATGAGCAATGTTAGTTGGACAACCAAAGGCTTTCAAGCTAAGTATATAGCCACAATCAATCATGGCACTGTTAGCGGGGAGTTGTTTGCATTTTGTATTTATGTAGTTTAGAACTTAGAAGTAAAATGATCTCCTTTTTTTTTTGGAAATATTTCACGTTTGAAATGTAGGATAAATAAATAAATGTACACATATTGTATCATATTGGCCTGATGACACACTATACAGTCAATTGTGTAGACAGCAGGACAGCTGCTAGTGTAAACAGTGCTTTGCCCTTTGTGTAAGGAGCATCAAGCCTGATCATGTGCAGCATTCAAAGGAAGAACAGAACAGAATTCAGTTGCTCCGAATGCTAAAAGGTCTTTGAGAGCATTAATTGTGTCTGCGGGCACAATGTCAATCAACTGATCCTTGCAACCAAAGCTGTTCACACAAATGCACGAGGAGTGGATGATGGAGATTACAAATTATATGCACCCATGGTCTGTTTAAACAAGTGTCGGTGATAAGGTTGCTTTTCCTCCTTGGTCTCAAACAAATGACAAAAGTCACAAAATCATTTTATGCTTAGCAAAGCCGAGCATAATTAAAAGGCTGATTGCCCGTTTGACCCGATGTTCAAGGGTCAAGTCTAGCACAAGATATTTGCTGCACTGCCTGAATTTGCACACGGTCTCTAAGCACACACACACACACTTTCATTTCTGTATACTGCGTTTACAGACAAAAAGAAGGAAGGTTGAAGAGGTAGAGACCACACAGTTAAAGCTGCTTGAGGGAGAAGGCAGAGCTAATCCACGGTTATCAACACTTTTAAGCCTGCAGACTTCAGAGCCATTTGCAAGCCCCCCCCCCCCTCCCCCCATTTCTACTCCACATTCCCTTTTCACGTGAAGATACTTGTGTTTCCACCTGAATCCGTGATAGACCGCCTGCAAGTGGCAGCGCAGTAATGGTTTCCAGGGAGACAGCAAAAAGCAATGCTCCTAGATGTACTGGGATACAATGCGTCACGCCGCATTTCTGCTCCCAGGCACAAGCCACTGAGTCCTCTACCCAGCAAGCTACTACTTGAACCTGTGTTTACCTCGTCATCGCGGGGAAAAAAGTGAGGATGATGTTTCTAGCTTCTCCCGTGTGTGTGTGTGTGTGTGTGTGTGTGTGAGTTATTCCACTGGATATGACCATTTTGCAGGCTTTTATACGGGATTATCACAACATGTCAGCAAATAGGATAATGACTTAAGACTTTAACATCACCAATGCAGAATGATACTGCAAGGTTTTTGTTTTGTTTTTTAAATACAAGGAGGGTAAAAAAAATACTGCTCGTCAGACAGATGTCCTCACATTTGACTCTAGAATACTTTGGTGTACAGAGGAGTTTATGGGCGACTCAATGACTGCAAGGTGCCCGGCTCCTGTGGCTGCAAAGCAAGCCCAAATCATCACGCCTCCACCACCGTGCTTGGCCAAATATCTGCACTTTGTCTCGTCTGTCCAAAGGACATTGTTCCAGAAGTCTTATGGTTTGTTCAGATGCAACTTTTCAAACCTAAGCTGTGCTGCCAGGTTCATTTTAGAGAGAAGAGGCTTTCTCCTGGCAACCCTTCCAAACAAGCCACGCTTGTTCAGTCTTTTTCTAATTTTACTGTCATGAACTTTAACATTTAACATGCTAACTGAGGCATGTAGAGTCTGAGATGTAGCCCTCTGGTCTTTTTGTTTGATTTTTTTTTTCACAGTTTTTTTTTGTTTTTGTTTTTTTGTTGTTTTGCAGTTTTCTGACCTTGGGGTGGAGTTGCTGGGATGTCCACTCCTGACAACTGTCAAAAATGTTTTTAGTTTGTCGATAATCTTTCTCACTGTAGAACAACAAACTTCAAATTGTTATATGGTTTGGCCATACAACCCTTCCCTGATTGATGGGGTTTTTTGCAGTTTCTCTGAGTAATGTTTGGGTGAGTTTGCTGGGACATCCAGTCCTGGGAAGATTGTGACATTGTGTAAACACACAGTTGGATGCTCCAGACCTGCTTTTATAGAGGTGCTCACATTTGATCTGTTAATCAAGTGCATTTGATTACTTACCCTCTTATTTCCTATGGAAGCAGTAAGGGTGTACTTAATTTTTCACAGGACTGCAGAGAGTCCACTGAAAACTTTTGTTAACAATAACCAAATGTTACTGTTGTTTTCTTAGAAAGATCACAATTCCCAGACATCAAATACTGCCATTAAGTCAAACCTGCTGGGTTGGTCCCATGCAACATGAGACAGATCTTCAGTCGAACCACAGTGGACCCCCCACAGCTCCATCATATGGCAATCAATGGATAATGATGTAAAAGTGGGGATTCAGTGTGACATTCGGTGACAGATATTTTTAGAAATCTTCTTCAACCAAATGCGCAATCTGCTGAAAAACAAGGTTGTCAAGACATTTAGTCAGAAAAACTGATCAAAGGGAAATTCAGTCTCAGAGCCTACCTCGACAACACAAGGTCCCGAACACAAACGCACACGGGGAACATTTTCTTTTACTGAAATGGCCGTCGATGTCTTTTTTTTTGTGCGAATGTGTAAAGTTTAATGTTAACAACTTTGCAGGCTTAGCGTTTAAAGCAAAGAACGGCTGTGAATAGTTTGCTAAATGAGTTTTCAAAAACGATCTGCTGGGGTCAAAGCAATAACATGCAATCAGCGTGGCCTCTGTGCAAAGCAGGGAGATTATGGGAGGCACAAAAAAATGTTTTCTCAGCTAAAGAAAGGATTAGAATTTTCAAATTGCAATTAAAACCATTCAGAAGTCACTGGGAGGAAAAAAGTTTACAGCAAGTACTTATTATTGAAAGACACATGTCAAGTTCAGCCTTGTCTCCCTCTTACGCTGTACGTTTTTCTATCATTTTAATCCTTGTAATAGCTTTCGGCGCATTATGGAGTCTGAGCTTCCTTCTTGCATGATATTGATTTGTTGCAGGTGAGAAAAGCCGATAGCATTTGTTGCAGGTTCGGAGAAACAAACAGCACGCCTGGAGAGGACGGCAAAACAAACGCAGGCAAACAGAGCAGCATGATGATGTCATAGGATCACATCTTTGAGGTTGAATTTTACATGCACAGAGGGGGGGGAAGGGGGGTAATATGTGAATTTTAAGAAGAAGGTGAAAGCAGATAAGAGAAAGATGGGAAGGAGCAGCAAAGATGTGATGTCTCAGAACGTCAAAAGCATCCCACCTCTGTTTACAGCCCTTCTAAAACCTCATAATACGACACGAGAGTGTCATTCTAATGTGTTTCCTGCTGGTGCGGCGCACCTCCTCCGCTCCAGTACGGGCAGAGGAACCAAAACGCAACTCTTCCCTGTAAGTCCTGCTTCTCTAAACAATGCAATCATTACAGTGATTTTGTCTTGTGCAGGAGTGAGTGAAAGTGTTAGAAAACTGGGATGTGGGGCTGGAAATAAAAAAACATAATGCGTTAATGCCCCCTAGTGATCAATTACAGTAATGCCACCAGACGAATCCTCTGTGAGATATTTAACCTTAGATCTCTGCAATATTTATGAAGCTTTCCTTTTAATATCAGAGCTGCATTCAGGAGGAGGTTATGCAGCTACATAAACACCGGCACAAATGAGAGATTTTTTGAAACCTTACTCCACATCGTTTCATTGGTTTGTTTTGGGGTTTTTTTTTCCCCATTGTGTGTCTGTGCCTCTGAAATATTAAGCAAGGATAACCAAAATATATAATATATAATAAAAGCAGGTTACCAGTACTGCTTAAGCAACAGCAAACTTGCAAAGGATACACAGGAAAGTAGCTATTTCCACCTATGCACCTTGCAACTTCTTTCCTCTATTAAGCCACCCTCTCAAGTCTGAAAATTTCACAAATCCCCAGAACAGACTACACCAACCGCTATACTTCTTCAGCCCGCTCGCATTTAGGATTCTACCGACCTCACAGGGTCCTATTTTTTAAATCTTCCAAAGCAATCAGATTTCACACTTTCTTCTGCCCCAAGAGGGCCTCTACCCATAATCCTGTTCCTACTGCTTGTCAGGATGACAACAAGAACAGAAGCCCCGTGGGCTGTGTGTGCACGCGCGTGCACGTGGACGCGTTTGTACACGACTGGGAACACAGTGGTCTGCTAAAGAAGAAATACAGACAAGACAGGGAAATGGGGGGGGGGGGGCAGCTTCAGGGGAAACTTTTGGGAAGCGTTTGAGAAAAGAGCAGGAATTTAAGTAGTAATGTGGCACTGTCTTGAAGTTCAAGTGCTTCTAAATAAGCACTAAACAAAGCCTGACACTACCTAAAATGACTGATGTAACAATGAACGCTGTCAGTCCCCATTTGCACACGGTGATTTTTCCCTTACAGCCAGTGATCTTAGTCAGCAATACAAATCATGAAGTCTTTTATCTGAGACTAGTTGTAATATCCCTTAATTGCACTCCTGAGACATGCTGCCAAGACTAAGTGAGTGGTGTTTCTACAGGAAATGAAGCCACTCGCCTTCTTGTGCTCTTTCCTCCATGTTTCGCAGTGCTATAGCACCCATTATAGGCGAGTTACCTTACAGTCCGCAACAGATCTGGGTCCCTCGGGGTTCTTAGCAGGCCTGTGATGTGCTGCCTCTGTGACATGGACTAACCAGTGGTGGCTTCTTCTGGGTTATCAAGAAGGTTCCCTTATTCCTCTGTGTTTTTCCAGAAGGTCCACAAACAGCTCCAGAAAGTTCAGCGGTGACTCCCTGTGCCCTAACCTCAGCTCCAAGAAGCCTGATAAAGAGTTTTGCCCTTTTTCTTCATCCAGACTCTCTGACTAGCCTCTTTAGCAGCCACTGACAGCCGGACCCTTGATTTTGCATGTCACCTGAATCCTCAGCTGGCCTTGATTTCTTGTATTCATGGGCCTCTTCCACTGCACGCTGCCAGGGCACTATAAGCTTCACAGTGTAAGGGTGAGGCTGACTGTAGACAAGCTCTGAGAAAGTCTGCCACCATTTTTCAACCATGTGGCAGGTCTGGATTGGCCCACTTTACCTAAGCTGCATTTTTGAAATCTGATTTAATGGAACTGTCTGATTTTTAATGACATAGCCTCTTCATGGCCCAACAGAGGAATCACACTGATCGCCAGGTCCATTAATATATCCGGCCCTTGCTCTTGGCAAAAATTTCCCCACTTTATTCCATCCTGATGGACTGATATCTACGTGGTGTTCTTCATGTGCTTTTCTCATGAGACCACTTAGCTCTACTAAGTGGTCTCACTGTGACCTTGCATCTCAAAGCCCCTTCATTTTTTTTCATTCTTGCTGGACTCGAGTCTCCATCTTTTAATTGTGCTCATTTTCTTTTGGTTTAGATTACAATTATATACATTTATAGAATCAATAAAGTATTGATTAAATGTATTAAAGTAATGTTAAGCTCCTGGCAGCCTTCACAGTCACCAGGTGTTTCCAAAGAAATCATTCTCTTTGAACCTCAGCGCCAATCTATAGCAGCGGTTTAATGTAGGATCCTTTCTAATGGCTAGCACCCTGCAGGCCTTTGGGATTAGAACATTGTTCACATCCACCGCACGCTGTTAAACGTCTTAGAAACATTTGAATAGAATTTATTAAACACCTTGAATTTACTTGTAAAATCCAAGATATACCCAAAGCAGGCCCCTCAGAAGTGCTGTCACTGGTGATCGAAGGTGTTTTTGCAACTATAACATTCAACAACCGGCAGCTTTCAGCCAGAAATCCTGCATCAGAGCACCAAGAAATATAAATGTTACTTTTTTTTTAAGCATTAAAATGATATTAGCTGTTGCTTTTAGTTGAGTGAATGGTATACTTTTCTAGCCACACTGTTTCATATCATGAAGATTTATTATTTTTCAATTATTTACACAAAATACCAGATGCATGATGTCCTGTTCAAATGCACCGCATTCAGAGGGTTTTAAGCACAGCTTCTGCATTGTCTGCCTTTTATGTCCACATAAACAGTGGTAGTTGGCTTATGTAGGCTAAGCTAAATGTAACATTTCCCCACCATTTGAAGGAACCTTCAGAGCCCATATGGAAATTAATTATTTCTTTGGCAGGACATGAAACATTTGGATTTTCTTATGGCTAGATGAAAGAGATTGAAATGACTGCATTTTGGAGGACCGAGTCCACGTCCGCGCCGCAGTGTTTACTGTGCAAGAAAAAACCCTTTTTTTGTGTCGGCATAAGAAATGTTTTTGTGCAAAACAAGGGTTATGCTGACTTAAGGAGGAAATAAGATTTAAACAAAAAAAAACTGGGGTGTTGAGGCCGGCTGATAAAATAAGTATGGGGAGGAGAGAAGGTGCAGGCCAAGAGCAGGAGGGGGGAGGTATGTCGCAAGAGGGGAAAGACTGAGGTAAGTTGACAGTGTGAGAAATCAGGATTAGGATGAAGAATGTGAGTGAGCTTGAGGGACAGTTTGGGAGAGGGGAGGGTGGGCAGAAACACTGAAGGAGAGAGTGCAAAGGGAGGAGAAATGAGAAAACAGAAGTCTGACTCTGACAGTAGAGCACTGAGCTCAGCTGATGGCCCCTAATGAAGTACGGCAGCTGCAGAGGAGGAGCTCACACTGACAGCTCGAGACCCACTCTGACGGATGGCGGAGAAGACACACTCACACACGCACACACACACACACACACACACACAGCGGAAGAGACAGCTAAAATTTAAGCATACCAAAAACTGCGAGAGACATGCCATGCAAGGAGGAGCAGAGAACTGAATGGGAGAACATTTTTCCGGATTCTCTGAATACACTGCAGGATATGAATTTTCCCTGTTTTATCCTCCAGTGAACACTGGACAAGAATTCTTTTCTGGTCGTTGAAAGAGGCCGTATTATGCTCGTGCAGTTAATTTGAGCTTTCAAATAACTGCGTCTACAAAAGAAATGTAATGTTTGTCACATTATTTTTCTCTTTCTCTTTGATCCTCTGTGTGAAAAGCATCATTTTAGCTCCCACATCTCAGCCTCCTGAAAAGCCCGGTCTGCTCTGATTGGTCAGCTGCCCGAACATTTGATTGTGCTCTTTGGAAAGCAGTATTTAGAAAGTTGAAACAATAAAATGGCTTAAACTAACCAAACACTGACTAACTAGCTTTGTTTGAGGACAAACTTCCTAGACTTATTGGTACAGGCTTGTTTTTAACTAGTGGTTTGTGTGCATATTAATCTTGTGTTATTGTGTATTACTGTTCTTCCTTCAATTGTTGTGAAGCCCTTTGTGATCCTTATCTAGAAAGGTGCTATATAAATAAATTTGCTTACTTTCTTACTTACTTACACGTATTGTGCATATATGTTACATGGTGACATAGATAAGTCACAGAAGAAAAGGTCAGACTGTCGACAAGGTGAGTAAGGTAGTTAAGGAGCAGATTTCTATGTGTGTGTGTATGTGTGTGTGGGAGAGATACCTCCCTCTGGTGGTGACTTTGTAGGTTTGCAGCTTTTATATGAAAAAAAAAAAAGAAAAAGGAAAAATAAATTGAAATTTAGCATGTCTGTCAAGTTGTTTTAAGACGAGGATGAGCCTTTGTATTTTACAGAGAGCCACAGTGATACAGACAGCAAGTAAAGGCCCATACGTTAGAGAACTGAACTAAAACCTGGAAGACATAGAACTGAATTATGTTTAACTCAGTGACATTGATATATATGATTAACAGCAGGTTACAGAATGACAACAGTCATTCTCCTTGATTTTCAGGCAGTTGTTTTATTTTTAGGAGGACAGTGTGGGCTTGACTGAGATGGTCCGTGGGCTGGTTCGGTATTTTGCCCGTGTCTATTTTAAGATATCTCCAGCACTGTAGAGCACACAGATAAATCCTGAAATATAATGAACAATCTTTGCTGTCGTCATGTTGAGGTCAATGTGCTGGAAGATTAATATTCTTTTTTTTTTTAAAACAAGTGGACGCTCTCCAACTGGAATTCATTCAAACAAGGAAAAGACTGAGAACCAAAAATAATAATAAAATCTGTAACACAGTTCAGCGAATTACAGCCGGGCACGACAATGAAATCAAGTGGAAGTTATAGTGCAGCTAAATCTAGCTGCGCCTTGTATTTTGATTACAAAGTCCTCTACTCCCCTCTTCAGGATGAAAAAAACTATGTTCATATATTTCAAGGAAACATTGCAGGTAGCTTTAGATCATGAAGGAAATGTTGTCAGTCAAATACATTTTGTTAGGATACCCTTCATAGGAATCACTTTGGAGGGGACATCAGCGAGGCCAGTCATATAATACCCCATAATATACCACCTCTAGTTGCCTTAATTCTTCATGGCTCAGATTCAACAAGATGCTGGAAACATTCCTCAGAGATTCTGGCCCACATTGACACAACAGAACCGCACAGTTACTGCAGATTTGTCAGCTGCACATCCATGATGAGAATCCCCCGTTAGACCGCATCCTAAAGGTGCTCTGTTGGACTGAGATCTGGTGACTGTGGAGGCCATTTGAGTACAGAGAGCTCACTGTCATGTTCAAGGAACCAGTTTGAGATGATTTGAGCTTTGTGACATGGTGCGTTATCCTGCTGGAAGCACCAGCAGCTTTCATGCTGTTTATGCCAAATTCCGACCCCACCATGCGAATCTGGCGGCAGTAATCGAGACTCATCAGACTATGTAATGTGGGGAAATCCCAGCAGATCAGCAGTTTCTGAAATACTCAGACCAGCACGTCTGGCATCAACAACCAACACATTTCTTCCCCATTCTGATGCTCAGCTTGAATTTCAGCAGATCGTCTCGACCATGTCTACTTGCCTAAAGGCATTGAGTTGCTGCCATGCGATTGGCTGATGAGATATTTGCATTAATGAGCAGCTGAACAGGTATACCTAATAAAATGGCCAGTTAGTGTAAAGGTGCTCCTGAAACCTTTCATTCTAGCAGAAATATACTGTACTGGCCGCTGATGCCTTTTGATAAATCGTAGGGGTCTCTAGTTTTTCACTTTGGTGCCGTACAGAGGAGGGCATCAACTGAAAAGGAACATTTACAAAATTATTACTAAACATTTTAATGGTATCAGTGTGTGTGAAGGGGGGCAACACGACATAACTTGTTAAAGCAAGGCAAAGGACTCTTCATACAGCAAATTCAAAACGCTTTAAGAATGAATTTCAATGCAGACATTTTTTTTGTTTTGTTTTGTTTTTTGTTTGGGTACCTATCATTTGATATGAGGAGGTGCATGCAGGTCACATGACTGCAGGTGGCAGCAAAGCACCACATTTCCCAGCAACTGCCTTACACAATGATCTCCATGCTGGATCCAAAGGCAACGTTCATCATCATGGATAGTTTATTTGAAAAATGTGAAAGTCTGTTTATTGTTCATAGACCAAGTTTCTCATTTACTAAATAATGAAGACTCACGATCAGCACTGCGGTACTCGAGTTCACATCAAGCCGCTGCTCGAAGCTTCGCTCCACTAAATACCAACAGCTGACACAAAGATATGGTTAAATAGAACTGTTTATTTCACAACTGTTCAATAAAAATAAAATTAAAACTTTACAAAAATTCTTTAAAATCAGAGAATTGTACAAACCATGGCTCCAATTTAATCTCGCTTTGACACAGAAAAATACAAAAGGCACTGTGCATTAGTCTGCTGAATATATAAAACATCTGAACCAAAAAATAGTAAACCGGTGAAAGTCACAACATATTATTAATAATTCCCTTCAGAAAAAAACAAAACAAAGCAAAGTCTGATCACCAGATGACACAATTAAATCCTTTCATGTCCTCCAAGTGCAGACGTGCTGCTCAGAGAGGCTATTTAAGAATGAGGTGACTGAAATCTAAAGACAAAAATAATATTACCAAGGAGTGTGAAAAGGAAAAAAACAAAACAAGGAAAACAGTGCAAAGACATATACATATATAAAAAGTAAATATGTAAAGATGATGGGATATGTGCAGGTGTCACTGAGGAGAAGGGATCCGCAACACTTTTCTACCAGCAGGCACTCAATTTAACATATTCACCCATCAACTTATAAGCCCCAACACTCTCACTCATGGTCAGCTGTTCTGGTGTGTCAAACCTCCTCTCGTGAAGGTGTGACAGAGGCAGAGAGGGAAGAAAGTCCTACGCTGGTTATTTGCATAGGTCGTTAAACTCGTACAAACAAGGATCCACGTTTGTTAGCTTTATGGATTGTGCAAAGATGTCTCATCAGCCAAAAAGCCAACGTGGATGTCCTAGAGATTCACATTCACACGGATCCTTGGGATCCATTTTTAAAAAAAAAAAAGCATATCTACAAAGCTCTGACCACCACTGGAACCTCTTCGTCAAAACCCACTGACGGGCAGGTATAATCTATCAAAAACAGACAGAACTGGGGCAGACACCTCACATCACCGAAAAGGGAATAGTTAAATAAAAGCCTTCCACAGGATGTGCAGGAAGAAAAAGACCAGAAGAAATAAAGACAGAAAGAAATCTCTTAATCTGTTGTGTAGTAAAGTGGCTTTACGTGGCACATTCTTCACCATCCTGACCCTCTGCGTTTGAGCGCCAAAAGTCCAGCAAAAAATATTTTAGGCATAATTCTGTTTGTACCTTTCTACTTGCTCTCTACTGTGCAAATTCATTATTCAAAGCTTTTAGTAGCCAGGCAGCTAATTAAAGACACCCGCCATTCTTTTTACAATCTCTTTGGCATCCAGTTTCATGTCTGACTATCTGACGAGTACGTGAGAACCCCCCCCCCCCCCCCGGTTAGGAGTCGATCTGTAGCAGTCACAGCGCATAACAGTTCTTTTTGGCATCCAGCCATCACAGAATCATTCAGTGTCCATAAAATCATAGGTAACCATGCTCATCGAGTCCTCTCGGAGTAACTGGATTCCACTTCGCAATTGTCTTAGCAGTGGAAGTGCCTGGAAAACAAAAGAAGAAGAATCAATCAAACATTTAAATCAAACAAGTGGATGTGAAGTCCTAATAAAAGTGTCCGGTGCTTTTGCGTACCTGGTTCTGTTCTGCTTTTAGAAGACTCTAGTGTTTGAACATCTGAGAAAGGTTGGCCCCTCCCCTCCACGTCGCTCTCCCCTGATGACGTGTGGTCCTGCGCTCTCATGTACAAGGGTGACTTCTTATGGTATTTGGCCCGGTAGGTGTCTGTCATACAGTTATCCACTGAAAAGTAAGTGGTGGGAAGAACCCTATCGGTCAGCGTGGGGGAGTTTGTACCATCATCGTGTCTGAACTTTGGACTGGGTAACCTCTCGTCGCTCTCGCTGGCCGACAGATCGTTCCTCTCCTGGTCTGAGGACCCAGACTTGGAGCTGGCGTCTGATGAAATCCTGTTCTCGCCAGGTGTCTCAATCCACCGCCGGGGGGCTGTGTGCAAGTGGGGATACGGGCCATTTCTGGGTTCACTGCGGGAGTTCAACCGTTCTGGCACCTCTGGAGGTGAGGGGTAGATGCCAGATGGGTCATTGAGACTGTTGCCAAAAGTCTTGAGAGATAAAGGCGGGGGATAGCTGTCAGACAAAGAGTCTATGTGGCCAGAGCCGTTCTCTTCTTGTTCAGAAAAAGGTCCAGCAAGGTCATCTGAGCTGTTCCACTCAGAACTGCTGGTCTTCGCTAAGTAGGGAGGCACAGGGCTGAATCGGCTGCTGTCCACATTTTGCTCTCGCTCGCTGTCAAGGCTGTTGTTCTTTTCCAAGATCCCGGGTGTGTATCGGAATGCTCTTGTTCTGCAACAGCGCGAAAACAAAAACATTTCTATTTTACTTGAATTTGTGACAAGCAAGCATTTCCCTAACAACATTTTCTTTCTTACCTTTGTAGGGGCTGACCAGACAACATGTTGGAGTCTTGCAGATCAGGAGGTTCATCTAGACAAAAAAAAAAAAAAATATTCTCATGAGAACTTTATATCACAAGAACACAATTTTGTAAAATCATCAATAACAGATGGTCCAAAATAGAGCCAGGTCCAAAATAGATTCATGGGTTTCCATTTGAACATTGCTACAATATTTTTTTTTCATGTCTCTCCTGCAAAGACATGTTATCTAACAGGGGTCATGGTAAGGCCTTTTGCCTGGTACTGCGAGAGGAAGTATCAAAGCAGCTAGTCTGGCAGAGCGCCCTCAGGCCCCCAGTGTACCACTCTGACTGTCTGATCCAGCCAAAGAACATGGGCCCTCAAAGGGAATCTGGGTTCATATCCAGGCCCTGTTAACTCTGAGCCAACAGTCCTAATAAAACAATAAGCACCCGGATTGAACTCTAACTGGTTCAGAAGTTCAGTTTAAAAACTAATGAAAAGAGCGTAACAGAGGCAAGTAACAGTCTTTCAGCCTATTGAGGCCAAACGTATTCCGATGAGATGTGACTGAGTTATGCTGCTACATGGCTGATTTTACCCATCAGATCAGCACAGACACACGTTTAGAAGCAGGTCCCTGGACGGGGTCGGGTGGGGAGCTTTGCCAAGTTAGCTGGGTGTGTGTGATTTACTTGGCCTGAGACAGACAACAGCTGACTAACAGGACAAGGAAGGGAGTGAGTGGCTGAGGACCATCTGTGATGTGTCAGCATAACCCCTCCACCCCCACCCCCTCCCCCCACCCCCAGTGCTCTCTCAAAGCATTAGTGGCTAAATCCTTTGTGCTGGCATGCAATTACGCCGGGGTCAGACTCCAGACTTTAGATCCCCTCCACAACACTATTGCATTTTTAAGCCGCTAAGTCCATGTGGCAATTCACAATTTGATGCTGCTGCTGATCTGCGATGTTGGCAAGCAAGTGTAACAATATCGGTCTTGATAACAAAAAGGGATGCCGTTCGCAATGCTTTCGCCGTAGAAAATCCCCCTCTGTCTTTAACGTCACGCGCGACAATGCCGAGAGAAAGCTTGAAGGAGAAAGCGGCTGGATGACAGCAGGGCGAGGCAAGTGTGTCATTCACTGTCTGGCACCGTTAGAGCAAAGGTCCTTTCAGGCAACTGCCATAAAATCATTACTGTAACGCCTCCTAAATTCAAATAAATTATTCAGGTTTGGGGTCCGGCTGTCTCAAGCTGCGAAAGCCAACAAAACAGGTGCATTCCTGTTTATACGGCCTTAGCGCTTAGCTGGGAAACCCTGCAGGCTGAGCTGCTAAAAATAAAAGTTTATCTACCTGCAAATTTTCCAAATATCACCTGGAGAAAAAGCCGTGGCTTCTTTGTGTTTCGGTGTAGTCATGGTAGCTGTAGGTCAAATGGGCACAATGTAAATGTGCACTCATTAGCAGCGCTGACACCTCATTATCACATCATTCACTGATGTGTTAAGTGGCATCAATGAGTCAAACACCCCGCTCTCGACATGCTACATCGTGGACGCCCAGAAACTGCAGAAGATGTATGCAAACAGAATGTAGAACACATCTGTGTAATGGGATAAAGGATGAAATTCACCATGACCATTTATCCTTCTCTGATCTTCACAGGATTTTTTTTTCTTTCCAAATGGAAGTATCTGAAAGCAACTGATTTATCAAAGCTTCGAGACTACAGAATATTTCTAGACCGGCTCTTTACAGCTGTGAAGACGAGACCAGTCGAGCACAAACAGCTGTAACAGCTTCAAAAGTGCATTTCAGCAGATTCCTGATAAAGTTTGCAGGAGCCAGGAAGGAAAAGTGTGAAGAAACTTCTGATATCAGGTTCAAGTGTCCAGAAATGAGCCACGATGTACGATTTCACAGCACGTCAAACGTGTCATTAGGTGGCCACAAAAAAAAAAAAAAAAAAAAAAAAGGCCCACATGTAGACTTGAGTCTCTTTTCTGGTGCAACAAACCAACAGAAGAATAAATATCTGTGATAAAAACGTCAACTGTGCTCCTCACAACTGCCCTCCCACACGAATGTGCTTTCCGAAAGGATTTTAGACTTTAATGGACTAGTGGAATCTGCTCAGGCTTCTCTGAAACTGCAGCTCACGCCAGACTACCGCCATTGAACTGGGGCCAAATTGACTCTGGACACATTTACTGCGGCTTGTCAATACAATTTGCAGGCAGCCGGGCGTAAATATCCCATACTGATTTTCAAAAATAGCTACTGGAGGATGGTTCTCAAAGGCCCTTTCAGGGTTTTAACCAGGTTTAGCTCTAACAGTTCACAGTTCATTTCAAGACATTTGAGAACCACAGCGTAGCGGTGGGTGGCTTGATGCAGATGTGATCATAATTCCTGAGGAGCGCAAGGGGGGAAACAGCTTTAATGAGTAAATGAGAGCATCGATGAGTACTTTTCATTATATTTGTGGCGATAATTAAACTAAACACTAGAAATACTACAATTTTTGTTTTTTTTACATTTTGCTAGATTAAAAACTGAAGCAGTGAAAAGCCCACTGCAGTCTGTAGTCTCTGTCTCTTTGCCGGAGCTTCTCTCACATGAATCACTCTGCATGTGCTGATGCTCACAGACAAAAACAAGACCAGCCATGCTTCTGTTTCCCCAACTTGCCACACTTGTGTTGAAGCTATATTTAACTCGCGATGAACTTCAAATTGTAGCTGCCGCTTCTTTTGGGAACAGCAGAGCTGTAAAATGGCATTTCATTTGAGTGGTGTTTGAATACCACCTTCTGACAGGTCCAGTCGTGGCATTTTCTGTCTGGCTGGGCACAGCTGGGTGGCCCCTACAAGCTCACTCCTCCCCCCCCTGCATTTCAGGATTAACTCAGGGTATTTCCATTGAGGGAATTAGTAAGGCATTTTTCTACATATCTGTTCATTTAGAGGATCTTTCCCCTCCTTTTGCTGTGCTGGATAGTGTGCATCAGCAAGCGCATGCTAGATAAAGAATGTCAAGGGTGTCCAGGCGACAAGCCCCCTAGTGCTATTCGTGGCATCTTATCTCCCTCCATCCTGCCTAGAAGATTAAAATTTTTTTACTGCAACTTTGCAACATGATTCATAGTTAAGGCTCATCGTTTCTTTTTCCCTTTAAAAAACAAAAAAAACTTGTCTAAACTGATTTTCACCCCAGATTTTGCATCCCCATGGATCCAAAAGTTATTGTACTTCCTGCAGCAAGAACACATTATTCACTGCAGCTAACAGTTGAAAAGGTCCTTGAGTTCCCCCACCACCACCACCCCCTACTATTTTCCATTTGTTCTTCTATTCACTGTGGGAGGAAGGACAGCCAATTAAATAAAATTAAACTGAGCCTGGCTAGTGTTTTTCCACACCAAAATAACAGTGTTAAGGTACAAAGCTTGTTCTCTCCATGGGCTGATTCTTCCTTTGAGCCCATGTAATTTCGCTAGGTGCTGTATAACATAAACTTTACTCAGGAAAAAAAGGTCAGGGCCAGGCAGTCTGGAACCAGTGCGCACACTTCCATACAGTATCCCTTCAATCAGGCTGTGACCTTAACACAACTGATGAAACAATAAATCAAGGAAACTGCAGCATACTATCTTAATGTTTCAGCACTGCACATGGAAGTCTACAGGGCAGAGGAAATTTCTTCAACATCGGGGCCAGGCCTTTGTCAGAGTGATGCTTTCATCTATCCCCTCTATTCGAGATGAAGACCGCATCCACATTAATAGCAAAGTACTTTAATTGGTCATATTTTTTGTCTGGAGCCGTTTCAAGCGTAGTTACTTACTAATGGAAATCGTTGAGTACAACACATCAGTCTTCAATTCATCGCTTCTTCTCTGAGGAAAGGGATCCCTAAAACACATAAAAAAAAAATATATATATATAGTTATTGTTCGTGTTCTTGAAAGAACCAAGAGCTCCGAGCAGAAAAGGGAAGAATAATAACGGCTATAATCATAGTTGTATCTTGAATTATATACAGCAGACATCTTACTGTCAGTGCTCATGGCCTCTTCGCTTGTTTTTCCTTTGTGTTTATTGATACCTAACAGCAAAAGTGCCCGGCTTTTATCTCCTCTAAAGATCATAAGAGGTAGGGAAAAGAAAATATCGCAATAACCTCGCAGTTTTTTGGTTTCACACTTTAACCCAGTCCAGTCACAAAAACATCTTAAATCGCATGTTGAAGAATTAATAATTAAAGAGACTCTTTACCAATATACTGTCAACAGATATGATTAAATAATGCGCTAGCTTTTGAGGAAGTCAGCTATGTGAGGCTTCCCCTGCTGAGTACAGCAGTTGTCAGCTATATGGGATCATTATCTACAAACAAGACCTGAATTACAAAGACAACAAATGACAGCCCAGCAAAATAAGATCTGTGTATCTGCCTTGTGTGCATTTATTGTTAAATGGGATTTGCTATTCTTAGATCAGTTTGTTTGTAATGTTTTATTATTTAGAAATGGCAGCACTTCTGAGACTCGAGTCCTTAAATGAGTGCGGCGCGGGATGACAAAGCAGGACTATGACGCTCTCGTCATGCTGTAAAAATTGTGTCAGCTTTTTTTTGCCCTGCATCATACTTTGTAGCACCGGGTTTTGGTGCATTTGGTTGATAAAAACTTATATGGAAGAGTCTATTTCACCTCATCGGATGCAGCTCAGGTATGGGCCGGAGGTCCTTGGAAGAAAGGTTCTCCACAACAGGCGAATCGAGATTTGCCGAGCCATTGCTCAGCCTGTCACTGCTCTCGTATCCAGATTCAGTTCTCTGAATCTTCCAGTTGTCACTGCGCACTTTAAGCGCTGCTGAGGCCTTTGATCTGTCCTTGTCGATGTTTCCCCCGCGGCCGTCAGAGTCCAGCGAGCTTCGGCTGCCGCCGGTTTCGTGTCTCTGCTCATCCTCATAGATGGTCATCAGGCTCTTGGGTTTACGTTCTTCTCGGCCTCCCCACGTAAAATCTCGGTCTCGCTCTCGATCGCGCGAGGGCGACTGGCTGCTGGGTCTCATCCGAGGGCTCTGCTGCCTGCGTTCTTGGCTTACTGCACTTCCATCCCTTAAAACACTGTCCACATTTAGCACTTCCCGCGTGGGCTTCCACATTCGACCGGGCCTGCTGCGGCTGTTCACTCCATTTCCAGAACGCCCTCTGGAGTCTTGGCTGCTGTCTGTATCATATCCGTTAGAGATCAGATCTAGTCTCCGCCTGTGTTGACCACTAGTTATTGGGGGCGCACTGGGGGGCACTTGATGCCTTGAGCGAACATTTTCATGGGAAGAACGGCCACCAAGCTGTGGCGTTCGCTCAGTTCGAGTGGGGCCTTTTCCTTGGCTGCTGTACAGTCGAGTCTCCATGTATTGCTTGAAGCCGTTCTCCGGAGGGGAAGCAGAGCGGGAGTAGGTCCTGTCATGAGCTGGATCTGAAGGGGGGGAAAAAAGTTTTATGTGAGTTTACACTATGACAGCTTGAGAGGCAACTAATTTATTTATTTGCATTTTATTCGTCTGTAATATCTTTACTGCAACATCTGATGCCAGAGGCAAGTGTTGTAAATAACACTGCCAAGGATTAAAATTTGACTTAAACACGTCCACACCGTCACGCAGGGCTGTGCTAAAGAAAACAGCAGGCTGGGCGGAGAGTGAAGGAAGGGCATGATGACAGCGGAGTTACTGACATTTATGTCTGCAGTAGACAGGAAGGTGTAAATTACAACCACGAGGAGTCAATTTCCTTCCACGGTGCGTGCACAGAGGGTACCCAGCCCGTGCACAGACGTCCACGCAGATACCGATGAATGCGTGTGTGACCGCTGTTTTTCTACATAAATGCAGACAAGCCCGCGAATTTTGGACAGCGACACTTTTTTTTTTGTAACTTTGCCTCTGTTACACCACTGCAGTAGATTTTCAATCAATCAATCAAGACTGTTATTAAAGTGCAGAGTTTAAGTTTGAATTCAAAGGGTTTGACAAGACTATTGAATTAATTGTTTAGGAATTACAGTGATTTTTATTTATATAGTCCCTCGTTATTATTCAAAGTGTTCTTCGGGCCTTTTTGACTGGCACTATATCATTTTATTATTTTTCCTTCCATAACTTTGATACTATAAAGACTTTTCTTACATTTTTAAGGAAAAACTTGTCTTGTGCAAATTTATTTTGTAAGGATCATCTATCAAATGCATTTCCCTAACCTAAAGCTGACAGCTAAAGGCTCCCCTGCCTTGTATGGGAGTCATCGCCTAAATGACGGGGTAAATCTGATCCGTGTTTGAGCGTACAAAAAAAAAAAAAAATTGGAATTTTATACTACACATAAAACTGTCATTCTTTGGGAATAAGCCTGCAAGAGATGGAGTCCCCCGCTTTGGATTTTGCTGACTGTGTGCCGCAAGTAAATCACTTTAAACAGAGCTGTCTACATTTTTGCTCGCATATACGATACCGGCCTGTTTTAAGAATTTTTGCTGCCACCTCAATATTGTCAACCGTACACAAGGCCGTGGATCATTCTGGAAGAAGGCTAAGATGTTTAAATCAATAGAGTCAAAGATCATATAGAAATTCCTCAGGAATAATGCCTAAGGAAGTTGCTTGAGCTTTTCTCGCCTCACAACAAGACATTTTTAGCAAAACCAAAGCCTGGGAATGAGCCACACTAAATTTACATTACATTTACGTTAACCGTAGTGTCACCTCTAGCATTGCCATTCATCACAACAATGACACTAGGCTCCTTTAACCTGCTGCATTTATTCATAATGGGACGTGAGCTCTGTGCTAACACAGGCTGCCGCTGTTGACATGGTGGATTTGGTGTGTTATATTGTGCTTGATAATCCCCCTCACTGACACTTAATGAAAGCAATGATGTACTGAAGGAGTATTAAAGGAGCAAATATTAATCAGCGTACTGATAACTGCACACCGACTTAATTTGGGAGAAGTATGAGAGAAGGTGGCACAAAAATACATTTTTGGAATTAAATTTCACCCTTAAATTAAAAGTCATACAGCACTCATTGCTCTTTGGTTTGAGCTGCTTAGTTTCTGGTGTATTTAATAATATTTGTGAAGGCTGCAGAGAGGGCAACCAGTGGCTATGACTATGAGACAGGGGGATCAAGGCAGGCTCCAACAGACGTCAGCGCCTAATCCCCTTTCTAACACATTGCTCCCAAACAGAGGGCGACATAAAGGATGGGGAAGTGGAAGGCTGGGTAGCGTAACACCTGCAGTCTACTTCTATAGAACAACCCACCTCTGTAGCGTGCCTCCGCCCTGTGCTGACCACTCCTATCGGGCTCTCGTCGGGGTGAATGCGCCCTACGCATCTCTACTGCTCTCTGGGCAACTTCTCGAGAAATCTCCCTTATTTGGCTCCTGGGAATGCTGGTGCTACTTTTCACTAAGAAACACAAGACAAGACGGGTGATTAGACACAATTTCTTCCACTGAGCGACAAAGGGTTATATAGCCAGCATTTGAAACATGCTGATCTATAAAAGAAATAAAAATAGAAAAACACTGCTGAGTCAGGCGGAGATTCCCACCATTTTCAGACACCATTAAAGTATTTTTATCTGGGTGTACATTTAGATAAATCTATCAACGCTACATCCTTTTCCTTGTCGCTCTTCATCCCCAGCACACCCCCCGAGCCACTGAGCAGCTGCTGAGTGTGTAGACACAGGCGTCTTTATGGCACATCGCCGTGCTGATGGGAGAGGAAAGGCAGCAGGGAGGAAACATGGTCATACGGAGGCGTGTGCTGCATCTCTGGCCCACATTTTCTTTGAAAAACAATGATTAGTCACGGTACTGGAATAATGCGGTTCTGTTAGCTGTCTGAGATTTCAGGAGGAAGCGAGGGAAGACGAGATGGCAGTTAAGAAGAAAAAAAAAAATCATATTTGTACTTTTAAGTTTCTTATTTTAGATTTTTTTTAAAGCGTGAAAAAGGAAAACAAGCGGATGTTTTTGAGAGTCCACGCATTGAATAAAGCAGGAAGTGTAACAGTTTGCCACACAGTCAATCAGAGTTTCATCATTTGACTCAGCGACTCCTTAAAACTGAGCAGCTGCTGACATTTGATTGTCTTGCAGCCTTCCCTCCCAACACCGCCGCTTCAGAAAACAACAGTGATCCGTTCAAGGACATTAAACAAATTCGTACCACCAGAATCTGCAAAGATATCAAAGCAGAGGCACTTAAACCATATAAATAACTCCTCAATTCAGTCTTCCCCCTGCTTGCAATTAAGTATGTGCATAATGACCCCTCTCCTCACCAAGGGTCTCTAATCCCGTCTGTAATACTAACATGGCCAGATTTAGTTTCACAGCAAAGACATTTAATTATCTCTTCTGCTAGCTGCTATTCCAGATCTGTGCTTGTCAGCGCTCTCTGAGGACAAAATATTTATAAATTAAGAAGTCTTTCAAGGCTGAAAAATACAACCACCACACAACATGACTCATCTCTCTGCTTGCATGCCTTCTTATTCACACCAAAACATTTATGTATAAACCATAGGTTGGTTTACACTCTTACTAATTTTCTTTTCATTTGCAGTTTGGGGGGTGGGGGGGGGGGGGTTTATTACACAACTGAGACAAAAAGCCACGAAGCTGTTTAATCCCTCCATAATTGTCCCCTTACCTGCTGCCCGTCCTCCACTGGTCTGAGTGCTGCCCCTGCTGAGGGTTGAAGGGGTCTTCTGTTTGAAAAGATCTTGGCCCAGAGCACTCAGATTCTCTTTGGTGAGGTCCAGCTTCTTGGGGGAGACTGAAACTACGGACTCGGTGCCTACACAGGGGGGAAAAAAATAAAATAAAATATTCTTTCTAGGTAAAGCCATTCATGTAGGCACATCCCATCCATGGAAAAAAAATGCAAAAAAAAAAAAAAAAAAAAAAACCTTGTCGAGTTCAGATGACTGAATACACAAATTATTACCTGAAACTAAAGCACAGAATTCAATTACAAAATCCACACTATGTACTACTTCTTGGTTTTTGAAGGATGATCCAGTTTAGTTGGGCGCCCTGTCAGCTCTGACGGACAGTGAGCGCTGCCACAGCCTGGACCTGGGGCACAGCCAGCATGGAGAGCTGGAGGAGGGTCTTTAAAAAGGGATAAAAACCTCCCCAACCACACAAATCCAGGGATATATAATCCCAACAGGAGAGATGTTCAGCTGTTCACATCAGCAGCAGCAAAGGCGAACAGTGCATGTAATTTGGGAGTTTTTCTGTCTACTGATTTTAATTTCCAGTTTTCATTTAGAGTTACTTTAATGTACCCAGAGGGGTTATGGACATTTTCAACTTTAAAAAAAAAAAAAATGCTAAATTTCCATGCAAGATTAAGTGCTTAACTCAAGCTAAAAATGTACAAAGGCAAATAAATGAGAAGAAGATAAATAAGCCACACTTCAAACCACCCACCAAACATTTACCCCAAACTTGAGACTAAATTTGCATTTCAAAACAAACCACTCAGAGACACAAACTTCTGGCTATGCTTTGTTTCATTCAACCAGCCAGTCGTGCCACAACATTCTTCAATTTTCCTTTTACTTGGTGTCATTTCCACAGAAAGAACAATCAACACCTCATCATACCCGATATAAAACGGATGTCAGCTATGATGAGGATTTGAAATGTCAACGTCGTGACCACTGAGCTAATTCGGAAACATCATACCTTGCACTTCTCCATTAAGGGGGTTCTTGCCGTAGGACTGGCTGCTGTTTTGTTTTGAGGCATCTTCTGTGGTGATAGCACTCCCGTTTTGATTGGCATAAAAAAGAAGGAGAGGCTGGAAGTGACCTTTGATACATTTAGTGACTACATCTTTCCACCGGGGGCCAACCTACAGCAAGAAACAAACAAAAAACAGCAAAAAAAAAAAAGCTGGGTCATTGCACGTTTGCACAACTTGAAGCATTCTGTAATATTCTGCAGCTTTATGTGCGAGAATACAAAGTGAAACAATGTGAAATATTCCACCTGCATGCATTCACAGGTATCAGTCTGATGATTTGACAGCTTTATAAAATTCCCATGCAACTTCAAACTACGCATGACAAAGGTGGGGTTTAGTTTTCATTCGCGAGTGAATATAATACACCAAGGCCAAAGCACACAATCGCATTAGCTAAGCTGTGTAAGGTGTGTGTCTCGCCACAAAGGCACCACAGAGGCAGGCTGCAGGCTAACAGATGCTTCTGTGTGCCTTAATTAAGCAAATGAGAGGGGCAGAGAGGGGGGTGGGGGGGGGGGAGAGAGAAAGTAGGCGTGGAAGAGACAGCAAAACAAGGTAAAGAGCAACCAGTGCAAGTGAACACAGACAGAGCAAAAGGAGGAAAAATGCACAAAAAAAGGCCACGATTAAGAAAGCATGTTAGATGAAGGCAAAAATAAAGACACATTTTTGTTATTTTTGGATCCTATTTTCAATAGTGAGGCACAACATTTATTGTCTGAAAGGGTAAAAGACATGTTAAGAGTTAAGACTCTCGGCCAAATCTGCCTTTCATCATTTACTACTACTGCATTAACATAGGACATGTTCTAATTAATATAATTGTCTTTATGCTATCCTTAACCCACCATCCAATTAGAACACCCAGTGACTGACTGTACTTAGGTTTTGTGCAATATTACTTCATGCACTGGAAACGCAGTAACTGGGCTACACTGCAGCAGTCATTTAGCGGCTGGGATTTAGGGAGTCACAGAAACGCTGGCGAGTTCCATTCCAGGTATGGACTTGGCAGGCGCTGAGTACTCTAGCTCCTCCATCTCAGTCGGGAGAGTTTGCACACACAGCACAAGCTGCTGATGGATTGACACAGAGCCAGCCGGCCGCTGCGCCACAGTCCCCGTGAAAATTGTGAGGATGAGAGACAAAAGGCACGCTTGCAGGTACACATCATGAAAATAAATCCAACATTAAGGGGAAAAGAACAAATGGATGAGTGGATGCTCAAGCCAGTGCACACAAACTAATTATCAAAACACAGACACGCAAATAAAACCACTTTTTCCACTCAGACATACAGCACATATACCCATACACTGTAACCCAGCACCCTCACATCTCCTTAAACTTTAGCCAGTATCTATTTAAAAAAAAAAAAAAAAAAAAAGAAAAGAGGATCTTTACTAGTTAAGCTACACTTTACTACTGCAGCACCCTGTGACTACAGAGTTGAGGTTGGGGGTTTGGCTGACTCTCCACTACCATAAAGGCTCGTCAAACCGGAGGCTCGTGTAGTGCAATCAATGTGGCTCTTATTGGACGATAAAGAGTCTTTGTAATAGATAAGAGACTGAACACTCCGCCTCTTCTGTAGCAGCTTCTGCTTATCTGTTCAGCGATAACATGATGCCCAAACTTTTAAATTTTTCTTTAAAAAAAAAACAAAAAAAAAAACTCATTAATTTTATTCTAACATCTAAAAATGCCACCAAATATTTAGACCTTACAAAGAAAAAAAGACATAATAAAAGCTTTTCACATGTGTGTTGTATGACTTCCTTGCTGTTATAATCAATATGTTTCTATGTTTCCATCAATTATTTTTACCGTTAATTCATTTACCATGACCTGTACAATCTGTCATTTACCTCGGGGATTACCCGACTAACGACTCCAGTGCTAGTGCACACGCTCTCACCTCTTTGACTGTTGCATCATCAAAGAATACCCATTTGGCAGATTTGGTGTGGAAGGTGAAGGCACAGTAGTGGCGGCTGGAGTAGCAGATCATTCCCACAAGCAGCAGCTCTCCCTTTTTGGCATGCTCATCTGTCACCCTGTAGAAGAGCTGTGTCCACACATGCACACACACATATATAAATAAATGCATCAATTCGGCAATTACACCAGCAGCAAAGTAAGTTGGAAGGCAACTAAATGATGCAGACAGCTAGCAGAATCAGTTACTCCATTTGTTAACAGATTAAGGTCTAAGTGAATGAACTAATCAGTACAAGTAAAGGCTGGTTTGAATCACTGCAGTCAACGATGCATCTTGCCATCTAGGCTACAGAGACGCACTACTACTATGGTGTGTTATTTTCAAATAATACAAAGTGTCACTTGTTTCTCCCTCCCATGATTCCTGCACAGCCAGTTCTCCGTGTCTTTCTCACACATTCAAACAATGGATTTCAAAGCAAATGATGGGGTAGTCAGTTCCCTTTTAACGCCCAATAAAGTCACATGAAATACTCCCTAATGAATAAAAGCCTTTGTGGCACACTAGTGGGTGAGTGGGACTGAAAAATTCTTCTGATGTCCCCATTTTTCTGAGTTGTCAAATAAATGGTTGTAAGGCTTCAATATAAATAAATAAATGGTTATGTAATGTGGGAATTGTATGAGCGTGCCCTCATCTGAACTGCACCCATTGATTTCGTCTTGTAGAACACATCCACACATCAGACTGATGTAAACACACTGACGCTGACAAACATCTATTAAGTAACGTGCCATTATAGTTTGTGCTTAATGTGAACATGGCTGAAAATTATCTGTATACATGGACAGAACAGCAGAATTTTTATGAGGGAAAAAAAAGACAACGCATCACTACAGCTGTGCGTACTTGTGATTAAAAATGTTTGAATATAAACACAACAAAAACAAAAAAAGTGGTGCTGAACACATCCCTCCCACCACTCCCGTCTTAGTGGTATCTATTTAGTCGACATGTTCGCTTAGGAAGGCATGGGCACGCGTGCGCGCGCACACAAACACACACACAAAGATGAGAGGAGGGGCTTTTTGACAAGCTGACCAAGGCCAGCAGGGTGCTTTTTGATCAGTGGCATGGGCCAACTGGGCACTGGGCGTTGACGGCTTACGCAACGACCCCGATTTACAGAGAAATAAATCCCTGCTTTATTTCCCACATATGTTGAATTGCACCAAAATAAACCGACATCAAAACACTAGGGCAAGAGGCAGCAGTTGTGTAAGAGTTGTGTAAAAAGAAATGCCACAAATATACTGACACATTCATTTCAATCTTTGGATACTCAGATTAACCCAATAAATGTAATAATATGTGGAATGCAAATAAGTAATGCACAAGATTGCTCACCGAAGAAAGACTGAGAAGAGGCCCTAGTGAGCGGATAACATCCTCAGTGAGGTCTGACTGATCGGAGTCCCACACAAATCCTATGGTGACTATTTCTGGGGAGTTCATGAGGACCCGTCTGATCCTGATCCTCTGGCCACAGTTGCTCTGGCAAAAAAGACAGACACAGATAAAGACAACAAAAGCAAGTTCAGCTGGTTACAAAGTAGTCCCTAACCAGACCAAGAAGACTTACTAATAGCAGAGGGTGCCCTTAAATCACAAATTTTAGAGAAAAAAATAGTAACGTCACTAATTAAATCAGGTAAGACCAGATTTTTTTGTTCTAGAAGGTTTGTAGTTCGAGTGCTGCTGACTGCATGTGTTAGTTACATGAGGGATGGCATCTGGCGAAATGGGTCAAATAACGTTAACAATGAATGTTGACATCTTAGTTTTTTATTATGTTTTCTGATTCTTAAGTAATGACCAGTTTATGAAAAATGATATCCACTGGGTGTACCAAGCAGCCCCATAACACTTCCTGCCGGCCCCAAAGGCCAGTCAACATAGCCGATGTTTTCCACATTGCTTTTTCACATAACATCAGTGTCATGTTGCTTCAGTATAAAAACACTTGGAAAGGGTCACTCACTGGACAATTGCGAAGGTCCCCGATCGTACTTGCTGCTTGTAACACTTCCCCAAAAGACTCATCTTTCCGCTGCAATGTCTGTTGACTAAGAAGAGCCTCAGTGTAAACAGCACATTGTGAGCAGAAGCATAGGAAAGAACAAGCAGAGACAATTAAAAATAAGGCATGCTTAGAAAAAGAGGAAAAACTCACACACACACACACACACACACACTTTAGAAATGTCAATGTCAGCAAAAGAAATCAAGTTCTGACCTTGTGATAATTCAGAGAGAGTTTGGAGCAAGACATTAACAAGAGGGTGCTAAAGAAGGTTACATACTGTCTTTGCCTTACCAGAGTGCGGTGGTGGAGACATAATGCACCAGCTCTGTAAACGGCAGTGGGTCAGAAGATGCCCCACAGCTACGGCACACACACTGCAGAGGAGAGAGGAGAGAGTGACCAATGAGGACGACAAACAAAAGAATTAAAAGTTACAAAGAAAAAAAATGTACAGATGCACACATAAGCACTGATTAAGACTAATTTACATATCAGCAAGTCATTTTTCAGACCAAAACAATTCCTGGCAAAGAGAATTGGCTTCTTTCCTCGGGATTACATGTAAACTCTGGGTTCTCTAGTATCCTTTTAAGTCAAACAACTGGCATTATCTGGCATCCGACTTCAGCTCTGAAGTTATAAATCTCTCTTTGACAATTCTCATTTGGGCCTTGATGATATTTCCTGGATTGGGTGCCCTGAAGTTGAGGTGGAACCGAAGCCACTGACTCTGCTCCTAAGGGATTTAATCCAAAGGCGAATCATCTGTTAGATTCAGAGATAAAACTCCTTTTGGGACAAAGACAGAGACAGTGATGGGCATCAGGGCCACAGGGAAGAGTGGTGTGTATGCACGTGTGTGTGTGTGTGCACGCTGTGTTCTGCTGTGCTGGAATTTATGTGTACTCTCCTGCTGCTGCAGTGCTGTGGAATCTGACCAGAAACACCCTCTATATTTCACTGGGGGTGAGCCAGTATTGAAACATGACTGATTGGATTTCTATTGTCTCAGACAGTGATTCATGTACGTACGTGTGTGTGTGTGTGTGTGTGTGTGTGTGTGTGTGTGTGTGTGTGTGTGTGTGTGTGTGTGTGTGTGTGTGT
>JAVDPK010001082.1:573721-598614 GCA_034780415.1 Cichlasoma orientale
AACTTTCACAGGACCTTTATTAGTCCTAAAGACACATTTGGGTAGAAAGGATTGCAGTTCTAAAGATATGGCAAGACACACTTGGTGCAGATTGGGACTCTCCCTTTGAGCGGGCATCCAGCAAAGTTCAAACTAAGAGAACAATCGGCAAACCTGCCGTCCATGATAAGAAAAAAAATTAATGAATAAGAATTATATTATAGGTTTTTCCACATGTATGGGACAAATGATTAACATCATGTATGGAGGACCCAAAAACTTCATCTTAAATCTGAAGCATGGTGGAGTTAGCATCACAGTTTCGGCTTACTTTTCTACCTCAGGGCCCTGATTAATTCCACAAAGTCAGGGAAGAATATAAAAATTTGATTAAAAAAAAAAGAAAAAAAAAGAGAGAGAGAGAGAGGGATCATGTCCATGGCCTGAAGTTTATAAGAGGTCGGGGGAATAAAAGAACAGACAGTAACACAATGCACAAGTAACTTAATAACTAAATGGTTAAAAAAGATGGAAAACATCTTTTGGAATAGCCAAGTGAAAGGCCTGACCAGGATTCAATTGTGGCATGACCTGAAGAGGGCTGTTTAATTATGTATGATAAGCTGAAAAAGCTCAGTATGATCCAAATGGTCCAAAATTCCTTCTCACGCTTGTGCAAGTCTCAGAAGCAGCGATATAAATATCCGAGTCTGCTGCTACCAGAAGGTTTTGTGAATTAGACCTCATTTACTTTTTCCAACCTGCACTGTGAGCTGTTACTTAGTGTGTGTCCAACAGAGACACGAAAAATTCCACTGTTTGTGTTAATGACTTCAGTCAGACTGCGTTTGTCTAGAATTATGACTTTAAACCAGACCGACTTTAATTAGCAATTTGGTTATCCTGATAAATTATCATAAACTTTTTTTTTCTCGCAGCTGTATAAACCTGAAGTGAAATAAAATTAGCTCTATAAATTATCTGAAATGAATTTTAAACAACGTGGGCGGCTGCAACTCCAGAGGAGAGCTCAAACTCAAACTGCTAGTCAGCTATTTGCGGTCTGACATTTCTAAAATCCCATGTAATTCTGCTCCAAGTTTCTTTTCTGTCCCATTTTTGTTACTTTGTCTGGCCCTGTCACTCTCTTATAAAATCAACTGCAAAAAGAGACTGCCCTGACCTATTTTTTCCCAACATGAGTTGAGCAGTAGTGAACATTTCAACAAACCACTGAAGAATTGAGCTACACCAATAAAATCCGCAGTGAAAGTGCAGATTTTGGCCTGAACACAGACACCTTCAAGTGTTTTTGCTGAGCAAGACAGTGAGCTGTTTTTAGGTTATGAGTGAATGGCCCACGAGTTCCGTATAGTCTAAACCTTTAAGTTGTGGTATGTTTGTTGGGATTTTCATAAGCGAGCATTTTATATTTTAAATGGTAACAGAGAATGTCCTTGGAACTTTATGGCAAATCAGAGTTCCAGTACCGTAAAGTACAAAGAAGCAACAATGTGCAACAATGACTCATCCAGTTTTTAGTCCCTGAGACCTAAAAAAAAATAGCCTCAAAGAATAAACCTCAAACATTTTGTTATTCAGTGTGAGAAGAAAGAAAATACTGCCCTACTTAGAACAAACAATGAAACTTCTCTCTTGTGACAGTCCCCAGAACCACTCAAAGTTTCGACTGAAACTTGCAGGACAACATTGCCTTCCTGGTATTCTAGGAATCCTCGGTGTATGATGACACCGCAATAATGCACTTCATAGAAGCTTACCGCTGCAAGCTGAAGTTTAGCATTCACAGTTATCTTCACATGCTCCAACTGAATGTACAAATGTCTCTGCCTCTGTACTTTGCAACGGGGCTCCTTGGAAACAGCATTCCAAAGCAATCACTTAAGCTCCGAGTTTCTTAAGAGCTGCTGTTTGCGGATTTGCTTCAGGCCTGAACTGGCACATGGAAAACCTACCTTTACCGATGACATCACACGTCCGGACAAGTCTGTCTGTCACAGCACGTCTCTAGGCAAACGCATATGATGTAATGGAATAACAGTTAAATTACTCACAATATCTTACATGAGACAACACTTTAGACGAACACTTTACAAATCCACTATTCAAATATTGCAGCAGCATGAATATTATCTTTATTATTTTAACTGTAGGGTTTCAACCATGACTCCACTGAGCCATTATATATTTATTGATTCTATTAATTACAAACAGGCATGTTTAGTCCTGTTTTCTAGACTAACATCTCTGCCTGTCATCTGCCATGTAGCAGAATGTGAAAACAATCCGAAACATTAATATGTCCACATTATTCAATGTCAAACTGATGTCATGGAGAAAGAAGCTGAAGCATGTGCCGTATTGAGACACTGCTGACAACAGCAAGAGTAAATATGGCTCTGCCTTTCTGGTCCTAGAAATGCTATTGCATGATATTGGTCCATTTGGAAAAACTGTCGAGCTCAATTATGTGAAACCATTCTTTTCTATGAGCAAAACTGACAGTGAGTACAGTTCAGTGATGCTGTGATGATTTTAAGGTCAAGATTTTGATGTGCTGCTCAGTGAAACAAGTAGAATTCTTAACCAAAGCCTTTATTTATTTGTTTTATTTTGTGTGTGCTGAGGGGATTGATGCACATGTCGCCAGGCCCAAAGTGCTTTTAAAAATAAAAAGCACAGCACATTTCATCAGATAACATCAGGTGACGGGAGACCACGTAGCGTCGGCACTACAGGACACGTGTGCATTTTTAGACAAGGGCTCGCTGTGCTGCAATCCTGAAAGGTTAAAGCGGCACACACTGCGCCTAACCTGTGAGCATGGACACAGACAAAAGAGTGACGAGAGAGGAAAGAATTAAGCACGCCGCCTGCACAGGTGACTCTGCTGACATTCTCGCCGCATTTAATAAGCGGCTGTTGTACGATTTTTATAATAAAAGACCCATTCTCAAAAATTGAAAACAGATCTCCCATAATCAATTTCAACTAAAAACAGCCACATGAAATATCTGCTTTCTTGTTTACACACCTAGGTGGAGGAAATGACTCTGGCCAGAGGCAAAACTGTCCAAAGGCCAAGTTTACATCATTGTGCAGTAAGCCAAGACAGCTGCTGACACCCTTTCGTTTCAAGCCTAAGTGGAAAATGACACCATATTCCTCCGATTTTCCCCTTTCTGCTACGATCCCTACAACATAGTCCACGTAGATTTTTTTTTTAATAAAACCCCCTGATTTTAATATATAGTCCTAATCAGATCATGATGGCCTCCAGGTTCTGTAGGCCTGCCTCGTAAACAAGTAACTTCCTTCGAGTTACTTCTCTTAATTAAAATAAACATTGGTGATTAAAAGATAACAAAAGGCTTGCATGACTAGGTTTAACAAGCAAGCTACAACCTCTCTCTCTCTCTCTCACACACACACACACACACACACACACACACACGAAACAGAGTTCAATCACATGCAGCAGTGTATCTTTGACAAGAGGAAATTAGGTCACACCTGTAGCCAAATATAATGCCAAATGCCCACTGAGGTAAATATATATGAAAGAGAAACACACTACTTGAACAGCAATACTACAAACAGCAGAAATTATTACGATTCAATCAGTTCCCACTTTACATGTTAAACATCCTTAAATAGAAAAAGTAGGGGGTGCGTACTACTTATTTGAACCTGACTATTGTGTTTTCATTCATAAATTCATGCAGGTTCCATAATCAGTCTATGTACCGAATAGGGTTATCAAAAAACTGATACTCAGGTACTAACTGATACTAACAATGGCTATCAGATTACATACTCATTGGCAACAGTATTGACACCAGCAGTGCCGACTTTGCCCCTATTAGCTGACACACAGCTTCACACAGCCCCTCCCCTCACTAGCAGCTGAGCACATGAACGGTAGCAGCAAAGTTGGAGGAGCATCTTAAAAGCTGACACCCCCAGTCTTTATGAAGAACTTGATGAGGTCAGTGAAGCTCCTGTTTAAACAACATTGAAGTATTAACTCGTTATAAATGTTAACCTGACCGGGGCACACATTAACGTTAGCTGTTTAACTATTAGCAATTACCAACAATAATCTGTTAATGCAGCAGCTAGTAACCATGGATAATAATAAAATGGTATAGTGTATCAAGTATTTTCCTGGGTACTTGTATCGTGTTTGACCTTCTAGTATTATGACAACCCTACTTTTGTTTATGTCTGAACCAAAGAATCCAGACTTTAATGGTAAATGGTTAATAGACTGGTTCTTATATAGCGCTTTTCTACTCTACTTTGAGCACTTGAAGCATTTTATACAACATGCTTCATTCACCCATTCACACACATTCATACAAGCACTTCTTTCTACGGCTAAGTGCTTTCTGTCTAACATTCACACACATTCTTACTCTGACGGTTGCATCGGAGAGCAACTTGGGAGAAGCCAGGCATTGAACCACCAACCAACTGATTAGTAGGTGACCTGCTCTACCTCCTGAGCCACAGCCACAGCCAAAATTCTGGGTTTAACACACGAGTTACCAGGCTTACAGGCACTCAACTCTTGCTTCACAAAGAGGCCTGGCGTCTTAAACAGCAAAGAAAATCAAACTGTCAAAATGCAACTAAATACACACAGAAATCAATCAAATTAGCAAATATAAGTGGATGAATATCAGCTGAAAAACAAAGAATAAAAACTGTACACACCTACAACATTTACCCGACTCTTTTTCCTTTTTTCCAATTTTTAATAATAAGCAAGTCATTCAGGATGTGTCTATATTTTTAACATTTTAAAACATATATATTTAAAAATACAGCTTTCACATATGTGTCGGACCGCTGAGCTAGAAATACATTTCTTTCGAATCTTGCCCAGTATTCAAAAAATACTTTAAGCTTAGTTAACCATGTTATGTAACATCCCTGACTTTTACAGCCATCTAAAAATGAGATACTGAGAAAAATACTGTTAGTAGATAATGTAATTATTCATACAAAACTGAAGAAGCAATCACTTTCACCGTACTATGGAAGCATTGTCGGACATGTAGCATTGAGAGAAGTACAAGAGCCAAACAAAAGAAGTCATTTCATTTTTTTCACCAAGGGGCACAACTGCAGGAAGTCCAGTTTTCCTTTTCTAAACAAAGGCCGGCTCAGACTTGTCAAACCAGGACCAGGAATGACTCCTTTACTCCCTTGTTATATGGAAAATGCTAAGGCTAGCACCTTCAAGCAGTCAGCCAAAGAGCGTGTAGTGCAGCGGCAGCTTCGACGAGCCTGGAGGATCTGTAAAATGTGCCCAAATTTGGCGTGAAGGAGTGGAGAGTCAGATGCTGTAATTTATCTGTTAGTGATCTGTTGATGGATAGCCCCATTAACAATGATTCAACTGATCTCCTTAATATGGCAACGCCAACAGCTGCTGATGAATCAATCTGTGGTAAATTGAGTCACACCATGTCACTGTTTTTAAGATGCAAAAATAGAAACGCATCACGGCAGCAGCACAAAGAGAGAAGCCACTCGATGTATATAATGCTGGAACAGTCAGCTCTCAGGTTCCCAATGATGAAAGTCAATAATTCTCTCCATGACAGCTTTTTCAAAACCCCCCAAAATTCCTCACAGCCTTTAAATTAATTCTTAATCCACATTCACGATATACAATATGAACTGCCACAGAGCATGATACAGCTCTGAGTGTCTGCAAATTCTGAGCCGCCTTCCTCTCAAATGCAGATCAATATATCTCGCTGTCACGCTGGCGCATTATACATCTAGATGACAGCTGAAAGTGTTCCCTCCTGTTACTCCTCGTGTGTGACTCACTGCTGATGAATGGCTTTCCTTACTGGAGATCACGTAGAAAAGCAAGTGATGCACACGTGCTCCCACTGCGTGTTATGCATTTTAATACCGTATGTTAAAGAGGAAACTCGTAAATATTCAACTTCCCCCTCAGAAAAATAACTTCAGGGCCACGCCGGGTCCTACTTTGCATCCTGCGACGGCTGCAAAATATGTCATCTCTTTCACACCTTCACTGACACTTTCCTGAGTTTACTTTAACCGCACATAAACTTATTTTCTGGCTGACGGCAAAATGAGATCCTATTTTAAAATTGAAGAAGAGTGGTGCTATGTTAACACAGAAACCCTACTGGTACGAGAAAAGCTTTTGCTTCGTTTTTGTTTTTTTTATTTAATAGATCCAAATGAAGTGAATAAACATTGCTGAGCGGGATAAAAGAAAGTATTGCATTTGTTGTTATAAAATGCCGTTTTTAAAGGCTGCCAGACGTAAAATCTATTTTTGTGTTGAGTTAACCACATCTGAATTTAAAGTCTTTCTGTGGAACAGTCCCTTTTTTGACATGTGGACAGTTTCTTCCATTTTCCGTGTCTCTTTTTAGCCTTGAAAATAAACTTCTTCATTTTGAGTGCAGTCATGCAAAATTCTAAGTCTGACTCATATTGATAAAGTAAGAACGAGTCACATTTCTCCTCACTGCTGCTCCACTCTTGATGCAATATTTAAATTTCCTTAAATTTAACACATTCAACATTCCTTCCCTCATTCGGTGTATTTTATTAGGACTTGGAACTAGGAATAACATTCATTAAAAAAGGCTTTGCACAAGGACGAGTAATAAAATGTGGCCCTGGTACAAAAAACAAACAACAAAAACAACAAAAACAACAAAAACAGTGAAACTTCACTGTGAATTCCCTGCAGACTGCAGACGTGGTTTAAGCATGGGCAACAATGCAGCGGTCATTTCCTGTGTGGGCTTCCTGCTCAAAGTCTTGCTGCTTTCCAACACACGGTCCCCATGATCAGCCCTGTGAAACTGAACAGGTCACCCACACCACGCTGAGTCACCCATTACTCCTTACTTCTTCCAACAGAGGAAAAGGAAGAACAAAAACACAGAGCCAGGATCCAAAGCTGAATAGAATCTGACTGAAATATAACATCCTCCTTTCTGCTCTCACAATTACTTCCTTAATGGCCCCTCATTTGACAACAGCTAGCCAAGAAATATCAAGTGTGACCATAACCCTGCCCTCATTTTTTAAAATATTTTCATGCATAAATAAATAAAATCATTTTAAAGCTAAAGCTTACGTGGCAAACCTCTGGGTTAGGTGCTTTTCGCCACACACGATCTCTCTCGAAAGCTGACGAGGACACAGCACATTAAGCAAACAACAATTCTTAAAAACCACACTTTATTCCAAGTACTCTTGCTCAACACGCTTGCAGACAAAGAAGTGGCAGAAGGCCCAGTGTCAGAACTGGTTCTTCGGCATGCCTTTATATTTATTTCACCATCTCTGTCCTGAAGGAAATGTTCCTATCGCATCAACGTGAAGGATGAGTGAGCAAGACATCTAAAGGGTTTGATGATCTCACGGCTTCATCATCGCTGTGCTTGAGGGGAGGGGACGGGAGGGGTGTCTGCTCCTCAGAATGAGGGTCTTATCATGATATAAAAGGGGGAGAAGCCAGTCCACTGGTGGCACAATAAATAGGATCTGTTACAAGCACTTATTAGGATACCCCCCCCCCCTCCCCAACAAAAAAAGAAAAACAACTTTTTGTCCAGATATAACCAAAGGTGTGCAAGGTTGCGCAACATGAAACCTTTCGGCACACAATAAAAAAATGAGACATCCTGAGATGGCACACTGAGACGGGAGAGCTGATATTTCACGTGTGTGCGCGCGCCACGAATAAAGGGATTCCAACACACTGAAAGGTGTGAAAATAAAAGCTGAAGACGGGGGAGAGGAGTCACCTCGGTTTCAATTACCTCCTGCTACATACGCTACAGGAACTCCATTTTTTAAATATTTAATGACCGACACATAGCAAGCTGTTCACAACAATGGGGCGATTTTAAGGGCAAGTAGGGGAAAAAAAACAATAAACCGAATAAAAGAAATCGTCAAAATGACAAAATAAACTCTATTAAATCTGTAAACATTTCCACACCTGACTTTTTAGTAACTTGACTAGTGTGCTAACTAAAGCTAGCCTACCTAACGCTAAGGCCCACCTGGTTTCCGACTTACCTGAGTTCCAGGTACACAGCTTCCGCTCCACGTACTGCCGCAAAAACATAAACAAGGAAGACAAGTGCGTTTGTCAAAACTTCAGCTGGCACTTACCTTTGACAGAATAACGCCCCAGAATGCGTAAAAGCCTTTAGTGTTCACTGGCGCAGGAGTTGGGAGTATTTTGGTTGAGTTTCGATGAAAAGCCGAATGAGTCTCCAGTTAAAATGTTCTTCAAATGAGAGACGCTGGAAACTAAAACACCACCCAGACAACCAAAGTGTCGCCTCACGTCGCTTAAACTTATATCTCTCTCTGGCTTTTGTGTGTTTTCTTCTCACACAGCGACTTTCCACTTCGGACACACGCCAGCCCTCTCTGTCCAGTTGCGGTGCACTCCGGGCGGTGGAGGCGTGCGTTTCTGCTGCAGTTCTCTGAAGCGCGGCGGTAGTGAGCAATGGTTGCTCGGTCGACTTGGCCACCTGAAATACTGGATTAGAGATGTTTTCAGAGCGGAGATGTCAAACCCCGCCTCCTCAACACTGTATTTACTGCAGTCTGCCATGCTACTGTACACCGCTGCCACAGCTACTGCGCGCACACGCGTTGCCCTATACACACAGCCCCGAAACGCACACTCCAATATTTGCAGAGCGCCAACTCTGCTGCCAAGCTCGTTAATGTTGCTTTATGGTGCCGGGAGGGTGGAGGGGGGGAGTTGTTGCGGTTTGCTGCTACAATGCGGAGTGGACTAAAAACTGCATCACATGCGCACTTGAACAATTCTTTATAATATTCAAAAAGTCACTTAAAGTGTATTTGGGTATAGAAAAATAGATATTTTTAATGTCTGCAAAAATGGATGTATGCAGCATTTAAGGTTTGTTTATACCTGCATGGTTACACTAATACTGTGGTGGCACTTCCAAAAAGTGATGATTATGAACAACTGAGAGTGGAGGGAAGTCATGTAAGGCTGGTGTTACCCAAACACCATCTGCCTGATCCTGTTATATAAAGAAAGCAAATGAAAGGAGTGTACAATTAAGCCCCCCCATCCCAACCTTTTTTTATTTATTTCTTTTTTAAAGCAAGAGGCTATTCATCCCTGGCGTGTTCCATGGCTCAAGCTGACCATATTTTTATTTGGAATGATTATATTAATTTTAACAAGAAGCTTGGATTGCGCCCAGAGCTGACGTTTATTTAGTTAATACACTTTAAAGCACTCCGGGCATCTGGGTTGTCCCGATTCTACATGAGAACTACATTGTGCTGTATGGGGTGGATGTCCAGGTTAGAGCTGAACACAATTTATATGAATTTATATGCAAGCCACCCATCCATCTTCTTCAGGCAGGCATAAAACAGTGTTTTTCGACCAACAAGGTGATTCCCAAAGAGCTATTAGCTGAAAACTTGGCATATCTCAGCACAATGTGCAGTCCATAAAATATGAGGGGGGAAAGGAGGGGTGGGGGGGCTGGAACATATCCCACTGTCGTAGGTAGAGAGGTGGGGTGCACCCTGGACAGGTCGCCAGCCTGTCACAGGGCTAACATAGAGAGACAGACAACCATTCACGCTCATATTATTAACACCTATGGGCCATTTACAATCACCAATTAACATAACCCCACTAATTGCACGTCTTTGGACTGTGGGAGGAAACAGGAGTACCCGGGGATCACCCACGCAAACACTGGGAGAACATGCGCCACCGCGCTGCCCGTGCGTGAAAGCACGCACGTTTTTGGAGATGCATCTGTCTGATGTTTCACGCGCTGACCAGTTTCATCTGCAGCGTCTCACTGACGCAGAAATATCCCTGCGTTGCGCCACCTTCTATGGAACTCTTAAATCCCGGGTAAGTGATTAATTATAAAGTCCATATATCACGCAACTGTTAAAGACCAAAAGAAAAAAATGCATTCAAAATCGCCAGTCACTCGTTAAGGCTGAGGAAACTGTGCAATGATGGAGTGTGCGCTGCGGGGACACAATGTATCAGAGTGGTCCAGCCTTTCCCCAGGAAGTACTTGAAAGGCCCCATTGAGGAGACAATCCCATTTCCCTGTGCACACATTTCCTACAGGGATATATAATTCTTCCTCTTTAAATTTAAAAAAGCTCGAGAGTGTGGTGATAATATTTATGAGTGATGTGAGCCTTGATGATCTTGGTGTAAATGTATTTAACTTACCTCCAGGTCCCATACTTCCTTTATTTTATAGAGATACATATTTGAATAAAATAGATTCCATTTGGATTCCACGGGATACAGCACAGCCGTGCAGATTCCTTTTTTTTTTTTTTTCCCCAGACAGAATTAACAATTATTTTACTTCCAGTGGTGCTCAGAGTTCACATGGAAAAGATTCACCTTATGGACACCTTCTTGGCTACCTCTGAAGTGCTGCCACTGAGTATTTTGAAGTCCCAATAAATTATGAATCAAACCGCTCCAAGAAATCAAGTCTTCCACATATGCAGGTTTTTCTTTGCTGACCTTGGTGGACAGCTTGCAATCCAGCTGCTGCATCTGACAATTTGCGCCCCGTCAGCATTATTTCCAAACTTTGAAAAACCCTAAAAATGACTTCACCATTGCACTGACGCATCATTGCTTGGATGCGATGCACTTTAAATGACTTCTGCAAAGTTGTGGCTCATTGATTTTAAGATTCATTTTTGCCTGTTTCTATTTTTCTTTTTCTTTTTTCTTTGGCACTTTGCTTGTATGGACATTTTGCAAATGGTCCAAATGTCAGTTAAATTCTCCAACAGCCCAGCCAACCACCAATCTTTCCAGGTTTGATTCTGTTGTGAAGGACATTTTATTTTGAGAATAATTACCAACACTTTGCCAGCTCTGCAAGGAGACGGTGCACATGTTAAATGTCCCGTAGAGACCCGGTGCCATTGCCCAGACTTCTCACCTTCAGAAAGCTCCAGTGAACAGCAAGAAACTTGCTGAACACTGTGAATAAAAACAGCTCTCTCTGTCTTTGCTGGTGCCATTTGTGCAAATTCACCAGCACCAACGGTAAGAAAACTATGACTAGTACACATCAGCTTAGTGGAATTGGCTTTTATTTAAATAGATTCATTGATTATCTCAAATGGGTTACTGGGCAGCTAAATTCCATTTCACCTCAACTGTGCTGTGCCATTTTTGATGGGATATTTTTAACATCGCTGTCTGACTTTTCAATCCATATTTACTGGACACTATAAGCACAATGGGACAGTTATCGTTTTAAAACGTCTCTGCTTTCATTGTGCTCCTTTTCACACTGAGACAAATTAAACCTAAATAGAAAAATGTTGTAATTAAGTGATGACAAAGCTTAGACTCAGTTTCCCCACGGGACAACGGGAACATAGTGTAAGTAAATATGAATGAATAAAGCGTCTGCTTCTGCATCTCCCATTGGTCTTATCCACTGTAGTAACAGCAACTGCAAATTTAAATGCCTAATTAAAATGTGAACTTAATCTGCTCCTGTCTCCATCTGGATAATAATAAATGCCCTAGTTTGTGAGCATGTTCGTGCACATGCACAAGTTTGAATGCGTGTGGCATCGTGGGAAATGCAAATAATTCAAATGGAACTGCTTGTTCGAATGACAACTAATGCAAGGCCACAAACGAATATGGGATTTTTTTTTTTAAGGACATATTGCAGTGTGTGAGTTCAAATTGTGAGATTGACAATCAGGGTCACTTCCCTTCACGGAAAACTGCTCCTTTGTCACTTTCTGCAAAAAACTTCCTACAGAAAAATGACCAAACAAAGCAAAGCTTGTAACGCTGTCTGTGAACACCATTTGTAGTGATCCTATCGAGTTACTACTAATGAGGAACCACACCGGAGTGAACGTCCTGTTGTTGCGTAAGAGATTACACATGCTCCAGTGCTACAATGGAGGCCATGGGAGGCGACACCTCCGAAGCAACTTGTACTATATATTACAACGTTTAAAAATCCTGTAATGATTACTTCTTGGAATGAAAACCCTTTTCAGGTTTCACAAGAATATTTAAGTGAGTAGTTTCTGAAGAGGCCTTTTATATTCAACCACTTTTTCATACACTTCATAGTTGAAATGTCTAGAAATTCATTTTTGGGTATAGTTCAAAACAAGTAGAAACTCATAGAAAACACTGATGAAAAAAAAAAGCATGGCATACAACAAGATTAGATACAAATGTTAACTGATGGCATCTTGTCTATGTTGTATATTATTCACTAAAATGGTATTTGTGTAAGTCATGATGACTTAACATTACCTCAGACTCATCCCGTAGTGCAGGGGCGGGAGAGAGTGTTTGTGCGCCTATGAAGAAATGTGCATTTATTTTGAATTTGTATTCATTTGTATGAATTTACATTTTCGACCCTGAGTAGGACGCTGCTTATTGTTTTACTGCAGAAGAGGGGATGACATGAACATTGTTTTTTTTGGCAAAAGCCCACGTTACATTAACTCTGGAGTGCAGCCAAGGAGGTGACTGTGATATATTTCGCTGCTGTGTTTGCTGTATCCACGGTAGCTGCAGCACATGGGAAAGCATGCTACTGTCTCAGTGCTGCATGTTCGGAGAGTAAGAAGCTTCATTGACTAAGATACGGGACATTAATTATTCTTTCCCTCAAAACACAAGCAGAATGGGCTATTTCCTGTCATATAATGACATTACAACATATATATTTATATATATATATATATATATATATAGCAGCTAGGAGAAAAGAGCATTTGCTTTCCACCTAAAGGTGTCGTTGCTATAGTTTGTTTAGCTGCTTTTCATGTAAGTAGTTGCAGGTTAATAATTCCTGGCTGACAACAAACAAAGAGGAAATTAATGTATATTGACCAGTCAGGAATATAGATGAGCACCCTGAGGCACAAAGACTTAGGTTGGATTACTGTGAGGGGACCACGGCGCTAATTGGTCTCAAGGGCTTTTGCAAGTAAACAGGAACACGATTTTCAATGTTCATTTATCCATACAGGCTAATTATTTGCCTAGCTCTGTGCATCCCTCCATGAAGCTGTCGCTACACTTTGTTTGCTCAAGCTCGCTGCATTTAGTGAAACAGAGTGCATATTTCTGTCCTTAAACGCTGGGAGAAGTTCAGAGACGCGCACAACACTTGTGCACCTACTCACAGAAACAAGCACTAGACGTACCGGACCCTGTTGCGTCATTCCACCTCATTTCAGAAGCGGAATGTGTGCCCCGTCACCCTTCACCTCACCTCATCTGCAACCAAACACCACCCTGCTGACCCCTGGAATGCTTCACGTTGGCTCATATATTTAGAAATCCCACTGGGCTTTGCACTTTGCTGTGAGAATGCCCACCTGCCTCACATCAGATGAGAAAGACATAAAGTAAAACGCTGACACGCTAGATTAGCTGTGCTTTTCAGTTATTAGTGGATTTTTATGTCGGGGGGGGGGGGGTCCTATTACAAAATATATATTAAAAGGTTAATCCTGGATTTCCAAAATGTCTGCTGGAAAGTTTCAGCATAAATATGCAACTAAAATATGACACTAAACACCTTGAAAGTGTGGCCGTATGCTGAAAAACCTTTGAGAGGACCATATGTCTTCCTGTGGGTACATCTCAGTGCCCTTGCAGTTGTTATTTCACAGCGCATTTGTTTTCCCGCTCGACCCGCGCATACTTAGAGAAATCCTTCTGGGATATTGGCCGGTCAAGTGGTGCAACCTTTTAGCAGTTGTCTGTGTCAGCAGCATACTGCGCAATCAGCGTTGGTTGCTGTGTGTGCAGATGGAAACCCACGAGACTTCAGTTTTAAAACCTGACCGTGAACGCAACAGCAGCGGGGTCCATTGTTAACTGCTGATAAAGACACAGAAAGCCAGCTGTCCAGACTGAGCCAGGTCATCCAGTACGAAAAAACACACGTCTAACATCTTATCTTCCTGCATCTGTTGAACACTCCCAAAAACTGTTTCCATCTTATCAGGGTTGTTGCTTAACAAGTGGTCACTTGATGTCTATCAGGTGTTTGTATACTCACTCCTTCCCTCCAAATGCAGCTTCTTGAAGGATTGTCCTCTCAGTGAGGCTTCGTTGAGCCTCAGTGAGAGGACATCACAGTTCTGAAAAAGCACTTAGATGTAGAAAGTGTTTGAATGAATGTGTGTATGAATGATACTGTATAAAGTGCTTTGGGTGCACTTTATGCAGAGTAAAAAAAGGTGCTATATTAAAAACCAGTCCATTTACTATTTACCAAATTATTCAGCTTCACCACAATTCAGCACCTAGATGTGTGGATGGAACACAGGACAATGATCCCAAACTCACATCAAAGCTGGTTTTGGAATGGATAAAAGCAGGCTAACATTCCCAAAGCCATGACCTCAACCCCATTGAAAATTTGTGACCTATGCTTAAAAGCTAGGTTTGTGCTAGGAAACCATTCAATTGAAATGAACTCAACCAACTCTGCCAGGAAGAGTGGTCAAATACCCAACCAGAATTATGCCAGAAGCTTGTTGATGGCTGCCAAAAAAGGGGTGTGTGTGGTTGCAAGTGGAGTGGAGCCTGTATGGTTACTTTTGACTCTGTGTGGATGAGAGAAAATCCAAAATTCTGCACCCAATTCTTGTTTTTAAAGTCAGTAAAGATGGATGCTGTATAGTCATTCCACCCTGAAAAAAGAACACCTCAAAGAAATCATTAGATTATCATGGCATGATAAGTGTATCTCCATGATGAGTGTTTGTAAAACAACTGTAAAAGGGCTAAGCATTACAAGTCTACTATCTTGCTCAAGGACCCCATAAAACTCCCCTGCTGAACCTACATCCAACCTTTCAGTTTGAGACTGTCACACTAAACACTGTGACACTCTATTATCCAGGGCCAACTGTAAGTCTAGCCTGTAATCCGGTGTTCAGTACCTCCTGTGCCATTTCGTGCCAATGCAAACATGCTTCAGGGGAAACCGGCTGCAGTTTGACACTAATAATTGAATCGTCTGGCTTCCCCAGCCCTCAGCTAGGGTCGCTGCCAATAATATTTCCATTGCTGCATTTTGAAAATGACTACATTCAAAGTTCAAAGAGAGCTTGTGCCTACTGCTGATAAACACTGCTCGATATCCGCTGTGGTACTTGGCTGGGATACTGGAACTGTTGGATGCTGGGCGGTGTGCTGTACAAACAGTTCTCTTGAAGGGGCTGGTTAGAGGAATCCAGTAGGACGCAAAAAGGGAGTGGCACCAGGAGCTGCACATTCCAAAGGCTCTCCGACAGAGGCAAGGAACGCCTACACTGGTGTTAGTCACATGGCTGCAAAACATCTGACAGGAATGATAATATTTGATGGGGGTTTTTTTGTTTTTGGAACATGGAAGACATAAATTTAACAAAAACAGATAAATATGCAGCAGTCTTGAAAACAGTTGTCAAGGTTTCAAAAGGTCATTAATGGTCAAATTAAAGGATATCCATTCAGTGTTTACTTAATAATAATAACATAATGAAAAATATTAATGAAAAAAAACTTAGCAATAAGATCCCCAAAATGAAAAAGTATTAAAAGCATTAAAATGCAATGTAGGTTATCAAAGTATGCTATGTAAGTGTATCACCGATAGTAAAGAAACATTGATTATGTGCATTTCTGTAATAGTTTTCATTCCATTTATGCTAAAAGGAATTGCTAAATATATACAGTAGAATAACAATAATACAAATATGAAATACTTTTTCCTATATGTGGGAAGTTCTTCTGTGATAGCAGCTGAAGTAATAATAATAATAATAGTAACAGGATCTGCCTGTGTGCTTATTTGTTTCCTTGTTCTCAAACGCTTTCTAGACGATCAGGAACTGAGCAGCCAAACTTCATACACAGGTACATCTCAGGCTCATGAAAGCTCTAATCTACAGTATATCAGATATTATGAAAGAATCATATTGCCTACCAACCACCTTTCAATGGACTAAAATGACCCATTTTTTGCATTTATGCACCTAACAGTGTGCTAAAATTTCCTGGTTTTAGCCTTTATGAATGGATGGATGGATGAAACTTTATTCTTCAACACAGTCTGAACACCGCTTCAATAATGCTAAAGTCCGGGCTCTGGGGAGGCCAATCCATGACTGGTAGCGTTCCATTGTGATGTTCTATCCAGGTATGGTGTTATTGCACTGGCAGTGTGTTTGGGATCATTGTCATGCTGAAAAGTGCAGCTGATGCCAATCAGACACTTTCCAGATGGTGGCTGGTTGCTGAAAATCTGACGGTACTTTTCTACATTCAAAATTCCATACATTTTGACAATATCCCCAACGCCACTGACAATTTAAAACAGTTTCTTTGCTAAGGCTGCTATGCTAAAACACCATTTGGAAGGCAAAGTTTTTGCAGTGAAGGAATAGTGAGGATACACGAGGGGTGGCTCAAGACTTTTGCACAGTATCATACAGTACAGTATAGAACACAATAATAGAAACAGTACAAATTTAACATACTAGCTAAAAGTTAGCCCAACTGCATGCTAGCATACCAGCTGCATTATGCAAAAAGATATTGTATGAAGGGATAAACACTAAAATTCAAATTATTTCTAATATTGACCACAAGCAGTCAAAATGGGTTAAATGACAGTTTCTCTCTTATTTTAGCTGAATAGTCAAAAGATAACAGCACAATATCTATTCATCTCAAATACAACATATATGGTATATTAAATAAATCTGTCTGTTTAAGCCTGTTGTAGCTGAGGTGCCTTCTGAAGTAGCTTATTGTGGTAGCGAACAGAAAAACAGCGGGCACAGCTTATCAAACGTCAGTCCTTCTTCTGCTCGGCATAGCCAGAAGGTGAGAGACACATCAGTCAAGTCGCTCATATCACTGAAGCAGATTTGCTTTGTCAGGCAGTGTAACCTTGAGGCATGTTACATTGGCTCACATGAATCTTGGGCCTCTCACACACTATGATAAGTGAGAGATTTGCATAGGACTATGGCACACAGATGCAGCATCTTTCACTCACGTGAGGCTTCACTGTAGCTCATATCAACTCACTCTGTAATTATTACATATTTTACACATTTCTTTCCTTTGCCAAACCAGAAATGTGTTTTTTTTCCCCTCGGAGCAGAAAATCTAACTTAGAATTATTTTTAAATGAATTAAAAAAGAAAATGAGAAATTCAAATCGGATTTTGGATCATTCTAAGCCACTCTTTATTGAGCACAAACGTGTACTTGTAAGATAAAATCTTTTTATGAACATCAATATACAACAGTTTTCAATAGTGTATAAAGCTGGGGTGGGGGTGGGGGGTTAAATTATACCCTGCAGTGCAATCATTAACCTCACTGGCAAAACCAAAGGCGGCTACATGCATGCTAACTTGAACCAGCAACACCCAACAGGATGCTCCCTCTCACCCTCACTCTGTTCTGACTCAAGCATCACTCCACAAACAACAACCTCGGGTGAAGCAGCTAAGTAGTCAGCATCTCTGTGTGACTTCAGTATGGGTTCAAAGGTCTTCTGACTCAGGGATGAGCACGTTCTCAGGAGAAACAGCAGGGAGGGGGGCCGCACCACCCGCAGACACCCAACCCAGAGCAGATCTGTTGAAGGAGGGTCGAATTACCGGGGCGTCCCCTTGGAGCTCCGGGAGCTCTGGGAGGATTTCTACCTGAAGGGTCTTGAGGGGAGCAGGCCTGGGTGCCTTGCTGAAACCACCGAAAGGGGTTGCCACCCTGGAGATGACAAAGCGACGGTGTTAACAGCAGACAGCATGTGTTAATGAGAGAAACTGCAGTGACATTTGAAGTGATGCGATTAATTAAAGCCAAGCAAAGACTTTGACCGGGGGACATATTGTAAGATCCAGTCGCTGAGCGTGAGAAACACTGTGTTGTGAATTAGGTGAAGGACAGCATTCGCTTTGCTCGCTCAGCACTTGCATGTATGATATATGAAAGCAAGAATACATAATTCAGGAGGAGAAAAGGTTACAGTTTTTATATGAATACGATTTCCATTCATTAGACGTAAAACACACCCTCAACAGTTACATAGTTACATATTTAAGGGTGTTACGGCTTTACTGTTATGGCCAGTGGCTTGTGATGGCCTCAGTTAAAGCAATACATTTTCCTAATTCAGTACATGTGTCAGATTCTTTTCTCTGTAACTCGCTGTCCACCTATTTGGTCGTTACCTGTTGAAGCTTTTGTACCCTGGCAGGTCATGTCGGGGCTCCAGCTCTGGCATGCGGGCGGTGAGAGTGTCAGCCAAGGCCGGGTCATTGATAATGGCCTGCTCCCAGGGTGAGTGGTAGGACTTTGGCACAGCTGTACTGTTGAACCTCTCCGGAGGGATGTCTTTCAAAGGACCTCCATACCCTGGATAAATTGTACAACACTGGCAGTGAAGGGATACGGGGCTTTTCTGTTTTTCTGCGTCAAATAAAGAACAGGCTTTGGATTTTCTACACGGGTTGCTAACCAGAACTTCGTGAGAGATCAATTCCAAATTCTTTCTTCAGCAGCTGGAAGCAAACACGCTGTCCAAAGAAAGCCGATTCTTCGCTTTCATCGCGGATCAGAGGGAAACTTGAGTTCTGAAGTGAAAAAAGTTCACCCCGCTCTACCATTTGTAACTGTCCAAATTTTAAACTGATAAAGTTTTTTTTTTTTTTTTTTTTTTTTTTGGCAGAACTGATTTAATGGTTTTTGAAAACTGACTGCATGTGAATGAGAAAGAAGAAGAAAATAGGTGGGACAAAAGGAAAGTGACATGATCTTAAAAAATATGTACCTAATTTAACAGCAGTCTGAGTGTGGGATAGCACAGCACCTGTCTTTTTTTCATTAGCTCTTTTTTTTTTCCTGTTAAAGTTCACAGCAAAACAAGATCAAGGGACAGCTTCCCTGTGTGTGTGTGTGTGTGTGTGTATGCATGTCTGTATGTATGTCTCCCCACATACGCTGTGTGTGTTGATGGGAGAGTGCAATCCAAACTACTATCCTTCAAACCCAACGCTTCACTCAGGGGGGGCTTGCAAGCTTGCGCGTTACATAACATGGGCTGCTGTGTCACGTCCTAACCCCTCACAATGAACAATTCCCCCTTCCTGAGTTTATGTTTTGCCCTGAGGAGGAAGCAGGAGAAACCAAACAGACCTGTGGGGAAGTTTACAGATTTTTCTTTTTTTTTTTTTCCTTTTTTTTGTTGGAGGGGGGTGAATCTATGACAAAACACTGTGTTTTCTGAGGCCATGGAATATTCTTCTTGCGGTTGAACATATGGCTGAGTTGATATTTTCGTGGGAAAGGACGATTACACCGCAGCTTTATGCAGGGATGAAAGAAGGAACCAAACCAAAAAGGAAATGAGAAAAAGACAGCAATTGGCTTAATTGGTTTTCAAGTGGCCTGATAACTAAAGGCGCATTTGCTTACTTCTCCGGGCTTTGTTGAAAATGGCACAAAAATAGTTTTCAAAAGTTTTTGCTGTTTAACTGTTCAAATGCACTCACTGTATATGACTATTGCCTGGCAGGCACCCCCCCTACAGTATGTGGGTGAGTGGGCTATTTTAAAGGCTATTCCCATTTGATACCTGATGTACTTTAGCCTAATTTCTGCTACAGCTGGACTGACTTCATTCACATGCTCTGGGGTGGTATCTGGTCCAGAAATAGCACCCCACCCCAGTGTCGACACGGTCATCCTTAAATCAGGGTTTTGTGTCAGCTGGGCAAACTTGAGACACGAGGGAGGATGTGAGTGTACAGCTGATGGTATCAGGGGCAAAAGAGGCAAACAGGAAACTCTTTCCGTGGGTAAAACTCAACCATTTTTAGAACGATGGCAATGGCTGATTGTAATAAGGATGGTTGAATCAAAAACAGGGGGAGAGATGAAAGAAAGGAGTGGGACTGATATATAAAAAATAAATAAGAGGAATCAGGCGCAGACAGGGGGAATAGAAATGCGTAATCATATTCCGCATGAGGCCAGCAGATTCCAGGCAAGAAGAAAATTGTTTTCCTACACGATCAAAGCCTGCGTGAGTACAAACAATGAGAAACAGTTGAATCCTTATCAAAACACGGCACATCTAGTACTTGGTGCAGAGCACATGCACACAGGCCCTCCATTGGGGAGCATCGACTGTACTGTGCATTCACCACACAGGAAAAAGACCACTCAACCAAACTTCAGTACAACACAGTTTAACAGGTTAAACAGCTAGAAACAGAGACTAAGTGGTCACATGGCTAAACAGAAGTCAAATCATGCTGCAGTATATCACTGCTGCATGATTCTGAGTCCTTGAAAACTGTTGCAGTTACCAAGCGTTACCTACCCGGGGCGATACTGGTGGGATCTGGCACCGTAGCCGTTGTGTCAGATGTCACTTTCGGTGGCTGGTTAACACCTACGTTGTTCTGGCTGCTGTGGCTGTCTGTGATATTCCCATTCTCAGTTTGGGAAACGGCTGCGTTCTGTAAGCGAGATCAAAGAGGTCAGTCCAGCCAACAAGAAAAGTTTGACACCATTTATCTGCTTAGTTAATTCTTGACTTTGGAGACAACCTATGACAATTTATATCAATGTTTCGCACGTTTTTTACATCATTTGTTTGGTTACTTGGGAACAGCAGCAAACATCTTGCCATCTTTGAGGTTGATATGACATACAAATGGATATCCATGACATCCATATTCAATTTTCCTCAATTGAGAGTCATAAATGTAAACAATAAATGGGTTGTATCTTTAATGCAGCTATATCACATGATAATCGCGTAACAAATCTCAATTTTCCACGTTTTCGTTGAACGGAGCGGCAGTCTTTGTCCAGCTGTCTGTCCATTTGCCTTCAACATCAGAAACACTGTTTTGTGGACTGAGATGAAATGTACTGCAGCCCCAGCTTTCATCCCCTCTGAAAGATATTTATGATGATTTACTCCAGGACATCCTCAGGAAATGTTGACAACTTGAAACAAAATCCTTCCATTGCCCTGAGCAATAAACAAACCAAGATATCTGAGTCCTTCATACTTCAAAGATAAGAGGAAAACTTCTCTTGAGCGTAGTAATTATTTCATCCATGGACTTCAAGGGGGCATTTGGGAGGTACACAAGGGAACCACACAACTAAATTAAAGAGGACATAACTAGAGATACTAATTAATTAGATATAACAAAGAGAAACCTAGCTTAACTTGATTCTGAATTTCCCCATTGTGGGACTAATAAAGGGCTTGTGTTTTACTGAGAGCTCTGGGATATCTGTGACCAGACTGGAGTAAGGTACTACTGGGGGAAAAAAAATGCTGACTTGGCGTGCTGCCCTTCCGTACACATAGGAACACTAATAAAGCCACTTAAAGCCAGCTGCAAGACTTGTACTATAGACATGCTGCCCTGTGTCTGTGGCATAAGCAAAATAAACACTTGAAGTACTTAATCTTTCCCACATACACTTGTCAGGATGTAAGGTACTGTGTGAATGTTTTCTGTGTGTTGGGGAAAAATGGATGATTTGGCATGAAAAACTCACTCTGGCGATGTGAAATTCTTACAATACCCTCTTAATTGAAGTGCGTTAAAGAGCTACAGCTAAAGCTATCACAAATTTATGATTAAATGATTGGTTGTGCAGTTAGAGGAGATTGTTTGAGAGCAAGTCTTATCAGGATTTAAATGGTTAAAAGATTTAAAGATTGTAGCCTTGGGTGCTAAAAATTGAGCAAACACGGAAGTGCCAAAACTGAAGATCCTCCAAAAGGCATCGAATCCCCATAGTTTAAATGCCCAACTTTAGGCCAGAAACAAGCATTTTTCCAACCTATGACAAAAGACACTTGGGGTTTCTATCGCTAAAAAGCTTCCCCTCCATGACAAGGGAACACTTGGTGAACGTTTATATAACTTAACTGTTTAAAATGTTTCTGCATTGTTAGAAACTATCTGTTAGACTTCATCTCAGTAAATGTGAGTGACTGAACTGTACCGCTGGAGCATGTTTGTGATGTTCAAGCACGTGCAGTTTATTGTTTACATCGTAAACTGGTATGGTTCAAAGAAAGAAGACATAGCATGTTCATTAGTAGGTTTTAGAGGGCATAGCTGGTGACATTTGGGGCTTTTGTTCGGTGGTTTTGGGTTGTTTTGATTGGTTGGTTGTTAGTTGTTTGGTTGTCGTGGTGAGCTGAGCGTAAAAGCGAAGCTGTCGAAGTACCGGTCAGTCTACGTCCCTAACCTCACCTATGGTCACAAGCATAGTAGTGATGGGTAGTGACCCAACAAACGAGATCGTGGATACAAGTGCCGGAAATGGACTGACCGGTGGGGGAGGAGTCATTCGAGAGGGGCTCAGAGTAGAGCCGCTACTTTTCCACATAGACAGGAACCAGGTGAGGTGGTTCGGGCCTCTGACTCTAATGCCTCCTGGGCGCCTCTTGGGTGAGGTATTTCAGGCAAACCCAGAACATGCTGGAGAGATTATATCTCTTAGCTGGCCTGGGAATGCTTTGGTGTTCCCCTGGATAAACTGGAGGAGGTGGCTGGGGAGAGAGAGGTCTGGTTTTCTCTGCTTAGGCTGCTGTCCCCACGACCTAGCCCAGGATAAGAGGAAGAAAATGGATGGATGGATGGATGTTATTTGTTTTTTGTTCTTCTGGTTGGGTTGGGTTGGTTGTGTCGATTGATTAGGTTTGGTTGGTTGGTTGGATTGATTGCTTGCTTTGCTTGGTTGGATTAATTGGTTTGGTTGTTTTTTATTTGTTTGCTTGGTTTGGCTGCTTGTTACCTTTAAAAAGAGCCAGGTTAACTGGCTAGCCAATCTTATTGAAAAAGCAGGCTACTGCTACCTGCAGGTTTAACTGTAGTTAGTACACAAACATGAAGGACTAGGTCTTGTCACCTATTGTTGACAAAGCAGACCACCCCCCATCCCCCATATCTAAATATTTTTTCACAATAATAATTAAGACAAAACCTATTTAATGGGATGCAGCGCCTTTGCAATGCATGTGTAGTTTTGTATGACTTCATCTGCACCACAGTTCTTCTTACATTGAGCAGCTTGTTGTTTTGGTTCTGGATGCTCTCAAAAGTGTATTTTTCTGATCGTCTCTGGCGCATTTTGAAGAGACGAGAGCCCCGGTTGGAGGCAAGGGACAGCTCCTCCAGCATGATGTCCTTAGGCACACACATTTTCTTCCCAAGATCCATTTCTATATCTAAACAGAAGGAGACAAAACAAGAGACTAAAGAACTTGTTTATTCAGTACTGGAATCAGACTTCTGACAAGACAAATTTATTTTCATGATTCCTGTGCTCCCACCTATGCTGAATGAAATTAAATGCACACAGAAAAAAAAAAGCACACTGCAAAAAAACCGCCCCTGTACATGGATTGCTGACTTAGCACTCCTGCCAGTATGATGAACGAGGAATTATCTTCCCTCGTAATCAACTCGTGTTCAGTGCTTGTTTTGTGGTTTGCGCCGCATGCTAGCTACTGCATGCTGATCATGGAGATCTCATCGGCCTATATCCAAGTGTGAGATGCATAATTTGCCAGAATATCTTTCAGCTGTCAGTAGCCTTCAGACCCTCCCTATCCCCAAGGCACACAGTTGTCCACGCCCTGAAATAGCATGTTCAAAGGACGACGACAAAGAGATTAGTTACTTTGAGCCACAAAAGTAGTCATTTGCTTATTTATAGTCAGGATCACGGAGGGGAGGGTTGGCAACTGTTTCACAAGAAAATGACTTCTATAAGGTAAATGTTGTAGTGTCCACTGAATATATATGGGAAGGACGAGTTTCACAGTACAGTTAACAGGTCTGGGATTTGAATGTGTCCTGGAACTTGCAGTGTTAAATCCATGTCTTTGCTGGCATGTGTAATAGAAAATGAGAAGGTAGGAATAGAATGCAAATGCAAAAGAACGGATGCAACAAGAGAAAGTGAGAGATCGGAGGGATCAGGAAAACATGCAAGTGAAGAGGAAATGATACAGCTACCTTCTTGGGCTTGAAACTCTCTGCAGATTGCTGCTGCCTGCATTTTCCTCTCGCTGGTTGTCATGGTGGAGAACTGTGACATGGCTGCCTCTGGGGAGTTAGGAGTGAGGCAAAAAGTCACAGGAGACAGTGCACATCAGTACAACCTGTTCAAATGTATAACCAAAGACAAAAGAATGGTATCGTGGCTGCATGTTGGTCACTGACTGGCTGGCATCAAGCATCCACAACACGCACAAAAACCCACCGAAGCAGATAGAATTTATTAGGCCAGTGAAAAGGGCAAAGTTAGCACATCCCTTTAAATAACCTTGGGCTGTTAAACCCTAAGCACATGCTCCTCAGACATGGCAACCAGCTGTGTCAGGGGGTCTGGGAATCAATATGTTTGAAATTACCCAAGTGGGCTGAAAGCACAGGGGTAGAGAACATGGTGTTGTCACATCAAACATGCAAGAGGGCAGATTAAAGAACAGAGCGGAAAGTTTACACACTAAGGTCTCAGCGAACACAAATTTGTATTCCGATCCAAAACGCTTTTCACAAAGTTTGTTGATGGAACTAAGAATCATTTCACCATTCAAATTACAATCAATGGGATATCAATTATTTTGTCATGGCAGGCAAGATTTTAGTGTTAAGTTTTACCTGTGTGTGTGTGTGTGTGTGTGTGTGTGTGTGTGTGTGTGTGTGTGTGTGTGTGTGTGTGTGTGTGTTATATTTTATCTTTTTTTATATAT
>JAVDPK010001082.1:607262-621454 GCA_034780415.1 Cichlasoma orientale
TATGATGTAATGGTACTTTCGGGCCGCCTTGCTGAGGTGGTACTCAATTGTAATGGAAACTGAGTAGAGTCAAGTTGAATCAAGTAGGTACTTGACTGATCATCTCAGGCTGTGAACACAATAGCCACACCCACCTGCTGTTTAAATGTTGTTTGCAAGGGGCAGCCAATCAGAACAAAGCTGGCTTATGCTAAAGTTACTCTAGGTAAAGCGGTGGTTGGAGACCACAGCACATCAAAATGATTACAACCACGTACAAAGAACTTGCAATGTTGTTGCTTTAGATTGCTTTGAAGATGGGGGCCAGGATTGACCACTCGCAGTCAGTTGCTGTCTTAAAGTAACTTTGGTGCATCAAGAATTGATAAAATGCCAATAAGATGGAGTCAGTCTGCTATCAGTCAGCTATCCGTTTGCAAATGAATGGGGTCAAGTTGGTAATTACATGTAATCTGCAAACCTTGTCTGAGTGTGATTGCAGTCAGTCCGATACAGACTGTGATTGTTTGGAGACAGGTTGCCTCCCACCAGGCAACCTGTACAGTCGCCTTACAATCAAAAGTGGTTGCCCAGAGCTTGAGGGTGTTGCATGCTCAACCTCTTGCCAAAAAATGAATACGATCACTGGACATTAAAGGGAGAGGTGCTGAAACAGCTTGTTTCAGACAGTGGATGAACTGATGACCCACACCAAGTCTCAGTATAAGAAAATAATGATTATTTTTAACTGTAATTCATGCAAAATTACTGTAGTAAAAACATGGAGTTAGAAATTAGCATGATGGGTCCCCTTTAATCAAGTATCCATTCTTAAAGCATGGTATCCTCCTAAATGGGCTCAACAAATGTCAGGTTGTATCTTAATACATAACTTTCCTTCGTTAGACCCAAGTGATTGAAGCTGACCAAGTGAAACAAGGAGGAGAGGTCTTCAGCACAAACATCAGAGGACAGGTTCCACCTCTGGTGACCACTGACTTCACAGTAACAGACCAAGGTAAAAAATGGACATCTGAACTTCTCTTAAAGCTTATCATCTAGTTAAAACATATTTGCAACAGAGAATTCACATATACCCTTAAGAAATGTTTATTTGCGAAAGGTATTACAATCAAAAAATCAAGCTATTTATATACTGATGTAGATGCATAGATAGTAATCCAAAAGAGCTTCACAAGCAGCTGACAAAATTAAAGACTGGGTGGAAAATTATCAATAATAAAATGTTGATATAACAAAATATCATGAAATAAACAATAGGTTATTAATGCTTCTTTTTGCTAAATCCAGGTAATGCCAGCCCCAGGTTCATACGCTGCACCACCTACTCGCTCCCCTGCACCGCTGATTTGGCCAAGCAGTGCCAAGTACCCCTTGCTGCCATCGTCAAACCCTTTGCCCGTTTGCCAAAGAATGAGGTAAGTTATAGTTTCACATAAAACTTCAACCGGCCATTAAAAATCAGGGGCGGGTCTGACCGTGAAATCTCTGTGAAAGAAGGATTATCTGTGATATGCTAACGATTTCTGATTGACAAGCTGTTAGCAAATGAGCAAACCACAGATGATCCTTCTTTTTGAAACATAGTTTGACCAAGATTTATTAAGTAAGCCTTCATTTTTTATATTCAATATGATGAATAAAGATGACTGAGCCCATAAACTCATCAGGAAAGTGTTAACACAAGTCAAGACAGAAAGCGGGTTTCCCATAGACTTCCACAGGACCGGAAGTCTTTTTGCCATCTGGTGGCCTTCAAGTAGAATGCAAGTTTTTAGGCACTAATGCATTGGCTTAATATTTCTTACCTGAAAACTACATTCTTCTTTTATGCTGTCTGTGGTTAATATACGACAGAAAAACAGAATAAGCCCATTTCCCGCTGTGCTGTAAGTGTAACCTTTGCAAGGACTGATGAGTGCTAATACACGCCACCGTCTCCGTCAGGCTGAGAATTTATTCATGTTTGCTGACCATCCATCCCACGCGTATCCTTGGACTGAACTGTGTTTTTGAAATCTTGAACGCTGTCATATATAGTGACTCATAAATCTTACTCACGCAGAACACTTGACAGAGACTGTTTTTAATGCAGCAGGAGAATCAGTGGTTTATATCATATTCTGCCAAAAGAGTTTGTGTTAAAGTCTTTTTGGCATTTCCCTGTAAGACAGAAGGGATCATAAAAATGTAAAAGTCAGTTGTGGTGGTTACACTGTTAGTTCTCCTTTAATAGATATTTCCAAGAACTACTAAAGATCATTTGTCCTATGAATGACCTCCTTTTGGATCATGTGTGGTCCAAGAACTCTGCCTTAGATATTTTCCCGCTACACTCGTCTTGTCCCAGACACCGATTGGCCTTTTTAGGCAATGTTAGCTTTGTCTCATCTGGCTTTTGGCTAATTGGCTAATGTCAGATCTGCTGGGACCAGAGAAGAAGAAAAAAAGAAGGTTTATACAAAAAGAATGGAAAATTAGAGTGTGGCACATTCAACATGTCCAGTGCAAATGGGAATTTAGAGTATCCATATTTAATCAGTGCTCTGAGGTTATAAAGAATCAAAAGAGCATGCTGCTGGCCTTTAATGTTGTTTCATTGCTCTTATCACTCAACCAGTTTTGCTTTGCTCCAAGATATTGTAAATACTTTTACTCTCCCCTCGGGTCTAATAATAAACCTACTTGCTGCTTTGTCTGCATGTGCTTTATTGCACTGGAGTTCATTTGAAGCAAACATGTTCAGTTTATGTTGTGTCAGAGAGTCTTAAATAAACAGTGCAAAGACACTCTCTGTCATCTGCAGGCCTGCATGTGGTTCCCAGTAACAGCGCTGTGGTGTGCTTCCCAAATTCATACTCACCATTTCTGTTCCGCGATAAACAATTGTTCTCATTTTGAAAGCAAAATGTGTTTTTGTTTGGGTGCCATGGAACCACTCACGCTTCTGACAGAGCTGGCATATATTAGCTTAAGGTATTTAGGAATAGAAAAACTGCATTTGTTAAAAGCGCAGAATTGATGCTCAAAAAATACGTGTGTGTGTGTGTGTGTGTGTGTGTTGGGTACAGCTAGTAGCAATATATCTTTTCTTTCTTCTCTGTGTAGACTCCACTGTATGTCGTGAATCACGGTGATACAGGCCCAGTCCGCTGCAATCGATGCAAGGCCTATATGTGTCCCTACATGCAGTTTATTGATGGCGGTCGCCGCTACCAGTGTGGCTTCTGCAACTGTGTCAATGAAGGTACGGTACAATAAAAAAACCCAAGATAGATTCTGATAACTTTAAAGGAGACCTAGCATGTCCATTTCAAACAACATATTTTTATCCTTGGACTCTACTAGAGTAGCTTTGTATGATTGACAGTTTAAAATATTACTTATTAATGTTATACTTGACCTTGAAGCAGCGTCTCAGTTCATCCGCTGCCTGAAACAAGTTTAGTTCTATTCTTCCTCTCTTTAAGCCATATTACTGATTGACTGCCCCTCATACATTTGAGCAGCAGATGGGTGCTTACAGTGTAGTTAAGATGTCCAAATCTCATTGACATCATGCAGAGTAAACAGAGAAAAATCAAAAAAACAAGTGAAGCCTGAGCTTTTAGCTCACAGGGCTTACTCGTAGAAATGCTAACCTCATTATCTGAAAATCTGTCCAAGGGAGGAAAATCGAAGTTATTTAATTTAATGTTAAAGAAGAACACAATATACACATTAACTGTGTCCAGCCCCACACAGAGTTTTATTTCTGTCTTTAATCCCAGTGCCAGTCTTCTACTTCCAACATCTGGACCACATGGGCCGAAGGGTGGACTTCTACGAGAGGCCCGAACTGTCTCTGGGATCCTATGAGTTTGTAGCCACTCTGGATTACTGTAAGGTACACAAAGACTGATATCAAGTACACAAAATGCAGGGTAAATAAAGTTGGTCAGATTGCTAAAAACAAGCACTTATATTCAGGCACTGTTTGCTTGTGTGAGGCCGAGTTTATGCACTGATGACTTGCAACTGAAAGATGGATCACTTTGTTTAGTTTGTTGAATGCAGGACAAGAGATTTGCATCTAGAGAAGTGCGTTACTGATTTTCAAGGGAACCTTTTGGCACACACCCATTATCATTCAGCACGAGCTGAACGGGACAGAAGAGTGTTCAGCTCAGTCTATTGAAAATACCAGAGAAAACACAGTGATGCCAATCACTGTCCACACTGAGGGTGTGTTTATTGAGAACACGAGAGGTTTAAAGTAAGGAGGCAAAGCTGAGTCACTTCACTGGCCTAATTTTGCTCTGTTTATTAAGTCTTATAAACAACCTCTGCAGGCCAGCTAATAAACAAAGGCCTGTAAGGTGAGTGTCTTGTAATGGGTTGTAACTGTGGAAACATAATATCTCACTGACAAGCCGCTCACACACTTCACTGCTGTTCCCTCATGTTGAGGAATTTCTTCCTGCCACAGAAGTTACAGTTATAAACAAGCACAGAAGGAAATATCTGTTAAAGTGGAAGACATGATGTTTGATCCCGGTTAAGGGCTCTCTGATATGCCATCATTAGGGACTTATATTCAGGATAAAGGTCTGTTATCTTATGACTTGTATGTTTAAGAGGCCAAGAAAAAGTTTTCGTATTTATTTTGAAATTCGGTACGCTCATGTTGGATATCAGTCAAGCTGTCGTTGCCTGGAAAGATTTCAGAGTAGCAGTTCATTTATCACACCTGCTGCCACCCCCCCCCCCCCCTTCCCCCCACCCCCACAGAACAACAAGCCTCCAAATCCTCCTGCCTACATCTTCATGATCGATGTGTCCTACAACAACATTAAAAGTGGTCTGGTCAAACTGATATGTGACGAGCTGAAGACTCTGCTGGAGACGCTGCCCAGGTACACGCATACTCAAGCATTACCAGTAGGAATGTAATGCGTATCATCGGGTACTTCTACTTCAGTTATCATTACTTCAAAGAAAACTAGGATCTGCTTAAAATGCAAAACTACAACACAGTCCACATACTGCAGCGCTTCCCTGAAACCTTACAGATCAAGCCAACTTTTTGTTCATATCAGCTGAACATTTTTGCATGAAACTTTGCAGATGATGGGTATGATGGAGTGATCAAAATATGACCTCACCTTTGAAAGGCATCCTAAACAAAATGTTTTGTTGTGTTTTTTTTCTGCTAAGAATGACTTGATTTATCTCAGAGGAGAGGATGGTGTACTTCACCTGGTTACTCCTAAAATAGCTGCCTTCTCTTCTCACTAGTTTGTTAGTGCCAGCAACAATATTTCCTTATCTGTCTGCTGCCATGACATCACCCTTTAAACACTTAGAAGTATACACAAGATACGGCCTTCTTCAGGGCTGTGTTTGAATCTCTACTTTTGTTTTCACAGGCACTAAATTAAACCCAGAGGATACCCAGTGATTTTCATGTGGTTCACATAATTCTGCAGAGTTTGACAAAATGCATGAATAATTCACTTAAGAAGGTAGAGGCCAGTTTAAATAAATCCAGATGTAGGTGAAAGCTTTTAATTATATATATGTTTTTTATCACCACTGGTATGAGGAAGAGCTCAAGAAATAAAATCTGCTGAATCTGTTATTAGAACAGCAGCTGTAGATAGTAGTTATAGAGGAGCTGTGTGGCTGATAACTGTTCCCAATCACATTACATGTTCCTTCGGCGTGTCCTGGGATTTAACAAGCGAGGCCTACAAAGTGCCGTCGGTATTGTCAGTAAAGAATGCTTTTAAATTGCTCATATGGTGACATCTGAATCCAGAGGGTTCTGCTAAATGTCAACAGGTATTGTTTCCAAAAGTATGTTTGTGTGGCTGGAGGCACAGTGTGGAGAAAAAAAATGATCACATCAGGCAAGAATTAGCAGTATACGCATGTCTTTTTGGATTTAATCGATGCTGGAATTCACTGATTGCTTGTTCCGCCTCTGTCACCAGAGAGGAAGGTATGGAGAACTCAGCAATAAAGGTCGGCTTTGTTACCTACAACAAGGTCCTCCACTTCTACAACGTGAAGAGCGCTTTGGCTCAGCCGCAGATGATGGTGGTGTCGGACACGGCCGAGATGTTCGTCCCCCTGCTCGACGGCTTCCTCGTTAACTACCAGGACTCGAGGGCCGTCATTTACAAGTAAGAAGCGCTTCATCGCTGACGTGTAGAGTAACTGTTTATCTTGGATTCCCTCTAACAGAGAGCAAGTAGTTTTTTTTTTGTCCTGTCAAACATTTCAAGAGTGGCTATTGTGAAAGCATTAACAAGGCAGTGCGACACGTCCGTGTCAAACCATAATCCTCTTGCTTTTCTCTGCAGCCTCCTGGACCAGATCCCTGACATGTTTGCAGACACCACTGAGAGTGAAACGGTCTTTGCCCCTGTCATCCAGGCTGGCGTGGAGGCATTTAAGGTCAGCCACAGTGTGACATCTGTCAACACTGAAGTGGAACATAGTGCGGGCTCATTAAAACAAGCACGTGATGTAGGTTTAGATATAGATTCATGTCTGCATCTATAAGGTTAAAGGTGAAGTACTATTAGAGCTTCTTTTTATAGGAAACATTGTTTCTGATTCTACTAACCTGTACAGCGCATACCGGGGTGTGTTTTCCTCAAAGTTTGGGGCAACAAAGTGCTGTTCTCATCCCCACACCATTCAAAGTTGTCAGATGCTCTCACCAACTCCGGCACTGAACTCATTCAACCGACCAACTGAGTGAAGCAACATGTTTTTTTTTCTCCCCCTGATATGTTTGTGTTTACTTAAAGTCCAGCAAGCTTTCCCAGTGATATGAAGTCAGAGTTTTGGCGCACAACAAAGGGAAAAGCTCCCACGCAGCTTTTAATTGGAAGCAGTTGAAATATTACACAACAGCAAGGAGTCAGTGACTTATTTGTTCATGCCCATCCATGTTGTGTACATGAAGTCTAGTATTAGAATATTTGCAGGAGTGGAGTTTTTTTTTTTAACCTCCTGACCTTTTGACTTAGCGAGATGTTCTTTTTAAGATGTTTTCCCTTCTGTCTCTCGCCGCCCTCCAGGCAGCAGAATGTAGCGGAAAGCTCTTCATCTTCCACTCGTCTATGCCCACCGCCGAGGCTCCGGGCAAACTGAAGAACAGGGACGACAAGAAGCTGGTCAACACTGACAAAGAGAAGGCGAGTGAACTCACATTGTACCCTTAATCTGAACTCTTAATTAAACATAATCAACTCTTAATCCAAACCCTTAATCTAACATAATGAAAGGCAAATAGTGTTTCTTTCTTTATCTTGTTTTATCTTTACTTTATCTTATATTTGTTTGAAACTGGTGATTTACCTTGATTGTCTCGTACTTTTCCACAGACCCTGTTCCAGCCTCAGAAAGGTGTTTATGAGCAGCTGTCTAAAGATTGCGTGGCAAGCGGCTGCTGCGTGGATCTCTTCTTTTTCCCCAGCCAGTATGCGGACCTGGCAACCATGGCCGATGTGCCTTCACACACCGGAGGCTCCGTCTACAAGTACAGCAACTTCCAGGTATGACGTTCAGCAGACGTGTGGTGCCTTTGGCCACTCAGCGCGCACACTAAAATGCTGCATGCAGCAAACAGTTTTTGTGCAGTTCTTTTATTCTTGTAGTTCCATTAAGAAGCCATAATTTCACAGATAGACAGAGGTATTTGCTGCCAAATAAAAGCAAACTGTACCTACATAATGAGTTTGGCACAGAAGCCACAGTCTAATATAAAAGCGTCCTAAAGGAGTGGTGCAACAATCATAGGAATTTGCACATATTGAAAGAGTGCAGTGCTGATTTGCACACAGAGTAAACCTACAGTAAAGTACTTTATAGCAGTACATTGTAGGCAACCACAAATAAATGTTTTAAAAGTATTTCAGCTGTCTGGACCAGATGCCTCATTTAGTGTTTCTACTTTTTACTTTTACCCAAAGTGACATTTCAGTAAAACACCTCACTTGGTTGTATTACTTGTATTGAGGCACTTTTACGAGCCTTGTTCTGCTTTCTATAGGCATGACTCCAACAGTGACAACGCTGCCATCTGCTGGCTAAAGCTTTGTTAATATTTTTGCTTTTTGTTGGCAGGTAGAGACAGATGGGGAGCATTTCCTGAGAGACCTGAGGAAAGATGTACAGAAGAGCATCGGGTTTGATGCCATCATGCGCGTTCGTACTAGCACAGGTAAGAAGCAGCGCAAGATTGTTCATCTGGAGTGTTCTGATAGATCGAGTGGAGTCACCGCTTAGTTTTTCACACCACTCTGCGTGTCTCACCTTCAGGCTTCAGAGCCACAGACTTCTTTGGTGCTGTTTATATGAGCAACACTACAGATATAGAGATGGCAGCTGTGGATTGCGACAAGGCCGTGACAGTAGAGTTCAAGCATGACGACACACTCAGCGAGGAGACCGGTGCATTCATGCAGGTGTGTGTGTGTGTGTGTCAAAATGAGCTTTATTCCAGACGTGATATTTGAAATGATTTATTTTGTCAGGAGATGAAAAACCTGAGAGTTTTCTTTAAAGCTTACGTTCCGCTCCGTTTCCCAGTGTGCCTTGCTGTACACCACCATCAGCGGGCAGAGGCGGCTCCGCATCCACAACCTGAGTCTGAACTGCAGCTCGCAGCTGTCAGAGCTGTACAAGAGCTGCGAGACCGATTCACTCATCAACTTCTTTGCCAAATCAGGTTAGTCTCCTTTAAAGTTCAAGTGGACTGCATGAAACGTTTCTTTTTACAGTTAAAAGTCTGCATGTGGGAACCATATTTTTTAGGGCTATAATGCAGCGCAGAGGCACGGCCTGTTAACATACTCAAGCGTCATCTGACCTTTGTTGGATGTACCCCGTGTATCACTAAATAATCTACTTATATGCAGTGATTTATGTGAAACATGTGTTTCACATGATGCAGTCTTTCTGTAATCTGCAGACTATAATTCCAGCTGTGTTACTGACCTCTGTTTGCCTTCTCTAACTTCTCCTGTTACTCTTCAGTCCTCTTTTCCACTTTCTTCCCCTGCCTGATTTTTTTTCCCTCTTCTTCCACCTTCTTTTTTTTGCCTGCTTATCATCAGCTGCCTCTTAGTCCCCTCTGTGTTTTTCTCCTCTCTTGTTTTTTAACTAACCTATTGTCATGCCCACTCAGCTTACCGTGCCATATTGAACCAGCCTCTAAAGAATGTGAGGGAGATCCTGGTGAACCAAACGGCTCACATGCTGGCCTGCTACAGGAAGAACTGTGCCAGCCCCTCCGCTGCCAGCCAGGTCAGCGCAGCATCACACCTAGAAAGGACATGTATATTTTGATTTTAGGATAAAAATAACATCCGTCATCTGTTAGAAAGTAACAGCTAGGTTTCATGCTTCTGTCCATCTGTAGCTGATCCTGCCTGATGCCATGAAAGTGTTCCCAGTCTACATTAACAGCCTGATGAAAACTGCCCCCTTGGTGGGCAGCACAGAGCTCTCCACAGATGACAGAGCCCACCAGAGGCTGTCGGTCATGGCCATGGGGGTGGAGGACACGCAACTTCTGCTCTACCCTCGCCTCACTCCCCTGGTAGGGAATAAAACCACTATGTGCCTGATCGTCTTGCTTAGACATACACTATTTGTTTCACTCGGTGAATCCCCTGTACCCTTTTTCAGCACAACATAGACGTTAACAGCGAGAAGCCGCCCACCCCGGTGCGCTGTTCTGAGGAGCGTCTCACAGACTCTGGCATGTTCCTGCTGGAGAACGGCCAGTCCATATTCCTGTGGTTGGGCCAAGCAAGCCCACCGGACCTCATCCAGAACCTCTTCAACCTGCCCTCCCTCGCCCATCTGCAAGGACACATGGTCAGAATTCATTTCATTTCAGCACTTTGACCTCAGTGCACTCAGAATCCAGATGAAATGGTGTTTGAGGTATTAGATTTGACATTTTACCTCTCTGGTGCCTGGAGGCATTATAGTATGGTCAGAGAATGTCTGAAAAGTCCAGTTGTGAGAAATAATCTCAGCACATCATAGTTCACTTGACTGTGCCCACATTTTATCACGTATGACTCACTTGAACTCCACTGGTTTGTTTTGTAAAATTAGCTAAACTGAGTCAAAGCTTTTGTAAACCTCAGAGAGGAAAAAAAAAACAAGAACACCCCACACACAGCTCAGAGATGGGTATTTATTTTCAGGGTAGAACTCAACACTTCAGTATGTGTTAGTGGTACACAGGAAGGAGGCAGACGGTACGGCTGAGGCAGACTGGTCTTTATTCTTAGTGATCAAACTAGTCCCAATTAGAATGAATTGTTTTTTTCTGTTTTTCTTTAGTGTGCGCTGCCGGAGCTCGACAACCCTTTATCAAAGAAGGTCCGATCCATCATCAGCGGCCTTCTTGAAAAGAGGTCGAACTCTATGAAGGTAGGCAGAAACACAGCCCAAAAACATTGTTTAAACACAATTAATGTCCTTTTAATTAAGTTTAAAACACAGAGCGAGATAACATTGTTTAGTTGAGGCATGGCAGACCATTCGATATTTAGGCTTTTGTTGATCTCTGCTTCCCTCTAGTGGAGCATCATAGTAACTACAACCCCCCCAAACAGGCTCTAAAAACATTATTTTTTCTGTTTCTATATAAATAGTCTAATCAAAGTACATCTAGAGAAAGCACTGTACAAATGGCCCCATGCACTGCACACCCAGTGCTATCGAGCAGTTAATATATAGAAAGTAGTTTGAATATTCTTCGGAATCCACAGAGGACCCCTCACACACACACGCGCGCACACACACACACACACACACACACACACACACACACACACACACACACACACATGCACACGAACCTCAGTCTTAAAATGAAACTGAAGTAAATTCAGTCGATAGATGAGGAACATGTTATACAAAAATGGGAACATGCCAGCTGTGAGAGCAACAATGTGAGTAGATTTTGTACTGTGAAAGCCACTGTGCTCCAGGTGGACTGGAAATCAGTCACACTTGTGTTTTCTGCCCTGCTCAGTTGCACATCGTGAGGCAGAAGGACAAACCAGAGATGCTGTTCCGTCAGTTCCTGGTGGAGGACAAAGGCCTGCACGGCGGGGCCTCCTACATGGACTTCCTTTGCTACGTTCACCGAGAGATCAGGCAGCTGCTAACTTAACCCATTCCTCATCTTTGGGCTCAGTTTCCCAACTGGACCGTGTACAAACCTCCAAGGGTCAGTCTCATTAGGTTCTGTTTGAATCTTTTAAGATGAGCCACAGAAAGACAGAGGAAAAAAAAAAAAAAGGAACCAGGGAGAGCCTGTCGTCATTCAACCTCCAGAGTCCAGAGTTGCCTTTATCATTGTTTAGTGTACCCACAGTATGATCTTCAAATAACCACTTGAGCAACTTGAGAGTAAATAAGGGAATGAAATGGACACCACATTCAGCATTTCCCGCTAGGGTACTCTGTGTGATGGACTGACACCGGTGCCCGAGGCTCAAATGCATTCTGGCACGAGGCCCATCAGCATAAGCAATACAACACCCACTGTGTATTCAATTGGCTGAAGTGTTTTTCCCATTTCGCTTTGTAGATTTATAGAATTTGGATAAGACAAGAGGTTATTTGTGGGCTATACTGTAGATGTTCACTAGTCTTTGTTACTCTCCCAGGAAGACTGAGTATATAGGGAGCCTCAGTACATTTCATTTTTTAAAATCTTTTTTAAACAATAAATGTTCAAAGAATATTTACAATATTTAAAGGACTTGCAGAGGTTTCTATGTTTTATCACACTTTGGCCGTCTGACTCGAAAATGCATTTCAGTAAATGTTTCAAGTGTGTGTCCATCATATCATAATTTAACCGAGATGACGCTGAAACAAAAGCCACGGGCTGCCAGGACTGAAACACGGGCCTGTTGTCACACCAGGAGTGATTCAATGCATTCAATTCACCCCCCCCCCCCCCAAAAAAAAAATCTCATTCTTTGACCATTTATGGCTTCACAACATGCAGCGATAAATATAACGTTTTGTTTCGGTGTTCTGAATACACAATGAGATGAACACAGCCGCGGCTCTACGTAGAGAACGTGTCTGATGAAAAGTGACACTTTTTCTTTTCCAATTATACGCAAGTCAGAGTCGTTACTCAAAAAGGAAAATATTTAGTGAGAAATGACCTCAACAATCCAGCATAGGAAATTTTTTTTGGTTTGGGCTTGTTTGAGAAATTTCACCATCTAAGAAGCTTCAGCAGCAGCAGATTTGAATTTAAAATGACTTTAACAGCAAACAGTTCAGTCATTGTTTTTGTCGGCTCATCATTAGTCTGAGGGACTGCTTACTGCATAACCATCCAAACTCATTAAATATTGTATACAGTGATAACACACCATTTCAGTCACTTCATTCTAAGATCACCTTTTAAGAGTCGCTGTATTTGCGTCAGTGTAATTAATGTTATTCATATTATTTAACATCATAAAATCTGCATGTCTCCGTGTGAATAAGATATCAGTCTGTTTGGTTTATAAGCAAACTTATCTCAGGTAATTTGAGGATGCTGAAAGCAGTGACTGGAATTTAACTGGAAAGATTATTTTTGTGGAAATTTGTGCCAGATACATTTAATTTCTCACCTTAAAAGGCCTTTTTATCCAAGTAAACTGTTGTCTTTAAATGTGGTCGCTCGACTTTGTGAACGTTTATGTATTGTTTACAAATGCAATTTGTCACATCACCTTCTGACACATATTAAAATGAAAACTTAGTATCCGTATGCTTCATTGATGCAGTTCTTTGTAAGCCTGAGCATTAGTGCTAAAGGTATAATAGCACTTACCATGACTGTGTGCTGACTGGGACTCATCCTCTCACTGCAGTATCCAAGTTTCCAAAGGATGATTTACAGCTACACTAAACGTAAGATTCAAAGTAAAAAATGTTTGCTTGTTTTTTCTTTACTCTCTACACAATAATTGGTATCCCATCCAGATGAGAAAGACTAACTTTTTTCTCCTTGTGCAATACCTCTTTGCTACCATCAGGGGGCGTGAGATGTCTGTTCTTCAGTCAGAACCAGTGAGGGCAGCATGGACAAGCAGATTGGGCCACACCTCTTAATCTTTGAATTTAGGTCTTTTCAGTCCCACTGATGTATAAAATGAAGCACTAAACTGTGCAGACTGCTTTTACAAACATTTGTGAAAGAATGGCTATAAATGTACTATAACAGGATGCCACTGTTGCAACAAGTCAGATCATGGAATTTCTTACATCCTAGATATTCCACGATCAACTGTAAGTGGTATTATTGCAGCGGGGAAGGGTAAAGTCACAGAGAGGGGGCGCCGAGTGCCGAGGCTCATGGTAAAAGTCACCAAACTCTCTGCTGACAGTAACTGCAGACCTCCTATGGCATTAACATCGGCACAAAAACTGCTCGCTGGGAGCTTCATAGCGTGGGCTCCATGGCCGAGCAGCTCCTGTAAGTCTGAGTGTAGGCGGCCATACTTTTACTTCTGATATGTGATTTTGATTGGATTAAAATCTTTCTGTCTGCAAAATATATATATTTTTTTTACCATGTTTGTAAATTAACTGTGATGCACTTTTGTATTTGGAAGTGGGAAAAAGGTTGTTTTCATCATCAGTTCTCTGCAAATAAAATCCAAATCGTACAAGTGGTGTACGGTAACAAACAGCAAGTCAAACAAGCCGACAAGGAAAAGCTGGTAAACACGTGATCTCAGATTACACAAATAAAAAGAAGAGCGCTGAGAAAAATGTGACATTTTCTTTACTAAATTAATGATGATTAGCATGCCTCACTGAGGAGGTTTGTATGTTCGTGACTCCCAGTGATACATCGTAGAAACACACTGTACACTTTGAATGATAAACATGATAAACCGCTGCAACACGTTAGCCATAAACCTAAACAGTTCTCAAGTATAAGTCTTCTTTCTGGCTACTTCCTGTGTCTAATATCCAAGTCTTTGTGAAAAAGGAGAGAAAAAAAAGAGAGCATGTCAGACAGAAACACTCAGACACACTTGAGACACTTCTCTCAATAATCCAGTAGTTTCCAATAAGCAGTGGTGGACAGTAACGGAGTAAATTTACTTGAGTACTGTACTTAAGTACAATTTTTGAGTATTTTTACT
>JAVDPK010001082.1:621554-700497 GCA_034780415.1 Cichlasoma orientale
GAGTAAAATTTGACCACGAGTATCAGTACTTTTACTTAAGTACTAGAGTTGAGTACTTTGTCCACCACTGCCAATAAGCAAGATGTAGTCAGCGAGACTTCTACCCTGCGTGCCTCGTGTTTGCTAACATTTGGGGCCAATCAAACCAATCAGCCTGAATAGGAGTGGGCAGCTGCATCCCACAGGGTGAGGAGGAGGCGAACAGCAAGAAAACCCAAACTAATGAGTATAATACAAAGTTTGTACCAACAACCAAACCCCACTGGCCTTTCTTATTAAAAACAGTGACTCATACATGTATGAACAAATCTAAAGACCTGAAATTCACCCGAGGGCGACTCTTCATTTAATACTGTACAGCTGACAATCTTTTGTACAATGACCAGAATACCATACAGATAATCCCAAACACCGCTCGTAGTGTAAACTCAGAAAACCCAAATAAAAACATACTGATAGATGGTTTACTTTACAGGAAATATACATACATAAGGTTAAACGAAATCCACTGAAAGCAGCATTCCTCTTATGACAAAGATGTGGTTGTATAACATTATACTGATGGTAAATAGAGCTACCTGTGTGCTTCTGTAGACAAACCATCGATATTATGGTCCGAGTTTGACATCAATACAATCCTTGTGTTGTCTCATCCTAGTTGGCAAGTAAACAAGAACAAAAGTTTCTCATAGAGTTCTTATCTAATGTTTTATATTATGTACAGTTTAAAATGGTACAACGTATCCCCCCCCAAACAGTTCCTCCAAAGAGCAGAAAGACCACAACGGTTAACTAAGACAGGCGGGAACACTCTGGAATTGGGAGCCAGTCTGGAATGTAAAAAGAGCGGAGTGTGACGTTACTTCGGATGTTTTGTTCGGGTTTTTCTTGCGCTGTAGAAAGTCACAGTGATTTGATTTGGCAGTAAATAAAACGGGAAGAAATCTGTCTGAAGCCTTTCATTAGACGTCTCCGTGCTGATAATGTGAGAGGCTTACGCAGTCTGCAAACACAACGACACTCCAGAGACAGATGGTGGAAATCAACCTTGAAATTAATGGTTTCATTTTGAAAACTCAGCCTCGCTTCTCCTTTTAATTCATATGCACTATTTCAGCTATAAGCTTCCCGACCCCAACTGTATTCCATAACTTCTTTAGAAGGCGACAAATTCCAGAGTGTTCGCACCATATTGCCTACTCCTAATTGTGGCCCAGTGTGATGAACAATATTTTATCTATGGTCAAAAAGGCTGCATAGCACACTGTACACAGTATGAGTCCAAGTCAGTAATTGGGCCAAGCTAAAGATGATGGTCTCTTCCAAAGCCTCCGCAGCCAGCCAAAAATTAAAGAACGTTTTCAAAGAGGTGCATTGATCGCATGATGTTTTCATCCTGAGGATAAAGAAAAAAAAGAAACAATACAATGAGCAACGCTGATGTTATGCCAGCAGTGGTATGCGCGGCTGTGTTCGGGATCGGGCTTACGTTTTGGCAACAGTCGATGAACTCGTCTATGGTTACCACACCATCTTTGTTCTTATCCATCTTCTGTTGGAGACGGACAAAAGAAAAGACGTTAAAAAAAGGTTTTCTAAAGCCTCGAATATAAAAGAGTGAAATCTGCCAACTGCTTGCCTGAAAGAAGATTTCTACGTGCTGACGGGGCGTCTCCTCTTTGAGGACAGGGTATGTGCATTTTCCCATCATGTCGTAGATGGCCTTCATGATGTCCAGCATTTCCTAGGACACACAGGAAACAAGACGAGACTGAGATAAACGCAGCGAAGACTGTCTTAGTTCAAAGATTTGATACCCAGCGATGACACTCTCTCTCCACAGTTTTCATGAAGTACCTGCTTTAAAGGAACAGAAAACTGCATACAAGCATACAAGCTCCTGGGATGAAAGTATGTTGTGGGGAAAAGCTGGGCCTGGTTACTGCGTTTTTCTGGGTGATCTCTGCGCCGCATTATTAACCTTTACTTGTAGTGCTGAATCCATGTTCTAATGGGTGACATACACTCACTGGCCACTTTATTAGGGACACCTGTTCAACTGCTCGTTAACACAAATGCTTAACCAACCAATCACGTGGCCGATGCATTTAGCCGTGCAGACGTGATCAAGACGACCTGCAGAAACCGAGTTTCTGGCTGTTTCAGAATCAGCTGATCTACTGGGATTTTCTCACACAACCATCTCCAGGGTTTACAGAAAAGGCAACAGAATCCGCAAGCGGCAGTTCTCTGGGTGAAAATGCCTCGTTGATGTCAGAGGAGAAAATCCAGACTGCTCTGAGCTGACAGGAAGGTAAGAGCAGCTCAAATAACCACTCGTTACAAACAAGGTCTGCAGAAGAGCATCTCTGAACACACAACACATCCATTCTTGAAGTGGATGGGTTACAGCCACAGGTAGCCATGGTAGATGGCCAAATGAGCCATATGTGGCTCCGGAGCCGCAGATTCGAGACCCTGCCCTCTGCCATAGACTGAACGCAGTACTACAAATCAACCATAAGAGGGCAGTGTTTGGTCTAGTATTGTTTTCCCCATTCGGTTCAGTTAATTCTTCCTAAGAAACTTAAAAAAAATTTCTCGTGAACTTGAGTCCACTCAGTTATTGTGAAGTCCAATACTAATAATACTAATAATACTACTAATATTAACACTGACAAGTATGGCTTGGGAAAAACAAACTCAGTGAGCCTGCAGGAGGAGGATATGTCAATGATAACGTCAACGCTAGCTCACAGATTTTTTATCAGTCACTGCTGTTTTCTGGCATTATTTGGTGTTTAACAGTTACACTTTTATCTTTACTGTAGACAAATCTAGTGCGGTCTGCAGGCTCAACAAATCTGCATGTAAATATTAGAAAACGCAGCCTTTAATGGTTCAAAGTCACAACTGTCGTGGTGCTGTGTTCGATCTGAGGCTGTCAAAATCGACACACTACCCAAACAAGTACATTGCGTACACAGTGCACTGCAATATGTAAGCGTATTAACTAAAGCGTGCAAAATGAAACACAGTGGATCGTGTGACCTTTGTTTATTGGCAGTGTTTTTGGGAGACATACCTCTTTAGTGATATATCCGTCCTTATTGATATCATAAAGGTTGAATGCCCAGTTGAGTTTTTCCTGGACTGTGCCACGCAGGAGAATGGAGAGACCCATGACAAAATCCTGCAGTGAAAACACGATTTACTGACAGCTGCACAAAATATCACTTTTTAAATAAAGTTTTTAGTAAACAGCAATGTATGAGATAGACCCGTTTTCTCAGCGGGCGCTCTGTACGTGAGGCACTTTTGCCGATTTCAACATTTCTGCAAGGATGCCGTCCTCTATCAGGTATTAATTAGAGGAAAATGATGAAACAGCAAGAGTGCAGCTATCATAAATCAAAAATACCTCATTATTCAAAAGTTTAGTCGACTCATAGTCTGTGCTGGCCCTCGGGGAACCTCCGTACTTTGGAACAGAGTGGACCGCGCGTTAGCCGGGGAAACTCTGGTTTGGCATAATGACAGCTGTTCCCTGTTCTGTCCTAATAAGCAAATAAGTGCCCTTCATAAATATTAATCAAATGTTGAGCATCTTGAGTAAACTCGACGAGGCTAAACAAAAATGGGGTTGCGGGTTACGTAATGCTCGAGTGTAAAGCCTCGCTAGGGCGCAGCATCAAAACTCTGAGGTACGTCTGTAGGAGTCTTTTTTTTTTGACATTGTTTTTTCCCCAACAAACCCACACAGCGGTCCGGCTTTGCGATGCCGAGTGCGGCTTGCTTTCTTACAAGAAATCGAACACATCAGCAACCTGGCAGCTCCTGGCTTACCTCAAAACTCACAGAGCCATTGTGATCTGTGTCAAAAGCATTGAACAGGAAGTGCGCGTATGTTGAAGCATCTATGGAGAGAACAAACAAGGAATCACAGAACATCTGCGATGATTACAGCTCACTGGCACTGGTGGCTACTGCAAACAAGAAAAAGGTTCAAAGCAGTGATATATATATATATATTTTTTTTTGCAGCTTTTTCTTTGCAACTTCAAAGAAAGCAAGCTCGTGATGAGAGGGAAGAACAGTGTGCTTAGAGCTAAGGGTTTTATCATTGTTTCCTCTGTGCTGTGCCATTATGTTCACTGGCCTGCCTTTCTTCTCTCTGAACAGATATATCAAAGCCTCCTAATGTTTCCTCTGTTCTTCCTCGGGTAGAATCTTTGCATAATGATGAGAGCCAAGAGTGAGAAACTCAAGGCTGCCTGCATACAAACCTCTCCGCTCCCTCGGTCTCTCACCAACACTGTGTTTTCATAGAAGGAGAGGGAACTTAAAATAATCTGGACTTAGTGCAATTTTTTTTGCAAACATCCATCAATGCAGAAGCACTTGAGAAAGGGAGAGCGTGCCAGGAAAACAAAACAGTGGGCACAGACCTCCTTGTGGGAAGAACTGTGCGTAGATGTCTTTAAAAGTGTCTTCGTTGACGACTCCGCTGGGACATTCCTGGAAGACAGAATGGAGATGCGCAGGTTATTTGACATCTGCGTTAAAGACTCCCTCTTCTGTTAACGCCCCTGCCTTAAACGTCAGTCCATATTGTGCCAATTATGCTCAAGTCTGACTAAAACTTGAAACCTCTAAGAACCATAAAGTCAACCTTCAGTGGAAAGATGTATTTAGAAGAAAAACACTTTATTCTATCCTATTCTAGGGGCTGTTATTCAAACTGAAAACCATCCACGCCTCAGTAGATATCTTGTCCACACTTGTTCAAAGTCACCCGCGTGTGGTCGTCTGGCAGGATTCACTGGAAAAGACCGAATACTCCAACATCCAAGAATGGCGCTCGTGTCTCTTTTCAGAGAACCAACTCAGTGGATGACCTTGCTCGGAGCAGTGTGGTGCTGGAGGCAAATGGGTTCAGTTTTGCTCTCTTGGTGCAAAGCTGCACACTGGCAGGATATTGACTTTAGTAACAGAGGAAATGTTCCCCCTACACAGGCAATTTCCAGGGCAGCAGCCCCGTGATTCTCTGGGTTTTCTATCGAAGAAAATGGTCATAAGGAGGGCTGTTGTAGGAAATCAAAGATGAAAAATGACAAAAAAAAATTGGTGGATACGATTATATGAACACCTCTGAGATACAGGAAGAACTGCATAGTACTTGTGAACTTCTGCATCAACATATTCTGTACCCTTTGATGAAAGTCAAGAGTTTAAAACAGTCAATCTGATTTAAAGCCGACATCCTAAGAGGCTCTCTCAGTATGAATAACCTCACTGGATTCAAAGGGCACAGTGGGTTTCCCGCTTCCTGTGACCACGTCACATCAGCCACTTTGGGAAACAGTGCAGCGAGGGGAAGAAAATAAAGATGGAACCTTGTTAGCTTGCTTCAAATGGGCGTCTTGTGTTTCAAGAGGATGCTTCAAGGTTGTCTGCACAAGTCCCCTGACAGCCTCCTTTGTCTCGCAGACTCAGTTTTGCATAGCTTGTAGGATGAGGTGAGAAAGAAGTTTTGGAGGAGTTAAAGGAGACAGAATGTGAACAAGTCTGTCTCTGCGTTGTCATTTGGCAGTCTCTAACCTGATTTGTGAAGTCTGAAAGTCATTGCTTGGATCAGCGTATAAATCATAATGATGTACAATGGGGAGACTTACAGTGCTCTCCATCATGGTCGGAATAAATAACACCTAATTATAGCGGTCCAAAGTGCCTGGACTGAGAAAAATATTCACGCTGTTAATTTATATTTATTGATCTTTATTTTTGGTAAAAGACTGCAGCTGCAAAGAAAACAATCAGTCTTACATGTGATAGAGGGAAAGTATGCCGTTTCTGTTATGCGTGGACACGAAATATGAAGCTACAGTGTCGTAAAAAAGTATCGGTCCCCTTCCTGATTTCTCAGTTGTCACGGTTACATGTTTCAAATCAAGCTAATTTTAATATTAGACAAAGATAACAAAATGCAGTTTTTAAATGATGGTTTCATTTATTAAGCGAAAGCTATTCCAACCTACCCGGCCCTGTGTGAAAAAGTTATTAACTGTGATCGACCACACTTACCACACCCAGGCCTGATTACTGCCAGACCTGTTGAATCAAATCTCTTAAAGAGAACCTGCCTGAGAAAGTGAAGCAGGCTAAAAGACCTCAAAAAGCAGCACGTCATGCCCAAGATCTCAAGAAACTGAGAAATCTAAAGAAGCTGAGAACCAAAGTCATTGACATCTATCAGTCTGGAAGGGTTACAAAGCCACTTCTAAGGCTTTGGGACTCCAGTGAACCACAGTGGGAGCCATTATCCACACATGGAGACAAATTGGAACAGTGGCGATCCTTCCCAGGAGAGGCCGGCCCGCCAAAATTACAATTATTTAAGTAAAGCCTTAATCATCCAATCAGCACATACAAAAGCAGAATGCAAATTTTATAGGGAAAATCTCCCTATTTTCACATTTAATTTCTGTTACATAATCAATACTATATTTGTACAAAAACCTTTTAAAGGTGTAAATCTTTGTTAGCTGTTTACTTTAATTTACTGGTGACTCTCTAAAGCAGGCATTATTAGTAAGTGAACAGAGTTTAGCTCTAAAGACTGGAAGCGGAATTTTGGCAAATCAAGAACATATGTGAAGCAGTACTTTGTGCTAATTAACATGCTAACATGCTCATACTGTAACAGCAGTGCTGATGTGCTGTACATCTTACTTTTAATTGTTCACTTCTTAATTTGGCATGACAGGATTTGTTAAGTGGTAACAAATAAACGTCTCAGCTAAGACTGGAGGGTGTACAGTTTTGCAAGTAAATGGTCATAAAACAAATTACTAAGCTAAAAATTTGACTTGATGATGGCGCTACAGTCAGTCATGTCAGAACCCCCTTTGATGTTGCAAATGATCGTGTTACAGATTTTATTTTAAAAAGAATAAAATTGACATTGACATCTTCACTCAGTAACCTCTAATAACAAATTAGCAACATGCCTTTAAAAACATCATCCTGCTTTCTTTAATTAATCTCAAGTGTCAAGACAAATTAGTGCCAATGGTCACAGCTTGAGAGGGATCTGAAGATTTAAGAGACCTTTGTGAGAGCATAGCGGAACTCTGAAATGGGGAAGGTTTGATTCACCAGGACTCTTCATCATTATGGATCACTGAGTGCACACTTGTTGAAATTTGAATTTATCATGGTAATAATATATCAAATAAATACACATAAATACAATAAAGTTTCCAAAAAGTGAAGGTGTCTGAATATATCACAGCCAAACCTGCCATCAAACTCTTGAAAACTAATAAATTGAACAAGTCTTATCTTTTAGTACTGTACTGTGCAAAAGTTTCAAGCCAGCCTGCATTTCTTTATATTCTGCTTCCGAGGAGCCGGACTTTCTAGTAATTTTTGAAAGTGGTCTTGATCAATAGTTCTCCAGGCTTTCTGAAGCTGTTTCGTTGGACATTGGCTTCTTTTTCACTCATTTTCAGTCCAGTCCTTTTACCTGACCATTTTCAGAGGAAAGGTTTTTTTTGCACTGACCTAGGAATCATTCAGGCATAAAAAAGGCACTTAACTCAAGGGATGAATCACTGTTGTGTCGAAACATAACCGAGAACTTTTCAAAGAACCAATTTTAAATTGTATCTTCAAGCACTTTGTTACCAGCAGCCTGTTGCAAAGACACATAATTTATTACAATTTCTTTAGCTGAATCTACGAAAGCTGTCAAAGATAACAGTCTGACAGACATAAAATAGTATTTTTGTACCAACGAGCTGATTCCCAAAGAGCTATTAGCCAAAAACTTGGTATTATCTCAGCATGGTGTGCAGTCTGTCCTTAAAAGAATTTGAGGAAACTGGACAAGAGGAGGATCAGAGGTTGCAGTCCTAAAAAAAACCAAACCCATCTACAGCAGGTGAACAGTAGCTGAAAGTCATGTCTTTAAGAAATAGAAATAACTCCAGCAAAGACCTGAGAGATGCATCTGACCCTTCAGTTGATCCAGCTACTGTTCACTGAAGCCTCGTTAGAAATGGTCTCAGTGGCTGTCAGGAAGCCATTCTTAAGGAAGGGAAACAGGGAGATAAGGCTGAGGTATGCCAAATTACACAAGAAGTGGACTGAAAATAAGTGGCAACAGGTCTTATTGAGTGATTAATCCAATTTTGAAATCTCTGGTTCAAATCACTGTCAATGTGGTACAGTACAGAGGAGAGAGGTCCAACAGTGAGTGTCTACAGCCATCTGAAAAACATGGTGGAAACTTTGTCATGGTTTGGGGCTGCATTTCAGGTGTCGAAGATTTTGTCAAAAATTATGAAATTATGAATGCAGAAAAGTACCATCAGATTTTTATCCACCATGAAATAAAATCAGGAAACCATCTGATTGCCAACAGCTTCATTTTTCAACATGTCAGAAAACCTGGATAGAAAAACACACAATGGAACACTATCAGTCATGGATTGGCCTCCGCTGAGCCCGGACCTCAACATTAATGAAGCAGTGTGGGATCATGTTGACAGAGAACAGAACAAAAGGTAGCCAACATCCAAAGAAGAGCTTTAAATGTCCTTCAAGAAGCCTGGAGAACTATTCCTGAAGACTATTTAAAGAAATTAGAAGAAAGCTGCCTCGGAGTTTCCAGGTGGTCAGACCAAATAGAGCCCATTAGAATTGTACAAACTCAGTTTTTCTTATTTACTGTATTTCCGTGTATGTTTGCACTTTTCAATAAATTGCTGCACTTACTCCACTTTTTCCTACCAAAATATAAAAAACGAGGGATGCCTCACGACCCTAACACAGTACTGCACAGTACACAGGATATTTATCTGCAGCTTAGTAAGAAATGGAAAACTTCTGTTCCTGCAGGGACTTCACACACATCCACCATAGAGAGAAAATGCACTACAGCATCTCTGTCCATTTGACAGCATTTCTTTGTGGTTTAGCAGAGCTCCTGTTAATTACTGCTTTATCTTCTACAACCATACAAACAAAAAGCTCTCAACAGTCAACCTCGTGTTGTAGTTGTGCGCGTAAATGCTGTGTACATTAGTGAAGTAAGGAGGGGGATTTTTAAACATAATTTTACTTCATTTGTAGCCCACGTGCATGTGCATCCACACACACGAGCTCTACATTAATAACAGCTGGTCTTAAATGGGACCATAATATTTAAATAGCAGCTTCTTCTTCTATTCCCTCTACTGTAAATCATTCTCAAAAAGCTGAAGGAAAATAAAGTTCAGCAGAAATTGCTGAAGCGAGTCTTACACTCACGGCAGAATTCAGCTGGATTGTATTTTATCGTTTCTTTGCGCCCTGATGATGACATTGGTGAGGGAGGCTATTTTTCAATTGGGAATGAAGCCTGTGTGTCATCTTATTACCACATACAACGCAGTGCCCCTGCGATTCAATTTAAAGTTCAGAGAAATGGTTACACTCTGACTACACTCTGGTCCATCAAGAAAAACTTTGATCTCGCTGAGCTAAAAGTCAGGACCTCGTTCACTTTACGTTACATAACAGACGTTAAGCCAAATCTATTTTATTTTCATAAAATGTGCATCAGTGACACAACAACAGATGAATTATTACCTAATTAAAGATATAATAAATATCTAAATGTTTACATTTAGATATTTATTATATCAATAAAATTCATCAGCTTACTTTTCTGCTAGCACTCCATTGCATATATATTTGCTTGCACGCCTTTAGATCAAAACATGTTCTCCTTTTTCCAGAATGATCAAAAATCTAGGCACCAGTTTCCACCCCTCCTTGGATGCCGCTTCATTTTATACATTGTTCAATGCCATTTTCATCAGACGGACTGAGAGATCAGAAAGTGTATTTGTATTCATTTGATATGCTTGTAAAATTAGCTCATCCATGATAATAAAATCACACATGCAATTCAATCAAATGCAAAACTGGCCAGGCATGAAATTTCTTTTGGAGGCCCATGAAGCGAAGCAGCAATAAGCAGTGTGGGGAATGAAACAAACCTATGAACGGAGGCATCACGACTGATGGAATCGAAAGTATGAGATCTTAATCCAATGCCCGAGTCAGTGCCCCGGACTGTGAACTGTGAAAGCTCAGAAGATTCAGTCAGACGTGAGGACAATATTGTATTATTTTCTGTAGTCTGAGGTCAAGGGATTTATGAAATAATAGATTCTCTCATACCTTTAAGGCGACCCCTTTGCTCAAATTCTGCATTGAGAGCAAGGCCCAGGACCAGAGGTTTCATTTGGTATATGAGACCTGCTAGACACAGAGCTCCATCTAAAACAAAGCACACCTCTGACCACCTGCGCTACAAGTGAATAACTTGTAAAGTTCGTTGTCAAGACAAACGGCCTCATCCCGCCACGTGCGTAAGAGAAGTCTGATTTGCTTCGAAACCCTGGATACCAAGGACAAAGGGCCAAACCGCTCATCATGGGAACCATGCCAGCTTCTATTAGTCTGGCTCGCCTTAAAAGCTCTCCTTCATTGTGCCAATGTCACTGGGACGGGGCAAGACGAAGATGAGCTGTTTGACCCTAGAAGTTAAAAAATGAGCAACATTATAGATTTAGTGATAGACAAGAGCTATTTAATAGCTGTAATTTAGGTGCCATAACTCTTTCTGTTTGTCCAACTTGGGCTTCTAGCTCAACCACATCTGATTACACAGTAGACGGGAATAACTGAGAAATTACGATTTCCTATTTCAAATAAATTAGACTAAAAATGTATAACTATGGCTCAGTGAGGCTGTATTGAAGTGCACAGAGCTAAATGCTAATATACTAATGTTTTCCTATTGTGATTAGCAAACAAGGAATTTAATTTTTGTAAATTCATTCTGGAAACCCATCAGCTGGTCTGAGAGTTTCCGGGCTAAGAACTTCCTGTTCTGTGTGCCAGTAATCATTGACAAATGTAAGCATAAGCTGTTATTAGATGATATCAGTGGTTTCACGACTGCACTTTAGCAGATGCAATCTGTGTTTCGCTCTCCACACAGACCGCTTACCTCGATGCAACCAAGACCTGCTCAAAAGTGACAGTTAATGGTACTTTAATGGACTATGAGCTAACTGGAAAAACTAAACCCAGAAAGCTTCCAGAACCAAAAATCCTGTTTCCTGCAAATGGAATCTGCATATTTATATGCAGATACCTGATCAAGAGCCCCAGAGGGGCAATTTAATGTATTTTTCTTGGAGCTCAAGGAAAGCTGAAAGGACCACTTTAGTTATTTGGATTCATCACTTGGAAGCGATAATTTCTTCCAGTTTATACTGTGACAAACTGGAGGTTGTCTATAAACACATGCGATCCTGTTGCTGTGAGTGTTGGATGAAATTAAAGCCCTCATCAGAGCACTTCTTACCTCTTACTCCATCTCCAGTGGAAGTGGACTAATGGGCAAAGCTTTGCAGGGACTTGGCTAGAGCACAGGGCATGTTCAGCAGGAAACTGAAGCCTCACGGGAATCCCACCATCGCAGGACTCTCACTATCCTCCTTCACTGCCAGACAATCTGGGTTGGGTTAATTCTGGGTCATCTCATTACGCCTCACACCAGAGGTGACAAAGAAGCGAGGTGGTTTTATTTGGGCTGTTCTCAAGGAGTTTGACCTGGATTGCTCATCACTAATCTTCCGTAGTGGGTTTAAGGTATGACCTAATTATCCCTGGCACAGTGAACCATGTACAGAGATGTTAGTTTTCTGCGGTAAGCACTATTAGACAGTTTAACATTTAATGCAGGACGCTGATGATCCATCAAAGTGGCATTCCCGAGATGCTTATTTATTGCTGCACAAGCAGAATGAAAGATGAACAGTGACGAGATCTAGACGGCTGAGCTGCTTCAGGAGACTCGAGTAGAAACACCCCCGCTCGCTACAGCAGGTTGTGAAAGAATACATCAAAGAAAATCAAAAGAAAAACTATTTTTTTGATGTCCAAAAGGAAAAGAGATGTCCAAGAGAGAACAAAGCTCACCAAGGTGTACATTATGTATAGCGCAGAGCCTGCACGGTGGCCTTGTCACTTACATTCTTGAAGCCGCGGTAAAGGATCTGCAGCTCCTTTCGCGAGAAGCGCGTCTGGGCTTCGAGCTGTTCCAGACCTTCTGGGCGATGGCGCACGGCCGACAGTTCGAGCTCATCTTCAACGCTGTCTGGAGAGGAAAAGGAACACGGTCAGACGTGAAGCGAGTCTTTGCAAATTTGTATTTTTGGACGCTAGAATTTTAGATATCCCATTACACTTTCAGGGAATAGCTAAGCAAATAATACAAAAAAACAAACAAAACAAACAACACTATTCACAATGCCAGAACTCAACATTTTATGGATTATGGAAAAGTCCATTCTAGCAGATTAATTCTGACGTCCTTTTTTTTTGCCTCGTATGCCACATTCCTTTATAGGGCCCTTCACAAAACCAAACGAAACATCTGAATGCACTTCTCCTCTCTACAACAAACATGACAACAGAGGTAATTAGAGTTTTAGAGACCCCAGAGCACAACAAGCCCTCGTGGCAGAGAGTCTCTTCATGAAAGAGGGCAGCCGAACCCTGAGAAATGTTTTAATGGGCCTTTAATGATAGCAGATGCCTGTCTGGGCACTGTCACTGACTGCACTGTCCTCACAGCACAGTGTTCGACTCGTCTTGTGCAGGGTCTCTCATATACCTGAAGTGTGACACACTAAGTGCCTCATTAGCTCCAAGAGGCTTATTACAGCCCACAGTCAAAAGGCCAAATCTTTAAACGGACCATAATTAACCTGTTGCTATGGAACAAACGCTTTGCATCCGTAGGGGATGTCAGCTGATTTAAAGGAAATAAAATGTTTATTTGATCTCATTCTCATCATCGTATTAGTCCAGAAACTGTGGCATCACAGCTGTGTAATCAACAGATTTATGTTAACGTGACCTGTTTAGCATCAGACATTGTTTTTGCGTGTTCATCATATAATTATGATGAAACTAATCTTGAAACATACGATTATTTTGTTTCAGCGAAAGATGAAAACGCTGCCTGCGTATAATAGAAAATCATTTCACAAATTAAACAAGCGTTATTTTTCTCTTCAGGAAACGACAAAACCAAAAACAGAACAAAAGAGATTTTATGTTGCAGCTAAAATGCAGCTCCGTCAATCGTGTGTGACTAAGGCCTGCGCTGAGTGTGCATGCCAAACTCCGGGAAAAGCCACAGAAACAAAGAACATCTTAGACAACAGCAACAAAATCATCAGAGAGACAGAGAGAGAGAGAGAGCCTTGGAAGAGCCACTTGCTTTGATTACTGGAGGATGGCTTTTTGGCTGTGGAGCATGGAAAGAGCCTCATGAGTCGAGCTCTCACCCCGCGCTTGTGGACAATCTGAGGGTAACCTGAGAAATACAGCATTAGGTCTTGTGGGTTACCCAGGCAACTAAGAGCCTCGGAATACTGTAGGAAACTGGACATGCAAGAGGTGAGGGTCTCGTTAGGACTCGAGGATAACTGTCTTCAGGACAACAACACAGTATTTTGCACTGCGGCAAGCCACCTCAGACGCAGACAAGAGAAAAACCTTTACATTTGTCAGACTTAAAAGTCAGAGAAAGTATTTAATGAGGGAAAGACTGTGGATTAAAGCTATGGCTGCTGCTCTGTGAAGCTGTACCTTTAGCACAGCGGTGCTTTCAGCTGTGCTTAAGGCGCTGGTATTTAGCAGGTGTGGTGTGTGCCATCTTAGTTTGGCTTGTTTCATGTTGGCTTTTGCTAATTAGCCCTTAACACAATGCACAGCACACTGATGAGAAGACGTAAAAAAAAAAAAAAAGAAAGGTGGAAGAGAAGAAAGGAAATCTTCAGCACTGTTCTCCTCATTCTGAGGATCAGTTGTCATGTCAGTTTCTCACCACACATGTGAAACTCATCCCCAACAACAGATTAAACCATCTTAATCCATCCAGGAGACATGCCAGTCTGGATCATATGGCAGATCAAGAGGCGTTTCCATTTACTAGCATTGCTGAAAATGTCTGAATTTACTTCACAGACAGTTTAATACTGCTAATAGATGAAACAAATCCAAAGAGGAACTTCCTCTTCTTTTTAGCGACTCCCAAGCACCACACATCCATGAATTGGAGTTGTGTTCTGTACTTAATCTGCTCAGCCAGACGTTGGCTTTAAAATAGACGTTCCTTTATGTTTAAAGTTAATTGAGAAGTAAAAGGGGGGAAAAGTGGTCTTTTGAGGTTATTGCAAAGACTGGAATTCAACCTCATTTCAACTGCTCGCCCCTTTATGGTTACCCACTTAGCAATTTTCTGTTCATTAGAGAAAGGTCTAAAAGGGCCACCAAGGCAAGAAGACGGTCAAAACCTGTAATTCCCACATGTCACAGTGGTTGGTTCTGTTGCCTAATAGTTAGAAGGTTTTTAGTTTGAATCCGGTGATCGGGGAGATTGGAGGAGGAAGTGGCGTCTTTTTAATGACCTGAAAAGATGGCGTTTCACTTTTCAAGAGAACAAATCTTAACGCTGTTTAGATGTCTGTCAAAGTTGCTCACAACGTCTTTTCTGTGCATTATTGCCAGGTTTTTGCTGGGCGTGTATAGCTGTACAGGTTCAGGGCTGCCCAAGAATGAGGTACTCATAAGAGACTAGTTCATTTAGTTACATTATTAATGAATCTCCAAGCACACTGTTGGCCATCAGTGTAAAAGTCAGGCTCTGACTCTGATGTGGAGCGAGTAACCTCAGGTCAGGATGTGAGGTAATACATCATCAGGTGTCATCTCTTTTCGCACATAACCACGCCTGCTGCTTCACAAACGCGTTTTCTCCCCATTTATTTAACAAAGTGCTGCATTCAAGGCATGAATTGATGACCGCATTACACACACGCAAAAAAACCCAAAAACACTCTCGTGTTATATTCAACGCCAACGTGTGAATATGAAAGCCATTAAGTAATAAGTTCACAGTCTTGCCAAAAAACCCCATAAGCCCATTTCCCCTCCCTCTCCGGGCTATTGTGAAAAATTTAGTTCAAGGTTTGATGGCAGCAGTGGGTGTTAAGACGAGCTCTGCAAACCATTTGTCAATTGTGCGCCAAGCACAAGGCAGCGCTCGCAGGTAAAAATAATAATAGAGATGCGGCTCATGGCATGTTTATAACTAACTAGTTAAGATGGCTGATGAGAGTTGCAAGAGGTTTCTATAAACCTGAGCTATAAAGGGATATAGTAGTAACAATTACATCATTGAACAGAGGGAGTGAAAAATAGTGTCATAAATCTGCGGCCTAGACTATCATGAAGGTCTAACAGAAAACTGACAGTCTGAGGAAGAGAGAAAGGACCCCTGAAAAGACTGTTCTTTTGGATAGTCTACAGCAGTGGTTCCCAAAGTCAGGAGTGCTGCAGGACATTTTAAAAACAGACCCCCCCCCAGTCGTTTGATAGCGCCGGCCTGTGAAATTTTCCTGGCTAGGAGCCCGTCTTCACTCTCATTAAAATAGATAAAATAATGTATTTCCTTGAAATTTTTATTCAAAAAACATAAACAACACATGGCTAGAAATTGCTAATACTACCCAGTCATCTGTGCTATATGCTATATTGTGCTAATGCCAATATTTGACTAACTTGCCACTGGGACACAAACTTCAATACAAGACCAGTAAATTTAGGTCAGCGTAATGAGCGATATCACAAACTGACCACCTCCTATTACCAGTTTTAGTTCACTTTTTATATAAATAGATACATTTATATAAATATGTAAGTCTGCATACTTGTGAGTAATTTCAAACTGAATTTCTGGTATTACTGCGGCCCCCCCGGCAGTACCTCCGCGGCCCACCAGGGGGGCGCAGCCCACACTTTGGGAACCATTGGTCTACTGTTTTGATCAGATGTTGTATACTTGCACTAGCACTGTATCATATTTGCTTTATTTGTATGAATTCATGTATAAGCAAAAGTGGCTGAATCAGAGGAGAAATGAAGCTCGACCAAACTCAGCCTTAGGCATGAATTTTTACTCATAATTTTGCCAAATTCTTATTCCAGGGAGCCGAAAAGAAGCCCCGGCAGAGTCAATATTTAATGTGTCTTTGCCTTTTCAGCCTCACAGTGTATACAGGGTAAACACTGCACACTGTGTTAATGGACTACGGGCAAACCACAGAGCAGATGGTTAAAAGCTCTTAGGCCTGGTCTCGTAATGACCAACATTATTGTGCAAAGCAAACTTCTTTGCTGTGAGCGATCTCTTTCTGTTGAAGGCCGGTTTATATCGCCCTCTCTTATAACACAATAACTTTGAGATTTAGAGGGTGAAGCTCTCATCTGTTCTCGTTACCTCCGTGACACACACACACACACACACACCTTCCTACCTGAGTGGAGAGGAGACGTCTGAGTGCCCCCTCACTAAGGTTGAACTAGACAGATGTTGCTTTTGTTATCAAGATATATTGGTCTTGACAGCAAGCTGGCTTCATTCGGAGGCATTACTACCCTGGAGCTCAAGGACAACTTGGGGACTTCAGTAGATTCTTTAGCACCTGAACTGAGATGCAGCGCAAACAAGACTGGTGAAAGTGAAAGCATGACTTTCGGCGAAAGCTGAAGCACTAAGAAGGCAATAAAAACTGATCTCTAAAGTGGAACGAAGGAGAGCTTGAGTGACAGAGTGCTTAATCAGGCAAGAAAAGAGCATGCGGTCACGGCTGTCTGATTAACGTTTGCCCTTTTATTTTATTGACAAAAAGGATCCGACGCTCGACTGTGTGTGTGAGTCTGCAAAGAACAGCTCAAGCTGAGTCCTCGTGCCCCTACCCGGAAAGGTCAAAGGTCATACTTTTTTTCCTGGCATTGCACCACTTGTGTCCAGTTTATTGAACGCTATAAATTGGCTGTTGTTGTCCTGAAGAGTCAAGTAGATCATGCAAGTCTAAACATTTACTTCACTGATTTAGTCAATACGTGCACACTCATATTGTCATGCTGTACTTTTGCCTTCCTCGAAAGAAAAAAAAAAGACCGTAGCAGCTTCTTGAGTGACAGCAGCTATAAACAGTAGGCTGTAGCTCACTGTACAGCTCAACAAAAATGTAATTCACAGCTACCTCTGAGTGGCAAAGCTGCCTTAGCTATTTTGCCCTGCGGCAATACAAGAGAATGAGACTGATGTTTCAGCAAAATGTAATTACCACAGAACATAGTGTAACAAGCTTTGCGGACTATGGCCATAAAATGGTCTGCTACACAGTATCGTCTTTGTCAATGCCCTGCAAAAACACTTAAATCCTGAAGAATGAATATGCGAATATTTCCCCCCTCCCAGTCTGCACTGATCAATCACAGCCCCGCTGCTGTAGTCCCTTAATGTTTATAATATCAGGAGTCATTTATTTGAAAAGCCTAAGGTCAAGTTGGAGGGTAAAACCTCACTAAATCTATTGGATCCATAAACCAAAAGCGAGGGACTAACAAATATTTGACGTGCAAACTAAAATGCATCGAGCTGGCCACACATGGCTGCTTATAATCAATAAATCGTGGGTCAATTCAGTGCTGCTGAGCTTTCTGCTTCTTTGTTGTACTACATGGACGTATGTACAGTCTGGAGCTACACACGGGCAAATGATGGCCTCGGGGAACACATGGGACAGATGAATTTAATACAATAAGAGCAAAAGCCCTTACTCAGTGTGAGGCTCAAATTAAAATGATTAAATTAAGTCTTTAGTGTGGGAAGTCTAGGTTTTAATCTCTGTGAAATTGACCAAGATAATTTTTAATTTCAGGATCTGATAGGCCTGGATTTTGCTTTCTCACCATCTGTCATTTACTTATTTGTTACAAGCCTCGTCCCACATGGCAACCACGAGACATGAAGTGAACTAGCAACACGTGTAATTTCTCAAGAGCTTCTGTTTTGTGTGCGTGTGCGTATATGCATGTTTTTTCTCTGTGTGCTCATAGAAGATGAGGTCTTATACAGTTTGGCTCCAGCTCCTTTAGCACAGTGGCGCCAAGAAGGCAGGCCCCACAAAAATAGGCCATGACTCCAAGGGAGCACTACTTATCTTCTAACACCTACACAGAGAGAGAGAGTTTTATGGGCATCAGCAGCAAGGGTGTGGGCACATACAGCTTCAGTAAGTGGTCTGACCGTGATTTGACAGAGTTTTGGTTAAAACTTAGTAAGATAAGATAAGAAATCCCTTTATTAATCCCATGATGGGGAAATTCAGTTTAGCCTTAGCAGCCTCTCTTTTTCCCCTTAATAATTGGAATAAAAAAGGTTGCATTTAGGCAGGCAATGTGAAAACCCAGCTGTGGACATGAGCAGAATTGAAACTAACTGTATTAAACTTAAATAGCCAAGCTTCACATTTAAAATGTAGAATCTATAGCGGCGTCGCAGCAGTTTTAGGCTGCTCACACAGACGCGTTAAAGCTAAATGTTAGCCTCAGTGTGCTGACGTGCTCACAATGACGCTGGTATGTTCAGAAATAATTTAAATTTTTAAAGTTTTCACCTTCTTAGTTTGCCATGCTAGCAACCTTAAATTTGCTAACCAGCATTACCTCCATGCTGGTACTCACTCACGGAAAGCTACGTGCAGCGACCAAAGGACGATCATGACAAACTAACACATCAATGTTTACGCGCCCTTAAACGTCTGTTTATGAAAAGGATTGTTTTTCTGCGCCATTGCTGAGCAGGACTATACAACAAACTGTTCCACAGTACCGATGCCATATAAACAGAGGGACAGAGAGTCCTGCTGTTGTTGATTTTCATTTTCTTCTTTGAAAGCTCAGTCACTGAGTCGGTATTGGAAAAAACAGACTGATGGCGTGATGAGCGATTTACTGCCTGATAGAACTGTGAGCTCCAAAAAGCAAGCTTTTTTTCTCTATGTCTCACCCCACCAAATTCCTGAACTTTCAGAAAGTACTACCCCCTGAGCGGTTTTGGACTATAAAATCATTGTCCCAGAACCTAATTTACAGCCTGGTCCCTGTGGCGGAAAAGTACAGAGTTCCCCCAAAGGTTTTTTTTAGTCCCTGAGGAAAGTTTCCTGTAGTGGAAACGTGACTTTAGATGCATGTGCGGCACATCCTTAACCTCATGAGACCCGAGCTCTTGTTTGGGATGCATGGGATGCAACAGGTTTATGTGGAGCAGAATAAAGTATAATGTGCAGAAACGCTGTGCAGACACAGCATCCCGATATGAGGACACAGGGTCTCAGGAGGTTAAAACAAATAAAGAAGGACTTACAAAAGATACTGTAAATATAGGGAATGCAGACTGGATCAAAAATTAACAATTAACTGATATTTCGTACCAGCTTTCATAATAGCCTTAAGTCATCATCATCCTAAAGCTAGAATAAACAGATTTCACACATTCATATAAGCACTTTCCACACCTAAGAGCTTTCGACCTAACATTCACACGCCGATGAACACGTCGGACAGCAACTTGGGGTTCAGGATTCTGCCCAAGGATATTTTGGCATGCAGATTGGAGCAGCCACCAACCTTCCAATTAGGAGGTGACCTGCTCTACCTCCTCAGCTACAGTCGCCCCAACACAGTAAATAAACAGGATTTTATAAGAACTTGTTATGAGTTATTGCAGTCTGTCAGGAGCAGTGAAATAAAGATTTCAACAGAGACGGTAAATAACTTATGACTCAAAGCGTTCCTTACTATCAAAAGCTAAATAAACCCGACTTCCTCACATTTACCAAAGTAACCACTGCGAAGCACACCATCGATAAACTCCAGATGACACTTCACTACACTGTTGCTGACAAACTTAGCACTTGAACAAAACTTAAATCTGATCTTATCGAATTCTGTGCTCACTCCTAATATAGCAGGTTCTGAGTCCTGGCAATACAACACATACACACCAACCAACAATCTGGGGGTATCGAGTTAATCACACGGCTGTGCTGTTTCTTCTGCTGTCCATTTAGGGTCAAAATATGCCAACATAGTTACAAAGCAGCCAGGTACGGATGACTGCAATGGCTGTCAAAAGCAACATCGACATGATCTGAAAGTTAGTTTCTTAATATTTCACATCCAAGAGAAATTCAAAAAGTGGATTTTAAATTTGATGGTTTCCAATATGATTTTATCGTGTCTTTAGGCACATCTGGCAGATGATACCAGTGCTGCTGTCCTTTCTATCTGGATCCCAACGTGTATCTGCTCGAGGATCAAACGGGTTTACGAGTAATTAATCACTCTGCACAAAATTGGATTGTTTTACTGAGCCAGTGATTTAGTGAGACACTGGTTCAGTGACCTGCCGGTGATACCAACAACACTGGATAGGACAGTCAACACCTGACTTTAAAAGGGAATTTTGGGAACCTTCTCTGTGTCATCTTGGTCAGTATGTGCTATCACCTGCATAAGCCACACACAGAAAAAAATTGCTTTTTCAACAACCTCTGTTTTATAAGTTTTCTGGGGTTTCTTAAAATAATGAGCTCTTTACGATAACAAATGGCAACATGGCAGAACTGATTTATTAAGAGATGGATGGTATTTAGATATTTCAAATTGTTTACAGTCCTGATGCCAGGTTTCAAAGTCAGTGGCTCCCCAGGTGCTAATCTCTTAACACCCTAATCTGTCTCCTGCTGACCTCAAGACAGATCAAAGTCAGAATCAGAGCACCGCTGCCTCTTAAAGTTTTACACTACAACGAAACACACTGCAATTTCATGGCATCTGTAGGGTCAGTGATGACTTCGTTTCATTGGATCTTCACATACAACGCAGCTACGCATTTGCTTTTGTTTAAACGTACTTCACATCATCAATCATCATGCGTGGTATTTAAGTCGATGCTAGTGACTGATAATTGCTGTTCTGGCTTGTCAATACTTCGATTTTCAATTTAAACTCCCTCATCTTTCTAAAGGTCAACTTGGTATTAGTAATAGTCTACATATGGAACATTTACAGAAGGTCACAGTCAATTGACGAAATTCTGAGGTCATAAAAATCTAATCCACTCAGCAAGAGCCACGTGATAGGAAGGCTTCTTTCAAGCTCAGAATCATTTGGCTTTAACACCACCAGTGTCTAAGTCCCAATGCGGCGTGTTGTTTTTGAGGGACAAATGTGGCAGACACTTGGCAGCTAGCAATTAACTGAAATTACACCCAGAGACAAGGGACGAGGGCAGCAGATGAGCAGCGTCTGGCAGCCTGTGCTGGCATGATTGGCATGATTCCTAAAAAAAAAAGAAAGGCCAATGTGATACGAAACTGACCTGAAGTTACATCAACTCTGATGTCACGAGCTGTCTCCCAGCAGAATACTAAGCTGCACTAAGTGTTGTGTGGCTATGTTGATTTATAGCTCAAGAAATGCTTCTGTCAACACTAAACATCTGTTTACAGATGATACCTCTGGCACAGATGCTAGATATAATGAGCATGCATTAGTCTAATGCTTGCATTACAGTATGTTAACACAGCCAGATTATACAGATATGGGTAAAGAGTTTAGTGCTTTCAAGGTGCTGTTTTACAAAGCAGAGCACACGGTAAATGGACCGGTGCGTATCAGGGTGTCCGTAGCTCAGGAGGCAGAGCAGGTCATCCACTAATCGGAAGGTTGGTGGTTTGATCCCTGGCTGCGTGCCAAAGTATCCGTGGGCAAGATACTGAATCCCAAGTTGCTCTCCGATGTGTTCGTTGGAGTGTGAATGTTAGATAGAAAGCACTTAGGGGTAGAAGAAAGTGCTTGTGTGAATGAGGCATGTTGTATAAAGAGCTTGGTGTGCTCATGTAGAGTAGAAAAGTGCTATATAAGAACCAGTCCATTAACATGAGCTGCTTTACCTTAACACTCAAAGCATTTTCTACTACAAGCCTCATTCACACAGTCATCCAGCGCTTTTATTCTGTGCACTTTGTCTAACGTTCACATGCACATTCACACTCCAAGGGGTGCAACGGGGGCAACTTGGGGTTTTGCATCAGCGCTGTTATAAGAGTAGAAGAAGTCGAAACAGGGAATCAAAGAAATCACAGCTGTCTCCAGAAAGTCTTGTTTTTTCAAGCTGGTGCAGAACCTCCTTCTATAAAATCAAGGAATCTCTCAGCTCCCGTACTGAAGTAGCATTGAAACGGCTGATATGATCGTACACTTGTGTCTACAACCTGGACCTACATTACAAAAATCGAGGGGTCCACGACAAGACGAAACACCACCAAAGCGTGGCGTGCACCAGTAGTTGTGATGTCACTTCTGGCACGTGCTGGAGAGCATTCAAATATGGGGAGAAACTTGGAATCTGCCCACATGCATGTGACACCATGTATAATTGGACACGGAACATGGCTGTTTGGAAATATGTTCTGTAGTATAGAAATATGCCAATTGATATAACTCAATAGTAAAGAGGTGGCAGAAGCGCAAGAGTACCAATAACGCCGTCATCTCCAGATCTGCTTGCAGACAAAAGATAAAACATCTAGCTCCTTTGCAGTGCCTCCCTCATCGCCCCCCCTGATTTATCTGATATAACATGACTCTGCCTTTACCTGAAGCATAATGAATTCCCTTGTTGCAGCAGAAAATATTTCCTAATGCTCCAAAACAAATTACAGCTGACACCATGAACACCAGAGCTGCCAGCAGTGGACATCTGCTGATTACAACACATATTTTTTTTTCCCAGGTGTAAGATCTGCAGATGCAAGTCAATGAAAGAAAAGTAATTGAAACACAGTCCCCACTGTGTATAAGGAGAAAGCCTCATGCTATATCAGATAAATCAGAGGGGCGATGAGGGAGGTGGATACAGATCTGCCATTTGTTTCCATTTGGTGGCCACAAATACAAATAAGCTCTGAGACTGGAGTCAGCCAGAGCGATATGTCATTGCCGTTATTTAATAAAACAGCTTCTCGTGGAAGCCAGGAGAAATGGCAGAGAAATCGCCGTAGTAATAGGAAGGAGAGTAGGGCAGGGTCAGTTAAGCACATTTCTTAAGACCACGTGCAACAACACAAAATCTTTGTGCCATGCTGCCAGTAATGAACAGAACATCCAAACCAGCCAGTCCGATGGATCCGCGTGAACGGAAGCCTCGACTATTCCCTTTACCGTAGGTTAGATACTACGAGACAGAAGGCAAGATATCTCCAATTACAGTAGCTCATTACTAGCACCAGGAACACATTAGCCATTGCTTCCACCACTAGTACAATTTGCTACAACTTCTATGTTGCCAAATGCAATAATAGCAGTTTTAATTAGTTTAAACGAGCGGATCCCGGAGACATGAAGAAGCTAATTTTTCAGGCTGAGTATGAGCAGCACATAAAAAGCTGTCCTTTCCTGTTCTGACCCGAGCGTGAGTGACTGCACTGACTGGTGATCTGGGAGCCGGATGCCAAGGTTCTTTATGGGCGAGAGCAGACTCTCACGCCGGCCATAATGACACACCATCACCATTTATTGGAATCTGGGGGAAAGAGCAGTCTATGTTTTTAATTGCAATCATTTGTCATGTGGAAGTGCTTCAATAATAGTCTGTCTCTAAGAAAGCCTTGCTGCAGCACTGGAAGGAAAGGAACTTTGCCCTTTCTTCTCCAATCATTTTAAAGATTATAAGATGGGACAAGGGTGGAAGAAGGAGGTTTATCATACTTCAGTTCAAAGATTAGAGCTCTCACACCAGGAAAAAAAAAAAAAAAGGATACCCGGAGAGGAGAGAATCTTTATGACTAACTTCGGGGTGAGTCATTCCAGCTGCTGACACTGATGCTACCAGTCACTCAGAAAAGTGCATCCATGGATTAATGGATTTTACCCTGACAAGATAGACAGTGTTTACAGTATATTCACAACGACAGTCTCAGACGCCAAAACAATCATTTGAACTCACATCCAATTTTCTCCATAGACTGCAGCTCTGCCAAAAGATGCATGTGATCACTTGAAGGGAAACAAAACGGCCTGGATAGTTGATTAACGTTTTACTTACTTCCTCCATTATTCCTCTGACAGTGAGGCTTTTACTCTGCCACCACCATTGCGATGATTTATGGTCCGCAACACCAGCAATGAATGAGCCAAGTGATTTTTCCTTCTTTTATTCATCACATATGTCTACATGAAAGTGTTGATTATCTTCAAAAATTTTTTTAAATATAAAAAAGTATTATTTTATGCGCTCGGACTAGATTAACGTTTTCCATAGCTTCGCAGCTGATGATGTATGATATTTCATCACTCGGTGCAAATTCAAACTTATCCTTGCTCAGCAAATGGTTTCAATATACCAGAGGAATCTCTTGTGAGATGAGATTAGTTCACAAAAGATACAATTCAGCACTTTACATTTCCTGGTGCTCCCGTTCTCTTTATAATAGTGCACAACACGAAAATCTCCCCCAAAAAAGCTTGCCTTCATTTAGTTGAGGAATCTAACTCTTGTATGTTTGGTTAGACAGCGAGAAACAAATACAAGAAACATCAGTTAGACCCAAAATCCCCCCACAAACAACAGCAAAATAAATTTTCAGTGAACTTAATGGGGATTATAAACCCCACAGAATTCACCATTAGCTACAACAAGAAACAAGAATCATGCATTATGAATGAGAACCTATGTCCTTGGTTTAATTATGGGCAATAATGTTTGCTGCATTCATGTGGCAACATGATTATTCATTTTGCTGGCTAATTAAGGCCAGAAACACACTGAATGAGCATGCTGATTGTGCAGCCTTGATTTAAAAAAAAAAAAAAAGGAAAAGCACGTGCAGCTTCAAAGGTCTAGAGATGGTTGAAAGAAGCGAGGCTCTAGCTGAAAACATATTCATGCTTAAAAACTTGTGAGCGCTTCACAAGACAATATGCTTTAGAGATTTTGTACTCCATCGCTTCACTACTGCTGCATGTCCAGGTCATTTAATTAAATGCGTCTTTAAGAATATAATCTGCCTCCTGCTCACTCTTCCACGGGGAGCTTTTAGACACTCGGCTCAGGAGCACGTGTCAGTCTTCTATCACAATTTATTATCGGTGATGTTTTCATCAAAATGGATTGCTTGTGTGCAACTTGCCCTTGCCTTCCTAACTCAAATTGTCAGGCTGACTTTCACTGAGCTCCTCTGCGAGGCCCTTCTTGCCTCGAAAGACACCAGATGGACCCATAACGCGCAGGCAAAGGTTAAGTTAATCAAGAGGTTGCTCTAAATAGGCATCATGGAAAGTAGCTGAAGGAAAATTGGGCCATTTGACTGTTGCCCCTTAAATTTACTGGTGAGTGGATGAGCAGTTACAGTTGCTGCAAAACACCTTATACTTCCTTATCTGTGACTCAGAATTGCTTCCCATCTTTTAAATGTTTGCCTGCTGGAATAATTATAAGATTTGTTTCCACAATGGACACGGCCATCTGAATTTACTGAAGACGCTGTAAATCATCTGTTAGAACAAAAAGGACGCGCTACACACTTCGGCTGACTCAACTTTGATGATGGACATGTGACTCAAAGAAAACAATCCCATAAAGACGCAGCAGACTTTCTACGCCATCTATAGAACAGCACATTTGAGCTAAAAACGAACACACTGCACTATCAAAATGAAGAACAGCTTTTCGGTATGTTACAGTGATACAAATCCCGCACAGGTTACATGTTTCAAACAGTATCATAAGCACCTGTACAGGGACAGAAAACATAGCAACCAACACAGTCAGCTGTCACTCTCCTACAGTACAGCCTGCTTTATGCCGAGATGATGTGATTATCAATGACGGGCATGTCAGAGCAGCTAGATCAGAAATAAATGCCAGAGCAGAAAGGTCATTCATAATTTTGTATCATAAAAATTTAACAGCTGTGGGTTACAAAGGAAAAGCCTCTCCACGATCATGCATCTTATACTAAACAGCAAAGCTCGGTTGATCCAACTAAAGAAATCTGAAACAAAACATGAGTCACAGTGAGCGCATTTAGGTCTGACTCTATATTTATGCTATCAGCATGTTCATTATTTGAGCTTAGCATATCGGTCTGCTAACATTTGCTGATTAGCACTAAAGAAAGTGTTGGAAGTGGCCATGTGGGACACATGCATTTTGATCTAATGATGGCAGTAGATGAAAAGTATGGATAAAAAGTCTGACCCAAATTTAAAGGCAATTAATGCAGTCTGTCAAGCAGCGTTGCGTACAACGCGTTTCAAAGTAACTAGTTACTGTAATCGCACTACATTTTTAAGTAATGCAGTGATGTATTGCGTTATTATACTAAATTCAATAATCACATTACAGTTACAATTATGTTGTTACTTAGATTACAAAGTTTCTTTGTAACGCAAGTAGCTATCAATGCACAATGCGTAGACAGAAGGGACAAAACACCAAACAAGCCTTTTTCTTCCTGCGCTGAATTCAGTTTGTGTGCATGGAGGAGGAAAATAGTGGAGCGTATCTACAGCTTTTGGACCTTACTTTTATTTTTATTGCATGAAAGAACAAAGAGCACGATGCTGAAGAGCAAACTGGACAGAAACTGTATTATGCTGCTAACACAACTTTGGCTCTTTGCAAACATCTGCACAGATAGCCTGCTAAAAACCCAGAGTGATGTTAAAGGTGAGTGACCCCAGCTGAGCAGCCAGAGGCTGATCTTCAACAAAGGCACTGATGAGCAGCCAGGCGTGCAGCACTGTAGACTCCATTTCTACCTGCGCATGCTTCTAAAGTAGAATCACTGAAGTGTCTTTTGTGTACATGCGTAAAAACAAACATAAAGCTCCTATGTGTGTCCTCATTAGGACAGAGATTTGTGTCAGTGTGCGGGACTGCAAGCTCTGGTTTCTATACTTAACTGATAATCATGCGACAGTGAATTTCAGGTCATTTTTATGGAGTAAAACAAAAGTAATGTAATGAGTAGTGTAACCAGTTACTTTCTCCAATGAGTAATTACGTAATACACTATATTACCTTTCAGAAAAGGAACGAGTAATGTGTAACTACTTTGTAATTACTTTTGTTTAGTAACGACCTGAATACTGCTGTCAATATATAATATTTATTAAAATGTTCACCAACTGGTGGTCTTTCAGGGATCACTAAAATCAATTGGCTTCATCCACATGAACATCCATGAGATATTTGACTGTGGAAAGGTAATGAACCACATCACTGACTGCCAGAGTGAGAGGCTGACATCCAGGGTGTTTCAGATAACGCACTTCCATACGAACACCTGCTATTTTAGGTGCACAAATGTGTCACTATTAAGTGTATCCAGGTTAAAAAGTTAACTGAAGAGTACTGCACACTTCTTGCCTCCTATGATCCCCATTTTAGGGAAAGGGAGAGCCCACCAAGCAATTTTCAGCTGCTACAAAAAGGATACACAGATTTACTTCAGGTACCGAAGGTAAAACCACACATCAGCATGTTGTGGCATTGTTTAGTGTTTGTGCATATTGAGTTGTGGTATTCTCATTAGCACTACGTGAGGTCAGACGCACAACAGGTTGCAAATGTTCACAGCGCAGATGCTCGAATGACAATCACAGATTGCTGCAAATTTCAAGCAGGTGGAGGAAATGCAATGTTCAATGTTAACCTTTCACCCTTGATTTCACACTACACTGTGAAACTGAATACAGAAGTAAGTAGTGGATGATGTAGTGCATGAAAGCGCACTAATGCAAGTGTCCAAACTGATAAAAACCATAAGCATGGCTATGAATATTATTAAGTTACTGTCAGGTAATTATTATATCTGGCACTATTATCTTGGTTTGATTTTACTGCAGTTGTGTCCGCATCACCTACACGCATAATTTCTGCTTCATCTCTTCCAAGAAGTGCATTTTAGAAAGGCCACGCCAAGATCAGGATTCAGGACTTGTACTTGCAAATGTACCAACAAATCAACCAAACACAATCATTTACGCTTTTTTTTTTCCACACTCAAAAAAAAGGAAAAAAATGGCAATAGGGGGCCAAAAAAAGGGTCGTGGTCAGTTGCTGACACTAACTCTTCTTACTGCCTGGACTTGAAATCCTAATCAAGGTCATGCAGAACACAAGAACACTGTTAGATGAATATCAGTGCGGAGATACTCTGTCCTCTCAGCCGGTAATAACACACGGCAGGTCCAGATCGACACAGTGCTCCATCACTGTTCTATCAATGCTGTAACTGTGTGTAGTATGTGCGTGTCTGCAGGGTTGCGGGGTTACGGTCAGGGGTATTGCTGTGTACAGCTGAACCAGAGAATAATTTATCACCGCGTGCCACACTGATTAGCCTGCACCTCGACGCTTCAGTCTTTACTCAGCAGTTTGCACTAATGCATTTTATAAGCGTAAGTGGAAATGTACATGTGTGTGTGAGAAGGATCTGGGCTTGTTTGTGAATACTGCAAATTGTTACTTGTTATACTGCGAGGAGGAGAGGCTTACAAATACAGAATTTAGCAAAAACCTATTTAGTAAAAAACAAACAAAATTTTGGGTGTAATCTGATGTAATTTCTGCATCTTTAATTCTGCCTCTAATGAGAGTGGTCATCACTTCATTTCACTAGCAAACACTAGGTTGGGCAAACACTTGCCAGCTGCACGGGCATTCGGTCACTATACTTAAGATTAATAGCAACAATGCATGCACACGCGCATCAGTTCAGCTGCGTTCACCGTGTCACTGAAACAAGTGACTTTTATGCAGCTTGTCAGACCTTACTTTTATTCACAGTAAATGCTCTGGTGATTGTGCACGGCCTGATGCAACGGTCTTGTTATATTTCTCCAGTGTGAAAGCATGCCAGTAAGAGGGAGAGGCTGTTAATAAACTATTTTTCAGGGCCTGAGATCCTTACAGGCTGTGAAGTAGAAATAATCAATCCCAGGAGGTCAGACTTGATTATTCTACAAAGGGTACAGTTTCTTTTTGCTGCCAGCTGACTCTATACAGTAGAGAGTGGAACAGTGTAAGATACATCCAGAGCACGCTCTCAGCTCGAGCTATCTCCCGTGACTGGAACGTTGCCATTTTAAATCTACAGCGCAGCGGAGAAACTCCCTCAACATTTACCCCACACAGGCTTTTGAAAGAAAGGCCTTTATCCTCCAGAAGCCCCAGCGGAGCTGCTCAGGTGGCCCGCAGTAGAGGGATGTGATCGTACTGGGCAGCTCCCAGCTGTGAACGTGTCTGACTGTATGAATGTTAAGCAGAGCGTGCGCTTTTAGTGAAACTCTGTCCCAGGGGGTTTCTTTAAAAATTAAACAGGGCAAAAACAAACTATTTTGGTTATTGCAGAACGTGACAGCTGCTACAAAGGTAATTCTATACGACTGTGGGGTTTATATGTACGAGCTGCTCGGTGGTTAAGACTGTCAATTCAGATATTTGCAAGTACAAGCCCTGAATCCTGATCTTAGTGTGGCCTTTCTAAAATGCAGTCCCCGCCCCCTCCCTCCCGCTGACTTGAAAATATGAACACATATTTTGTTTTCTGAGTTTTGAAAATGCAGAAGAAACACATTGGTTTCTTTGCATTCATTATTGTTTCATCCATGTGCATGTTACAGGACATATAAACACCTTCAAAACATGTTTTTATTCTCATTCCTGCTGAAGGTTGAGTGAAATGATCAGTTTCATGAGTGCTTAGTGCAGACCTGGCTTCATTACATTCAGCTTTCTTTAATAGAGAAGGTGAAAACAGGGAGCACAACTAGTCTGGCTCTTTAAAAAAGTGCCATCTAACAAGTGCAAAGTGCTCCTATTTACACACTGAGATATCACTGCTATAAAAGCAGTTATAGGAAAAAGACACTGTGGAATAATGTTGTTGTTGACTAATACATTCAGGCTTTTATTGGTGCTTAGCTTGCTTACTAACAAGATTCTTAGATGAAAAGCACAATTTATGTCAACTTGGGATCTGTGAAATAAAAAAAAAGGACCTTTACTAATTGAGTAATCAAGAAAGCAACAGAAATAAAAGTAATTGTTAGTTGCACCTGTAGTTTTGATGGTCTGTTTGCTTCTGTGTGGGTTTAATTACAAAATTTAACTTGCTTCTACCCGAGCGTGCATCATGTGGGCTTTTAAGACTACACACAGGTGTGATCTCCAGTGTTACTATGATTAAAAAAAAAGATTTGTGACCTGTGATTTTCAAGCCTATTTGCCTGATGAAAAGAATTTCAGGTGCATTTTCAACCCCTCTCCCAATATCTTTCACCATTCCCTTCACCTTAATTTGCCCCGAAAATGACTGCAAGCACATGCAAAACATCAATATCTGTATTGGCAGCCTGTCGGGTACCACCGGCGAAGGCATTCTGTAAGTAATCAGACTCCGAGGCAGCCGCGTGGAATATAAATCACATCAACAGGCAAACGGCACCCGACAGCTCTGACATCTGTATAATCCCACCGCCGCAAATAATCAATATCACGTCAGCTCCATTTGGAAATGCAGAGTGAGGGGAAACCAAGTCGCCAGTGTTTAGTGAGGCATGTAAACTGTTACGCCAGGCATGAGCTTCACCGTTCCCCCAAATGAAAACACAGCTCCCACTTGCCTTTGAAACTGCACAGCCGGAGACAGTCAACAGACGCCAGCCCCTCCGTTCTCCATCTAAACACGCGACTCAGGTCAGGTCAGCTTTTTCCTGCTACCGACTAATACACATTATCACTTTTCTATTTACTTGCTGCCCCTCGGAATACGCGTCGACCTTTGATTGATTATTCTAATTACAAGTTAAGGTGTATTTACCGAGCAGCTGTGGGATGGATGGGCTGTTCTTTAGCTTAAGCTGCTTACTATAGTGCTTTACTTTATTTAATGAGACAACTGCAGTAGGGCTAAACTAAACACTTTATTTGCTCATTCTGCGCTTACTGAACTTCACTGCTCAGTTTTTCCTGGAGTGCAAAGTGAAACGCGCACACATGAAAGGGCATCTATTTTGAGATATACTTAGAAGCTGTAAAGCAAAAAGCATATGGAAAAATAACCAAGAAAGCCCTCTCTCTAAACAAGGGCAAGAAAAACAAACCTTGGCGGATTGTAAGTGACAGGCTGTCGCTGTCTTCTAAGGTCTGAAATGTGGAAATTCACTTGCCTCTCAAACATTTTGATCCTTCAGAAGTGACACATTTTTGCAGCTCAAGACATTCCTCCATCCAGTTACATCACAAGCTCACACATATTTCTGTGACATTTTCCTTTTTACGCATTAATTAGATCGTCTTTGTGTGCTTCTGAGTCGTTCCTGTTTTGGTATAATGATTACCTCAGTTAACTTCACAACTTTTCAAAATGCAGTCCTAGAAAGTTTCAAAGGAGTTCTAGCAAACCGAGAGCAAGTCTAATGAGTCAAGGGAACAGACGCGGAAAACTGAAAAGACAAGACTGATTGAAAATGCATCAGCAAGACTTATTATAGCAGCACATTAAAAGTCTATCAGTGAGCAAGCTTTTACTTGTTGTGTCTGCCAGTCTGTCCCTCCCCCAAATCAGTGTCTTACCCTCTGAGAAGCTGATGAGCCCCAGAAGGTGCAGGAGCTTGATGGAAGCAAACACCAACACCACTATGCCCACCGTCTGAAGCCCCTCAGTCTCCCAGATCGCGCTCAGCATCACTCCACCTTCTGCCCACTCCCCGCCACCATAGCCAGACCCGAACCCGGATCCCGAGCCAGCTTCTTCTACCTCTGGACCGCCGCCGGGACCAGGACCACCACTCCCACCTGGCCCCGCACTCCAGTTCCCCTGCACCAACTCCAGCGCTACGCCGGCCCACGCGCACGGGCCGGGCGCCCCTTGGCACCCGCCTTTTGCTCGTTTGTTCTCTAAATCCAGTCTGGGTAAGGTTAAAATTGGAGGTTAACAATCAGCAAGACCTGTCCTCAGGTTTGTGAGAAGCCTGAAGTCATTAACGATGTTTCTGACTCTGATAAGTCACTGAGAATTTAGAAAAATCTTCCTCCTCTTTTTTATCCTTCCTCGCAAAATGAGGAGACACTTGAAAGCTGTGGGAAAGCGGGCAGAGCAAACTCTGCTCTTCTCTGACAGTTTGTGGCTCTCTCACTGCCTCGCTGCAAAGTAAAGGGAGGGAACAGGAGAGGGAATGGATATGAGTGAGGGAGGGGAGATGGGATGGAGGCTGTGAGGAGGTGTGGTCCCACAATCGAGCGCGAGCTACACGTGTTCAAATTAACTTCAATCAAGAGATAACTTTCTAACAAGGCATTCACTGCAAGAAAAAATGAATGTCTCATGGTTCAAAAGGAAGGGAAAAAATACCTTCTAATTTTCACATGAAAAAATGAATGTGGAGAAATAACAAGAATATTTCCTGTGATGGCAACAAAAGCTGAAGAAAAAGGTCCACCCACTGCAGGAGTAAAGAAAGCAAGGGAATTTACTATGGATCACACCGCTTTAATTGATTTGCTTGCGTTTAAATCAAATTTTATTCCTCTGAGATGCAGCAAACCAATGAAGAAAACTACAGTGACAAAGACCGTGTGTGTCTAAGAGAGGGGCTGATCCCTGTAGTCAGTGTTCGTAGTAAATGAGTGAAGACACCACCATCTACTGGTCCTGTGTGGATTGTAATTATCATACACCATGGCATTCAATATTCCTTCATGTTTAACCAAAACAAAGAAAAATTTACTGAATTTTATTTTGAAAATAACAAACGTTCATATTTGAGGAATCCGTCTTCACCCTAAACAGTGCGCACCATTGTCCCCAATGACTACAAGCTCAAAACAAACAGAAAAACCACATTCAAAACTCGTGTGTTTCTGTGACTTATTTGCAACTGCAAACACAATTTCATTGCACTCTACTTGATTATTTTGACTCAGAATATCCCTCTGCCATGTTTCCTGAGCTGTAAATCAATTTAGAGTAAAGTCTGCTATATATCACTGATGTAAATGCACAAAGCCAACTTAATTACAATCATCACGGCATGACATTATTTTGGCACTGTGAAAGAAACCGTGTCTCACCGCTTACTCAATTGCTCTATGATAAATGCCCAATGTGATGCAGTGCTTTGTTCCAGTGATGGAAAAACGCACACTCATCCATTTAGATGCGGGTCCATCTGCCGCTGCTCTTTCTTCAGCAACACAGAATGGAAAGGGAATGTAATTCTGTGTGTGTGTGTTTTTTTTTAATTCTCTGAATAATTTAGCATGATGCTATTTGATAAAGAAAATAATATTCAGCAGACATCCTGCTTAACCTGAATAGCCGAGAGCATTTTAACAAGTCATTGGTATGGGAGACTTATCCAAGCAAAGCGAGAAAGTCGATGAGGACTGATCAAGGATTGTTTTGTATTCAGCAATTGTAAAAATGTGTATTTATTTGTATATTTAGGTGCATTTTTAAATGTATGTGCTGTTCTGAAAACTGAATTGGAGCAAAAAGTACATTCTTAGGCGATACAATAATACATGCTCTCTGTAATTTCCTCATGCAAATCATGGAAAAGGAGTTTGTTCCTGTACAAAGAGTCTATTTTTCTTTTTTTTTTTACTCCAAATATGTCAGTTAGCCTGTGTGTCTGGATCGGCTTTCCAAGCAGATTTCAAAGGAGACAGAGTAACATTTTCAATCACTGGCTTTTAGCTGTGTTATACTGACAGGACCATCCTATAAGATATTTAAATATATCTGCAACAGGGACACTAAAATAACAGTCAGCTGCCATTAATTATATTAATAACTACTTAGATTTATATAATGCCTTTTAAAGAAACCCAAGGATGCTGTACAAAGAGTGTAAATAGGTGAGTTTTCAAAAGTTTCTTAAGTCCAGTGACGGGGTGTTGCGAAGCTCAGAAGGGAGAGAGTTCCAGAGGGTGGGGGCTGCCACACTGAAAGTTCTGTCCCCAGAGGTATGGAGGTTGGTACGAGGGACAGAAAGCAGACCCATGGCTGAAGACCGAAGTGTTCGAGACTGTTTGTATGGGTGAAGGAGGTCGGACAAATACTGAGAGGCCAGGGCAGAAAGATCTTGTAGATAATGCGTGACTTTACTGGGAGTCAGTGGAGATTAATAAGGGTGGTGGTGATATGTTGCCTGAGCTTAGTGCGTGTTAAAAGCCTGGCAGCTGAGTTCTGGATACACTGGAGCCTGTCCAGGGCTTTGCTGGAGATCGCAAACAGGACCCCATTACAGTAGTCCAGCCGGGTGGTGACAATGGCACTGCTATAAAGGGTCTCTGCTATAAAGTCAGGAAGTAAAGGCCGAAGTCTAGAGATGTTCATTAGGTGGAAAAAGGCTGTTTTGGTGACAGATTTGATATGAGTCTGGGATGAAAGTGTGGAGTCTAGGACAACACCCAGGTTGTGAACTTCTGGTGATGGTGAGATGGAGGAACCATCTATGTCAAAGAGCTGATCTCCAAGTTTCCAAAATAGGGCTTTGGGGGCCACAACCAGGAGCTCTGTTTTATTACTGTTGAGCTTGAGTAGATTGATTGGCATCCAGGTTTTGATTTCATGCAAACAGTTGACAAGTGATTTGGGGGGGAGCTGAGTGGAGGGTTTGGTACCGAGATAGAGTTGTGTGTCATCAGCATAGGAATTATCGTACCACACAGCTTAAGTTTAGGTCATAGCAGGTTTAGCAGGATTTGTTGTGTCCAAATTGCAGGTAAGAGGATAGCAAACAAGTTTAGTTAGAAAGTCCCATTAATCAGTATTTTCATATCAACTGTGGACTGTTTTGGTTGGTTTAAGTTGAAGAACTTTCAATTATCATCACACTCTACAGTATCCCTCAGCTGTACTGTGCGAAATCCCCACCTCAGTGGCTAACATCATTATTTACATTTTATTGCTCTGCCATCACCTCTGCAATGGAGCTGCCTACATTGGACTTGGAGCTCATTAAATCTTGAATAACAGTTATTTTCACTGAAATGCAGACAGATTTTGAAACTATATAGATTGTCAGAGCTTCAAAAATTATAAAAAGGCATTTGTCTACACAGGCGGAGTACTTAACATAATGAGCACGCTAGATACAACAACAGCCTGTACAAACCAGCCACTTCATTAGGTAAACCTGTTCAACTGCTCATTACCCAAATATGTGCTTAGCCAATCGCATGCAAACAAATGCATTCATGCATGTAGACATGGTTGAGACGACCTGCTGAAGTTCAAACCGAGCATCAGAATGGGGAAGAAAGGTGAGTTCAGTGACTTTCTGTACTAGTTCACAGTCAACAGATCGCGGTCTAATAAAGAACCTTTAGGAACAGGAGATTCACATCATGCATTACTGCGTACTGTGTATAGTTACACTTCTGGGAAGGTTGACATCAGGCTGCAGGGCAGAGTATGGAGCTATGCTGTACTACAATGTAGTTTTTAATATTCCAGATCTATCACAATTTTTGTAGCAGTTTCCATTCACAGCGACGCCATTCCAATTTTCAGTAAAAAGGCTCTTAAAATGACCAGGCTCTCTTTAATGTTACAAACAGTATCAACATTTTTCCATGTTTTCACACATTTCCAATGTTACTTCAGCATAGTAAGTCAATCAAAGTCAATGAAATATTCTCATGTGGAAGAACTGCAGGTTCAGTTCAGAGTATTACTCTAGCTTTCACACACAATTTAGGAAAAATAAACTAACCTAAAAGTGGAGCGCTTCGGTGTCTCCTGGGCGGCAACAACTCACAGCAGAGCTGCCAACATGTGGGCACTGGCACTGCCTCAGTGAAGCCACAGCCACATCACAAGCCACTCAGTGGGCCAACAGAGGCTTCACTATCCCCCTTTTCCAAAATCAGAGCTTGGCTTTCCAAATGCTTCCCAGAGGACCAATGGCTAATAAAACATGTAGGAATAACTGCCCAATCATAGCTTCTCTCTAGCATACATCTTAAAACCATAAATTACTATAAAACGTGGGGATGGAGGTAAGACAAGTGAGAAAAGTAGGAGTGGGGATTTTGTGGCAGTAAGCATTCACCCAGCCATTATCTGAGCCATGATTCTATCAACAGTGCTGACAGATAAATATTACACTCCACATCTTGCTCAATTAATGTCACACAAGTTCTGGACAATCACCACTCTAAAACTATTATAGGATGGCAGGTCTGACAGATGGAAAACCTGAAAATTCTGCGTTTATAGACCTGACAAGAATATTTATCTTCGCAAGACTGAAATTACACAATGATTTTATTTCGATATTAGGAAAGAAAATGGAAGCTGTGGAAAGATGACACTGCTATGATTTGAAACAAAGGCCTGAGGAAAAAAAAAGAAGCTCCCTGAATGAGGTTCTATAGAGCTAGTCATAACACTAATGATTCAATAACGTGTCTGAGAGCACTAAAATGTTACTCAAGGAATATTACATTAAAAAGCGATAAAGATGCCAACTGCGTCAATCAGACATAAAAGTATGAAATTATCTCAAGAAATAAGAAGCCTTTGAGCTGTCACATAAAAGGCGTCTTGTTATTGCCATCAGTACTGTACAAAAGTCTTGAGCCGCCCCTCGTTTCTTCATATTTTGCTCGGATAATGGGAAATAGGTGCAGTGATTTATGGAAACATGCAAACATCCGTGGAAATACAGCATATATGGAAAAAATGGAGTTTGTACAATTCTAACTGGCTGAACTGGCAGCTCCAAAGCATGACAGAGCATCCACCTTGTGTTTTTTTTTTGAGGACAGGCTGCACAGCATGCTGAGCTATACCACATTTTTGGCAAGGTGCTCTTTGGGAATCACCTTGTTGGTGCAAAAACACTATTTCATGCCTGTCAAACTGGGTTATTTTTGGCTTTGTTTTCATAGATTCACCTAAATGCACTTAAACAAGCTATGCTTTTGCAACAGGCTGCTAACAAAGTGCCTAAAAATACAATTAAAAACTGGTGTTTTGCTCAGTTGTCTGTTATACATTGTGTAGACACAACACTGGTTTATCCCTTGATTTAGGTGCCTTTTTTATATTTGAATGATTCACGGTGTTAAGTGGTTTAATAAACAAACGAAAAGACCTTCAGAAAGCCTGGAACTGTTGCTCAAGACCACTTTAAAAAGATTACAAAGAAGTCTGGCTCCTTGGAAGCAAAATATAAAGAAATAAGGGGTGGCTCAAGACTTTAGCACAGTAACATATGTGTAGGGATCGCATTTTAAGTGTGCACAAGTTATGCCATTCACAAAAAACAAACAAATAAAATAATTTCTCAGTTTATATTCAAGCCTTTTAATTTGGTACATTTGTTTCTCAAGTGTTTTCATGAATATGTTAACAGTGAAACATTTACTGAACAACAATTCCCTCTAGTAAGTTTTACAGCTATACAGAAGACATCTGCTTGATGACAGCGTGCACCACCCAAATCACCACATCCATCATTCCTTGACTGAGAGCTACCACAAAGACCATGTCCAACCTCCATAACCTTTGTTAGATAGCATCTTTGAAAATAAACAAGTCTGAAATGTCAAGCTGCACTCAGGTCTGGAGATTTGCCGTGTCCACATTTCTTATCTGTGATCAAACAGGCGAAGTCTGAGTGACAAACCTGCAGCCTTTTTGTTCATTTGCCACTGTAGACTGATCGACACTGATCTTGGAACAGATTATATATTTTTCTCACTCACTTGCTGCCCACAGGTCTCGCCGCTTTCCATCCTCAGTATTCACAAGGGGAGGATCTTATCACATTTTGTCTGGGTCGAGTGGAGTCCAAAGACAGGACCAACATTACAGGTCACTGAAAAAGTCCTGCAAGATTAAAATGTTTCTTCTGTATATCAAACCTCTGCAACAGTAAACTGGGCTAAAACTAAACTGAAGAGCACAGGAAAAACTGAAATTTGTCTCTTTTTTTTCACATGGACAGCATGGTGGCATGGTGGTGAGCACTGCTCCCTCACAGCTAGAAGGGTTGGGTTTGAATCCACTGTGGCCCAGGCCTTTCTGTGTGGAGTTTCCATGTTCTCCCCGTGTTTGCGTGGGTTTTCTCCGGGTACTCCAGTTTCCTCCCACAGTCCAAAGACATGCAGTCAGTGGGGTTAGGTTAATTGGTAATTCTGAATTGCCCACAGGTGTGAATGGTTGTCTGTCTATATGCTCCAGTCCCCCTGCGACCCTGAAGAGGATGGAGTCTTTTTTTTTTTTTTTTAAACAAGATTTTAACTTTTTCCCCCACAGTCGCTGCATATGGATACCAAACAGGCCCCCAAGAACAAAACTTCCATGACGAATTGGACAACTGTTATCTTTCTTGAAGCACATGGTGCGCCTCAGTGAAAGTACGTGACCAGCAGAAGAGAAGCTGGCTTTGACGTAACCATCATCGATCAAAGCGACACCGATCGGTGGATGGGCAAAGAGGCGAAGATGAGATTGTCCCGTTGTTTACAGATCAGCTTCGAGTACAAGTGGGTGATATAATTAGGCGACACCTGCAGCGATTTGCTCAGGGATGCAGAGCAGCGTTAGCGTTTGGGTTATGTGTTCCAAGGTACATTAAAATGAGGCTGTCATATTTACCGAGGCAGCGCCTGTGAAAGGATAGACAATTATGAGCCGTGAACCAGGGAAGCCCTCAGTGAAGCAGCTTGTGCAATCAACCATGGAGTGCCATGGGGTGACTGATATTGAGGACTTGCTTTGTAGACAGACTCACCCCGCCAGGTGCGTGCGCATGCATTAATTTATGGGACTATTTCATCCTTTCAACTTCTACACACACTCATAACTGAAGGGAAGACAAATATGACTCAACTGAAGTGATGATTCATTCTCTCTACTGAGTATTATCCAGGACTCAAACAAATGTGTATTCATGCAGAAGTAGCTATTATCAACAAAGCATTGTAGACCTGAAAGAGTTCTAAAAAGGTCTTTAGGCCGTTAGTGTATGAATAGTGTAGTTTCCTAGTACAATACTGTGCACAAGTATCGAGCTACCCATAATTTCTTTAGATTGTGCTCTGGAATTAGTCTTTTATTTTCCAAACTAAAGTGTTCTGTTTTTGAGAAGCCATTTTTGTACTCATATTTAGAGGGAAATGCAGGGCTGCAGTGTGGCTTGCCATGATAACATGTACTGCTGTACCAAACATTTGTCAGTGTTACACAAGCACTGAGAGCACATGCATAAGAGAAGCTGGGTTGTTTTTTTTCATGATTCTGAGTTGGTTGGGTGGCGTTAAAAATGCTGGAGTTTTGGTCATATATGTGGAGCTGTTGGTGCTTTAGATTTTAGTCTATCCTAAAAAAAAAAAACAATAATAATAAAGAAATTTCTTTGTAGCGCACTGAAAAATCCAGAGCCTGGGCTTCTGATCTTCATTGTTTGCTGTGCATCTTCCTCTTTGCAGGTATACTCTGCTCAGCATGTTAGCTTTCCTGTTCCACTCTTTAACCAATCAGCATCTTACATACACATGGCATATCTCTCCAAGTTTAGTTGTTGGAGGACTGATTCCAAGCTCACCTCATAATCCTTCTCTCAGTGTATGTGGAAACACCATCAGTCTGCTTTGCCTGTTTGCTTCTTTACTACTGCAGGTACACTATGGGAGTTGGGCTCTTTGGTTATTTATCGCAATATGGGTGCGTGGGCTCAGTGACATTCACAGGAAATGCGTTTTTCACTACCCACTATAGCTGCTGTGCTGTGGCAATGCCTCATCATTCAAGGCTGGATGGGTAGTAAACACATCTGCAGCTCTTCCACTCCCATTTTCCCACCTAAATCAGTTCTGTCCACTCCAATTCACCCACTTTTAAAGTTGCAAACATGCCCCAGGAAAGACCCTGCTTTTCAAAGGTAATGAGCCAATTCAGGAAGTGTGCTTCAATCCATGGCATTGTGTCAAATAAGGAAGACAAGGACAACATCTATCATTCATTACACCTCTTGTAAAATGCACAAATACCTGACAAACCAAATCATAAAGGGTGCCAAAATGTAGCTCCCAGAAACAAAAGCACAATCCATGAGCAAAGCAACAAGTTCAGGGATGGGTCAGTAATTCCCTTTGGTGGCAATAAGCCTATAAATTAAAGAGATTCATTTTCTCAACAAAACGGCAGCCATCTCTCTACAGCAGAACCGCTAGATCTTTATCAAACTCACAATTCATTCCACATGATTAGTTGTAGCGTAGAAGGGAAAGGTCAAAGGCATTGTCTGCAGCTGGACAGTAATACAAAGCTTCAGGGCAGCGTGCTACAGGAGATAACATTGAACTCTTCCTTTCTGTGCCTCTGCAATATTAGCTCTGCCACGGCTATCTGACAGCTCACTGTGGACAACACGTGAGTTCTCTCTGCACAGTCAGCCTGACATCTGATTTATGATGCACACCATCCTTTCAGCAGCAGCAGAGTGCCAGTCAAGCTGAACTTCAAGTGCAAAGGTCAATGGAGAACATGCATTAGCAGGGACAGTAAAAAGAGAACAGGGGTGGCAAGAAATGGCAGACAGAATATGGGACGGCTGGAGCCACTGTCCAGAGGATGAGATATGACGAGCACAGTTCAGCAGAAAGAAAAGGATGCTGAGAGGAAATCAATAAAGGAGGCTGTTGCTAAAAGGAATCATGAGCATAAGTATAAATTTATTTAGCAGTATGTGGAAAAGTGATGAGTAATGCGTTAGTCATTGTGTCAAAGCACTGCAAATACAAAGCTTTCTGGGTTATAGAAAGCACGGATTGCGTTGAAGCGATTAAGCGCCAAATCAAATATTTATAGTACTGCTGAGTTAGCTACCCAAACAGACACTGATGTGACGGCTCATATCGAAGTGAAAACACGAGAAAATGCCTGATTTATATTCAACAGGGAGACAGAATGGGGAGACTGGGACACTGCATTTCAGGTAACATCACTCTGATAAACTTAACTGCCCGATACACCAGCACTTATTGCCGTGCTTGTTTCAAAGTGTAACTTCATTCACCTTTAATTAGAAATACCCTCTGATAAATGAGACCCAATAAATCTCACATCCTGCATTGTGAGTCCAGTACTGACAGCTCTGGCAAGGGATCCTTAAAATCATCTTCACACTACTGCATGCTACAGGACATGCATGCTTTATCATATTCCTGATTCTCCAATTAGGGAAAACAGAATACAAACAATTTACTTTCACCATGAAAGCCAGGATAAATAATAAACTCATTAAGTATGCTATGAAAAAATCAGTATTAAATAAGCCTATCTACTTAATATTCCAAGCAAAGGGATCTCCCGAGGCAACATTTGGCCGTGATGTTAATAATCTCTCACTGCTAAATATTCTGGTATTCAATACTGCTTCATTTCTAGTTAATTGTGTTGAGACATCCCTTGCCATAAGAGGGATACATAAATGAGGGGAAATAATTTATCAAAGCTGTTTGGTCCACAGATCTATGAAGCGGATCGGATATCATTTAGCAGCGGCGCATCCATCAGAATAATGTTTTATTGATTTAAAGATACATTTACAAATCAAATCAATAAATACAAATCTATGTTCATCACACACAGTGAGTGATTTAATATCACCCAGGAACAGGAAGCAAAATTAACTGCCAAAGAATTTCCTGAAATTCCGAGCACGTGTAAAGGAGCCGCACTGTTTTGCATATAGAGTCACTGAAAAAGATAACAGAGGGCTGTCACAGTGAAGCAACAATAAATAGCACCACACGCAGGTACTGCGTTATATTAAGAGGTGGCAAAATTATGTGAGAAATTTGCACAAATGCACAAACTGAGAAAAAAAACACAACCACAACAACAACAACATGAAAGTACACAGTGAGTCTGCATTTTTCACGAGCTTATTCTTCATTTCTGGAGACAAAAGGTTTAAATAAATCACCAAGACCGCCGTTTCTGCTATATTTTGGTAAACCATAATTGTTACAATACCAAATTTCTCTTACTTTGATTTAATTTCCTGTCATAATATTATTGTGCCAGTCTGTTAGCATAATGCCTTTTTGATATTTTTTTTAATTAGGGAATAAAATGTCTCTAACAAGTATTATGGGGCTTTTAGCAATGCCTGGAGGCAAAGCATGTAATGAATGCACCAAGTGTAATTCCCCTCATACTGTACTGTATGCAGTCCCTTTTATTGTCTTATCCAAAAGTGTCATTAGCATAACATCTTCAGTGTGATAATGAGCTTTTCACCATGTTGTTGTTGCGCTGTGGAATCAATGCATAACTTTTCAAAGCCATACGCATAAACTTTGGCTCTCTCCCATAGCGTGTCTTTTGTCCTGTCTCCGCCCCCTCACCCCCAACCGGGCGTGGCAGACGGCTGCCCCTCCCTGAGCCTGGTTCTGCCAGAGGTTTCTTCCTGCTAAAAGGGAGTTTTTCCTTCCCACTGTCACCAAGTGCTTGTCACAGGGGGTTGTCTGATTGTTCGGGTTTCTCTCTAATATTGTAGGGTCTTGGCAGACCAGCACCAAAACCCAAACACAGAGCAGAGCAGATATTATCATTATCAGACATTGATTAAGTCAGATACCGCATTCAAGGAGAAGCTGTGGTGGAGGCGAGCTGCAAAGAGGCTTGCAGATGCACAACAACAAGATTTACCAGTTGAATGCATAAAAGAGCATAAGGTAAGCCATCAGCTGAAACTCTGCTGACAAGATGCCGAAACAACTGCTGCTATCTGGGCAAAGCAAATGAGGCACATGAGGTTATGCCTTGTTTCCTTATGGAGGCCATACCAATTCCAATACTAACAGTTCTGTTCCAAAAAAAGTTAAAAACGAATCTACCCTTTTGCAAATGTGCCTGCAGGAGGAGCCCAAAACAAATGAAAGCATCATACTTTCATGATTTTGAGAATCAATCATTAGTAGCGCTCTCATTGCCGAGATTGATGACAGAGTAAAGCTAAAGCCTGTGGAATCATCCCTAACAGAGTTTAATTCAGTGGAAAGCCACAAGGCACAACGATCTTTCTCTCATACCTGTCTGAGGCTCCAGGCTATTATCAAAAATTATAATAAATTGCAGATTTTTTAATATTCCTTTACTGAATAATATACAGCTAGATTTGTGAAAAATTTGTTGAGAAAGTAAGATGAAGGCAATAAGGAGAACATTACTCATGCTATGAGTGGGAATATATATTAAAAAAGTGACAGCTTACATATTCCAGTTTATGTAACTTGCTCTATTCAAACATGCCCCCCCACACACACACTCACAAACACACACTTTCCCCATTTAATGATCCTCCCAGGAATGCTGAACGTGTACAAAAATTAAATCTAACCTTTTGTACGTGAGGCTTTGCCACCTTCTAACCTGTGGAGCAACATTTACCAAAGCTGTGAGCAGGTTCATAGGGATGGACCAGCTTACAGATTTTTATTAAAAAAAAAAAAAGAAGCGAGTAACTGAGAAAGCAAAAACAGCCATAACTAACCACGTGCTGTTGTAGCAATATTTAAATGCTTTGCATTTTGTTTAAAACTCACTGTGTTACTTTAGGTTTTACAGTGCCCCGCTGGTGTTTCATTTTCTATCTACGGAGCTTCATTACTGTGCACAGTTATTACATTACTGTGCACTGTGCACAAGTAATTACATTACTTGTATTTATATATCCGTAAGGCACTTTAGTAGATTGGTTTTAAAAGTGCAAGATAAGAAAATAAATGTTCTCCATAACAACTACCGCCCATTAAATCACACAGCCGGAACTGCTGGAAAAGTGAATCTAATATGTGCAAATCAGAGTGCTCAGAACTCATTGCCAGGGTTTTCGATATTTAATCTGATAGATATTCATTTGCCTTTACTAGAAGAGCCTGGCAGTGCCTCTAGCCTTCAATACTGGACTCACCATTGGAGGCTGACTGTAAACTCTGGTTCCCTCTGCTGGCATATCTGCTAAATCTCACATGTATTTCAGAGAAAGAAAATGTTTAGTTTAAGGTTCGACTGTAAAACCAGACATTGTTAAAGAGGCAGCAATACTGCTTCATTTCCACCTTAAAAATGAGCTCATCTCAGAGAACAGTTATGGGTTTTTAATGGACTGGAACTGTTCATGGTCATATAAATATACAAAGAATGTACCATAATAACTGTTCTCTGTGTTTATTATGTTGTCAGGGTCTCTGGTACACAAAACCATTGTAATACGTTCCCTTATTATCCATAAAAGCCACAAGATGTAATAAAAACACAAACATAAAACACATTATGTCTAAAAGCCATGTCATGGCAGCGTGGAAGCCAGAGATTAAGCTTGTTTATATATTTTTTTTCCCCAACTCCAGTACTGTGTGTTTCTCTAACTCCAAGAAATCATGTTTTATAAAGCACCCATGTGCGTTTGCACACTCACTTAGCAAATATTACTAAAATGCAAATACATGTCCTCTCCACTGGGCAAAGTACTTTCCTCTATGAATCCAAACCATGTGCTGTATGTGATAAAATAAATGTGAGGCCACAATATATGCAGTTTTTAAAAAGATCACATTATTTTCTGTTAATCTGAGATAGCTAGACACACAGACGCAGAGAATGCCTTTATCGTCATCATACGAAATGTACAATGAAATTAGAAAATGAAGTTAAATATAAATAAAAAATAAGACAGATTGTGCAAAAGAAAATTGCAGTCAAAATGGGATTAATAATCTTTCGGTTGCTCCCTTTAGAGGGCGCTACAGCAGATCATCTGCCTCCATCTCACCCTATCCTGAGCATCCTTTCCTGTCACGCCAACCCTCTGCATGTCCTCCTTCACTGCATCCTCTGTGGATGAACCTCCTCTGAGGTCTTGAGGTCTGGACAAATGATCCTCCTGCCTGGAGCTGCCAGGCAGGAGGATCATTTGTCCAGTATGTCCACTATCCCTCCTCTGCACATGTCCAAACCATTGCCTCTCTAACTTTGTCTCCAAACCAGAGCCGTCCCTCTGATGTACTCACTGCTAATCCTTTCCATCCGGGTCATTCCCAGAGGAAAACTTAGCATCTTCAGCTCTGCCTCCTGTCTTTTTGTCATTGCCACCGTCTCCAAACCACACATCACAGCAGGTCTCACTGCCATCTTGTAAACCTTCCCTTTCACTCTTGCTGCTTATCCTTCTATCACAAATCACCCCAGATCCTCATCTCCACCCACTCCACCTTACCAGCACTCTCTTCTTCTCCTCTCTTATGCACAATCCATTGTTTTGAATGGCTGACCCTGAGTACTTAAACTCATCCACCTTCACTACAGTAACTCTGTTCCTTGCAGCCTCAGTGTTACACCTGTCTCCCTCTCATTCACACACACACACACAGTGTGTGAAAAGGGAGAATATTGTCTTGGGACATAGTACACTTTGCAGCTCTACAGACCCAGTAACCTGCAGCAGGTGAGACCTGTGGCGTGAAGAGTGAACTGCACTTGACAGACATTAAATGCAACCAACTAAAATTATTTGTCCTTCTGAAGTCTAAGAGTCTAAATTACAGTACACATGACCATAGCCACGGCAGCATGTACTGGGAATGTGTTTACAGAGTCACAGCTGATGAAAGCCACACCTTCAGCAGGGAAATCATCAGCAAAAAAATGCCATCTAAAAAGGCTGCCCTTGTCAGCTGTCACATCCCACTGCACTGGTGACACACCGCTGTCACTCACTGTCACACCACTGAAGAGAGGCACAGAGACTGAAAAGAGCCATTTGGGTCTGGCTGTGTTGCAAGTCTATTTTTATCCAAAAACCATCAAGTGGGAGAGTACCACAGAGTAATAATCAGCTCTACAAATTTCTGTTGTATTTCCTGGTTTATTGTTGGTTTGCTTTTGGAGAGAGTGTGTCAAGTTTAAAAAATTCCAATCCTGTCTTTTGCTTGGACCTTTGAACAGGCGCTCATACAGGATGTTTCTTTTCTCCCTGCTTTTATGACAATATTTTTACACAAAAGACTCTCAGTGTATCAAACATGCCCAAAAAGATTCTGCTTTTGTTGAGAATTAATTAGCAATTCACACAGCACATGACACATTCGGTGTACATGTTCAATTAAAATGCTTCTGGTAACGGACTGTTATGATGCTGATTTTAACAGGCTTAATAGGATTGTTTTTCTTCTTCTTTTCATATCCCTGAATTTGACTTTTGGTGATGTAAATCATCGCCATGCTGCTTTAATGAACTAAAAATACATTCTCTCTTTTAATTGGTTGACTTCAGCATCCACCACAAACAAACTGCATGAGACATAAATGGGATTTTGTCACAGTCCCACGTGTGAATGTGGTTGTTGCTGTTGGCGTGCTTCAGGTGGGTGATCATGCCGTGTAAAACATGAAGTAAACATTTAAAAAAATGCACGTGGAGTGAGCAAGTATTTTCATTTTGAATTATTTTCAAACACTGGCAAACATTGGTGCAACACTGGCAACCAACTGCTTTTATTCTGGCTGGTTAGAAGATGTTTGCCTTTCCCAGCCATAAGGCAAACAGCTTGGCAGCCTGTACAGTAAGTGGAGCTCACAAACAACAGGTGGTCTTCTGTGCCGGAGAGACCCAACTCCTCAATATTAGATTCACACTTTGGTGGGAAAGATTCAGTATGGCACCTTGACAAATCTCCAGTGGGCGAGGGTTCAATCATTGTTCCCTACTAAGCAAGAAGAAATCGAACACCAAAACAAAATTAATCACGAAGCAAAGGCGTCTTTGAGAGTAGCCGCAACCAACAAGCAACATTTAGCTGAACATAAATCACAGTTTTTCTACTTCAGTAGTTGCATAAGTGCAAACTTTTCATCCTTAAGATGGAAAAAAAAAAGAGAAAAATCTCCTTTTTCTTCCTCGAAGGGCAGCCACGTCACAGGGATTCATCTGGATTTGAGCCCGTTACATTCTGAGCCAGCGAGGGAAAAACAAATGTCACTGCGGCGGTTTGAAGCCCCGGCTAAATTCCAGGTTCTCCGCGGCAGAATGACATCCAGTCCTCAACCGTCTCGCTCTCATTTGAATAAACAAGTTAACCGACCCGCAGACGATGCAAGCTTTCACACCTAATTAAATTTCATTTCAATTTAATAAACAAACCATCAAAGTGGAGGCGAAAGGGTCAAGATCCTAGGAGGGCTACTGGGTGTAAAATTAAATCTTACAATTACGCCGAAATGCAATGAAAAGAATCATAGTCGAATTATAACAGGCCATATGTGTGATGCATGAGTCATCACAACTGTTAAGCCGATTAGCAGCAAACTCAGGTGAGAGATGCAACAATGAAGAGCGGAGGCTGAGGCTGTCCAAGACTTCAGTTCAGCGGGTGACAGGCTACAAAGTTGATCTTATAAAGTCTACTCAGTGTCCACAATCATATATTTCAACCACCATAACACAAACATGTCAAGAAACACATTTTTAAGCACAAAATCTACAACCTCCACCGTCACGCAGCAGGCAGTCCTAACAATCTACACTCAGCTTTTAAAAACTTGGAGCAACAAGTGGGCGATCGCTAGCAAAAGGAGAGAAAGGATCTGATTCTGCGCTTTCCTTACCGTCATAGCCAGATTCCAACAAACCAAACTGCTCCAGCACCTTAACAAACAGGACCACAACTACGAGCACAGCGATCATTTCCAGTCCCTCCAAGTTCATAGTCAACATGTCGAACAGGTCATAGGGTGCCCATGGCCAACGAGGCAGAGCTCAGTGTTCAGCACTGTCAGCAGGCCATTTAACTCCACTTAAGAGCCCTGCATCTCTGGCTCTGATGAGAAACCGGCACAAGTCAGCGAGGGAGGGAGGGGGAGAAGAAGCATGTGGAAAAAGAAAGGAAGGAGGGGGGGGAGATAGAGTGGCAACGATAAAGATGAGGGGGCGTGAGGAAATGGAAAAAGAGGCAAGGAGGGAAGGGGGAGGAGAAGGGATGAACCTGATCACAGTGCCAAAGATAAATGACAGAAGGGTAAAAGAAAAAGGACAGCCGGTGATCCACCAGTTGCTGTGGGCTGTGAAGCACTGCGCAAAGGTGTGCAAAGGTCAAAAGCACAGATGATTTTACACTTTTGTTTACTAATGCAAAAGAGGAAATCATTACCTGCCAACATATTTTTGATTTCACACACACACACACACACTCACACACACGCACACACACGCACACGCACACACACGCACACACACACGCACACACACACGCACACACACACACACACACGGGATGGAAAATTTAATCACTAATAATCATTTTCATCAGCTTCAACCATAGACTACCTATAAAAAAATGGATGTAGGTTGATTTGTGGTTTACCAGCTAATTGTAGCTAGCTGGTTAGTAGGATGCATCCATGGACTGTGGCTGTATAACACAGACACACATCAATACTAGCACAGACTCCAACACCACAAACACATAAAATCGCCAAGTCAAGCAGTCTCAAACCACTGACTTCAGTGTCCTTGCAGACAGTGTACTGACACCTGCTCAAATTAGCCAGGACTCCTTACAAGTGAGATTAACTCCTGTAAGAACAAAAGCAACTTGTGTTGTTGTTTTTTTGTAAACATGTTTATTTGAGCTGTAAAATTGTGCACTGGTTTCATATTTAGCCCTGAAGGTCACAGGTTTTCTGTGCTTTTGTCCTTTTTGTATTGTCTCATTAGACTTTTTTTTAAATTTTGTGATTATTTGGAGCTTTTCTGTTATTTTAATGCTCTTAGTTTTCTATGTTTTTCTTGAATAAGTTTTCTAGCCTTCCCCAGTGTTTCCCTTAGTGTAAAGCTGCTTTATGTGTATGTGTGTCTCACATCTGCATTCGTTACTTACTTCCTGTTTTATTTTGGCAGTCATCTGTCTCCTTTGTCTTGCATTTAGTCATTAACCTTATTGGTTTCATTTGCGGCTTGTTACCCGTCTGTGCCCAGTTTCCCAATTGCCCTTTTGTGTATACCGTAAATAATGCTTTGTGTCTCTGTGTACCTGCCTGTGCATTTCCTCTCATGTGCCCGTGGCTATAGTTTGATTTTCCCTTTTGGACTTTGTGTTTTGCTTTGCCCTTTGGATTTCATGTTTTGTTTTATGGACTTTTGCAATAACCTAATTAAAAGGCTTGCCTTTTGTTAAATCCTGCCTTCCTCCCGTGTCTGCATTTTGGTCCTCGACTTTTACACTCCACGCAGTCTGCATAATCTGCAGATTTTAACAGAAGGTCTTGACCTTTCTTAAATGCCACTTACAAAGAAATAGCACGCTAGAACCATGAACATTTCCACATTGTGCTTCGCTTTCTAACCTGTACTGCTATCATTTATGCAACTGTTTCCATACGTATTGAATTTGTGCTATTTTAATCATGTTGAGAATAGTAGTTTCTAGTCCACAGAAATTGATAAGTATACAGCTCTATGTTTCTTTCTCTGTTTAATAGTAATAAACAATAACATTAAGCATTACTCACAATTAGGTCACAGAGCCCACTTGACCGTAGATTGGAATGATAAAGGACCGGCAAATCGCAAAGGTTTCCACTTTAATAAAGAATTGATACACATGTGAAAAGCATGCCACAATCAAGAGAAATGCAATACTGACAAGTTGAACTACAAACTGAAGAGATAACACAATCCAAGGCAGCAAAGGCAGGTTAAACGCAGCTCAAAAACAGCTTTTTACAGAGAGTGATTCTGTCTGAGGATCACAGGCAAATTGCACTGGTGAGTTTTCCTGACAGAAAAACATGGTGCAAATCATCCCAAGTCAATGATGTGAAAATATTTCCCATCTTTTTTCTTTTTTTTTTACTCTGTTAAGGAACTAATAACAGCTTTGATTGAGGCGAGGCACCACAAAAAGGCTGCCGGAGGACTGAAGAGCGCAAAATGTCAGCTCATGGGGAAAAAAGCAAAAAAAAAAAAAGCATGTGTCTGACCTCAGCGTCACCTAGACTTTAAATAAAGAACACAACCATAAGGGACAGATGATAAGTGAGAGGTCAGGGAGAAAGACAACACGGCAGAGGAGAGGGCTTTGAGGTTGAGGGTGTAAATGACTGCGGTCTGCAGCGGAGGGGGACAGGGGGAATAGTTCAGCTGGTGTCTCCTGATTCTCTCACTTCATATTTGTTGCTATTCTTTGTATTTTTAACACTCAATATTAAATAGAAAATAGCCTAATTCCTTCGCTACCTCACATTCCAGAGACACTAAAACAGTGCGTGAATTCCACAATTCATAGCGTGACCTGAATGTGTTTTTAAAATGGGTCGGACATGCAAACTTAGCACATCGAGCAGCTAAAAACTGATGAAAGGAGCGTGCGGCTCCAGTCAGATTTTCGAGATGAGCCATAAAGTGAAATATTTCTTTCCATTCAGAGCAATAGTCACAACTGCCTGGTGCACAAACGCAGAAAGATCATCCACCAAGACACTTTTTTACACGACTAATTAGAAAAAAGTGACAATGTAGTTTATAATTAAAAGCTGCTCCACAGATAAGGTCCCTTACACACCCTCTCAGGGATGGGAGGGATCATTTCCACATTTAATCTTCACAGCCCGTTGGCTCAAATGAATTGTTAGGACGCCGTTTTACCATGGAAACAACCGCTCTCTGCTGTGCATGCTATTGGGCAGCTCATTTATCCCACTATCACTTACTTCCCTTTATTTGTGGCAGCTGGGTAAGAGCCAAATATAGCTCCCAGGTCCTGTGTGCTTGTGTGTGTGTGTGCTTGTGTGCTGTCTCTGGACATGACAGGACTGGCAACTGTGTAAGAAGCTCTTTGAGAACAGGGGTTGCAAAGGTGAAAAGAAGGTGTGATTAGAACCCTCAGTGAAAAAAGTTGTAGGTAGACATGGGGGGAAAAAGAAAGTGTTTTAATTTGAAATCAAATAAGATTTTTTTATTTTTTGGTTCTTTTTATTATAATATCAGACCATGACCTAATCGCAAAGATTACTCCTCCACTTCTCAGCGTCCCAGCTCTCCAATCACCTCAAAAACTTTACTCAGGGTGTAATCAAGGCCCTGGGCTAATGGTAATGAAAATAATCAAGGTCTGTGCATGTCATCAGCACACAGTGTGCGGGATCAATCAGTGTGTGATTGGTGATGACGGTAATTGCCACTGCAGAGGATTGTGGCGTGTTGGTTGGAGCATGCACTGTACTGTAGGTGGCAGAGAGCGTCTGCAGCAGCTGCAAACTGACAAAACTGCTACAGGAGAAATGCACATGAGGATCACATGAGCAGTGCATCAGTCTAAAGTAATAAAAAGGCAGTGAGCCATGTGATTACTCTTATATGAGAGTCATGTTTTTTTTAAGAGTCTTATTAAAGGAATGAATCTATATCGGTATAATTCTGGTGCAGTTAAATCCCAACAGAGTCTCCCCAGCAAGTGAAAGCAAAAGAAAAAAAGCAAAACACAAAACACAGGATGCAATCCCTAGTTTCCTGGCTTGCACACCTTCATGTTATCCCGCTGTTATGCCAACCTCCAGGTGTGGGTCTCTAAAATAGGAGCGATATTTCTTGGTGGCCAATCTCACTGCATCCGGTGCATGAAAGCACCAATACACAAAAGAATCCTTGGGCGTAACAGGGAGATGCAGATGGCTCGTGACAAAATGGAACTATTACGCCACATAATATAGTGCCACATAGCCAAATATACACTCACCAGACACTTTGTTAGGCACATCTTGCTAATACCAGACTGAAACCCTTTTTGCCTTCAGAACTGCTTTAATTCTTCATGGCCCAGATTCAACAAAGTGCTGGAAACATTCCTCAGAGAGTTTGGGTTCTCATTGACATGATAGCATCACACAGTTGCTGCAGATTTGCTGGCTGCACATCTATGATGAGAATCTCCCGTTCCACCACATCCCAGAGATGCTCTGCTGGATTGGTTCTGGTGACTGTGGGGGCCATTTGAGTACTGAGAACAGAGACCCACGCTTTTATGTTGTTTATGCAAGATTCTGACCCAATCATCCAAATGTCACAGTAGAAAACTGATGGGCATCATCTTCTACTGTCCATTTTTTGGTGAGCCCGTGTCAACTGCAGCCTCAGTTTCCTGTTCTTAGCTGACAGGAGTGACACTCTGTGTGGCCTTCTGTTGCCGCTACATTTGATCAGTAAGATTTAGGTATTCAAACAGTCCACTTTCTTCCTCTATTTATTGTGCTAATGGGATCACAACTGTGATCAGTGGACCTGCAGCTAAAACCTCCTCTTAACGTAAACACAGTGGGAGGAAGAAATGTGGTCTCCTTACGTTAAATTAAGTTAAAATTGAATTCCCATCTGCAGACAAAGCAGAGCGCTGCAACATGGCATTAAAACAAATTAATGTGTTCCATTTGTTTGGAAAAATTACACAAGAAGGCCCCAGTGGCCTGTAACCTTCAAACAATATGGTTGATTGCAAACTGATGTGATTTGGATCTCAGTAATGAGATGTGTTGTGCAGTTGGTTTGCAGTCAGATTTGTAGTCTATGGCATTTTCTCTCTCTCGTGTTTCAAAAGAGCGCATTCAATCAAATCAAATGTCTTTTTTTTTTCGTTCTAGGAATATTACAGGAAATTCAGGGTCTTTTATTCTAGACATGTCTGGAATGAACAGTGGAATGATCAATAAAGCTAATATAAGACATATCTAAATAATCTACCTGAATTGCATCAACACTAGCTTGAAATTGATTTGTTTGTGCTCAGCACTGTTTGGATTTGCACTATTGACCAAGCAGAACTTGGCAGAAGATAAGTTCTCTGTATCTGATGGCATTTTGACTACTTTCAAAGTTTTAGCCGATGGCAATCTGACAGAGCCGCATTTTAACATTCTGAATCATCACTGAGCTTTTATTCCCCCCCTTTTCCCATCTTACTGCAAGAAGCCTGTTTGTTTGGACCTGCTGCCACCAGGTGGAAGAAGCAAGAATCAGCCAGTCAAAGCCCAATATACTGGGAATAAAGCAAAGCGCATTAAAAGAGGGTTTTTCCAGCAGATATTACCACAGCCGCCATATAATTTTAACACGCTGCATAGAGGATTTGGCCTTTCCCAAAAGGAAAATCACCAGAATGATAATGAAAATATCTGTAATAAATTTTTCAAATGTGGTTTCATTTATTCAAGCATAAAATACAATTTCTGCTTATGAAATCACCAGAAATAAAACTGAACACAGCCAGTCCCCCTCAAAAGGCCCATTTTGAGCCAGGAAAAACCCCGTTGCAGCCACTGGCTTTGAAGTTATGTCTCATACTGTGAATTTTAATACTTGACAGTCTATTGCCAAAAACGGCCGTGACATTATGTGCGCGTGTGTGTGTGCGCGTGTGTGGCAATTCAACCTTTTCTGCCTCATCTTCCCGAGCACCTGCGATGAGTCTGAATACTTCCCAACTTAAAATGCTTTTCCTTTCTCATTGCTCACAACGCTAAACTATACTTAAACATTTTGGATTATGAATCAATGCCATCACTGTCTGTGTATCAGCTTAATATAATACTGCATTACCTTTCAACAAACAGTACAAAGTATGGTGACAAATTAAGTATTGATCAAACCAGCACCGTACCCAGGAGTGACAGCAAGTACCTGCGGTTGCTCTACAGATGTCAGTAGGAAGTGCCGTGTCCCACTGCTAACCACGTCACTCTGTGTTCAAGCTAAGCCCATTTTCCTGCACCTGCTGAGCTCCTCGAAGCAGGAAGCTATTCATTAATCCAGTTCTAAGTGAACCCTCTTAATACTGGTCACCGTGCCCTGTGGGACTCGAGTGATTAATTTCAGTGAACAAACTGCTGCTCTGAGTGCCACGCCACGGCAGGAAACCCAAAACAAGCTCGCAGCCCAAAGCCGACTGGTGTGGCTTCACTTTTCAATTTAAATGCTAATTTAGCGAGCGGCAAAACCAATACTGTATAATGACAGGGTGACTTTGAAAAGGACTGAGATTACACGCTGCTGATAATAAAGGAAAGAAGAAGAAATCCAAAGGGAACAAGAGACTGCATAGCTGACCCCTCCTCATTTACTCATGCAAGAGTAGCCGAGCATACATTTGCATATCAGACAATATGGATAGTTCAGTATTTTCCGTGCCATGTGGTTTAATGAGAAGAAATGCCATTTCCAGAAATGCAGGGTACGCCTAAGCCTTTTCTTAAGGTCTGCTCTTTACTCAGAGTAATTCATAGAGATAATTTCAGAACGTCATGTGCCCTACATTAGCAACCTGACTCCTGATGGGATGTCTCATTAGCTTGCACTTAATACTGTGATACTCATCAATGGACTTGTACCTTGTGCTAAGGAACCGTGTGCACACTGAATGTCCTCTCAAGTCTCCGTCACATTGTGACACCGCCCAGCACTTCTGAACACGATGAGTAGCTCTGTGAAAAATGTGGCAGATGGGTTGGAAAAAAAAAATAATGAGATCCACTCAAAGTGCTTTTGGCAGTCAGTCCATTTTACAGTGATTTGCCTTTGACTCAGAAACTCTATGAATACAGTAAAAACTGTTCTCGCAGGTCTTTTTGAGGCTGAAGACGACAAGCATTGCTCAGATATGACTTTAATTAAACCAATTTCCTAACTGGTGCTCACGTTAATAGAGTTTGGTTTAATTACATTTCTTTGTTGCCACTGTGCTCAGCAGAACCTAAAAAGATTGCTTACATAACTAGTGGTGGTTTATATCTCAACAAAAAAATATGCCTTGTTTTTCATATAATCATATGGGGCTATGAGCAAACGCGGTGATTGGCGGCATTGCTGCCCCTTAAAATGACATCTGCTGTCCCTGTGGTCGGTCAAAGTCTCCACTCATTTCTGTAAACACCAGAAGGCCTGGAAGGAGAGGGGGCCAGCAACAAGAAGCATACTGGATGTCTCCGTCGCCCTTTGTGTAAATGTCGCAGGAAGCAAGTATGAGAACACAAACCATCACTTCTTAGTTTAGACTGTTTGGTGCAAGTAGTCCAAAAAAAAAAAAAAAAAAAATCATGCCACTAGTTCAGGATGTTTTGAACAAATTTCAGTGTGGCAGCTTGAGTCATACTGCAGTTAATGTTTTGCCGTTTCCATTTGAAGAGCTCTACCTCTGAGTGTACCTAGCTCACTCCTACACAAACTCTACTTACAGAGGCTCCCAACAACACAAACAGGCGAGGGATTTAAATGACACAAAACACAAGGCCAAACACATCAGCGAACAGCAGCATAATGAGACTGGCGTATCCATTATCTTTGGAACATTTCAAACACTGTGGGAACATTCAAAAGCGGGCCAGGTGTGTGTTTGAAATCGAGTTGGAGGCCAGAGTTCCTATGACTACTTACTGGACCATCAGCTCTCGTCATGCTGATGAGTGCAGCTATGAAAATTAATGGAAAACATTAGAGTGGGTTGTGAAATAGCACTGAGGTCTCTCAGAGAGTGGATCTTTTTTATTTTATCTTTGTATAAAGAGCTTCTATGGTGTGAATCAGTATGTTACATGATTTGAGAAACTAGAAATGTCAGCGCTGGAACTGGTTCCTCCTGGATTTGCAGAATAAACAAAGGGTTTAAAAGGGTTTGTTTTGTTCTATTATGTAAGAGCTGTAGTTCATTTTTTTCGATTTTTTTTTTTTAAAGGAGGCATCCATTACTCGTTTCTTTTTTGTCTTCTGACCAAGAGAGAACAAAGAACTGCAGCAAATATTAGAGATGCACCACTGTGAAATTCTAGATACTGATACCAAGCAGCCAGTGCCGATAAATATTTTTTTGTCAGTTGTTTTGCTTTGGTTCTATTTGTTCCAGCGAAACAAAATTTTATTTAAAAAAAAAAAAAAAACACTTTCAGTTCTTCACACAATTTTTGAGCATTTGGTGAAAAATTGTTGCAACACAACAGATAAATATTGGCTGACAACAATGGTAAATGTGACTGATATCAGTCAACAAGGACAAAATAGGCCAATACCAATTTATTGATAAACTTGTGCATCCCTAGCAAATGTTCATATTTCCGAAGCAACAAATTATTATATCATAATGGTTAATTAAGTAATCAATAAACCCCTTCCTTGAACATTTAAGAAATCAGGTAAGTCAGGTACTGTAGGCCTATCAGGCTTCCTCGCATATATAAGTGTCACTTGGGTAAAAAGTATACGGAAATTTAGTGATTACTTTCCTTTGTAAAGAGAAAAGAAAAAAAAACACAGGACCATAAGTGGGTGTTTAAGACGCATATTCATATTCACCAACAAATTCTGTCATTAAGGAAAGTTAACGAGCTACAACAATAACATAATTAGCTGACCTTCAAGGCTCCCCATTCAGGAAATAATTTCTGTGGTGTAGTAAGTATCTACAAGGGGACTAAAAGCTTTACGTTCTTAGACTTTAAATAAATAAAATATGTTTAACCATCTGGGGTCTTGGGTATAATTGGCCATTTTTTGACTACTTTTGATTTTACCTTTATATTTCACCTTAAAAACTCCTTGCCTCGTTTGGTATAATTTTTTTCAGCACAACCTCATGTGTGTGACTGTAGTTATTTTTTTTTTCATTTTGACATACTGTATTAACACATTGGACCTAAAATGACACCAAAATATAAAATCACAAGCAGACTCACAGCCACACGTTAAAATGTCGTTGGCAGGAAAGCCCTTTGCTGCGAGTGAAGGCACAGTTTGCAAAAGTAAACCACAGGGGGAGTCAACACGATAACATCTGTAACAACAAACCTAAAGATAGACTTAAATCAGCGGCACCCACCTGAACATGAACATTTTAAAGAGGCTAACAAAGAAAAAAGGATAAAGTTAAAGCTATCCAAAGCTCTGAGCCAGCCACAAGCTAGCAACCTGTAATGCATATAATGTAAAATACCAACATTTGTTTTATTATATAAAGCTGTTGCAACTGCTTTTGTCCGGTATGATAAAATATGTCGGGTAAAGGTGGGTGCACAGCACCTCCCATCAGGTAATTATTTGTACCTCTTTCCAGCAGCAGAGCACTTAGGGAGAGAAGATTCTGTAACTTACTGTTTACAGGAAATTGTAAAGTTTAATCATTTCTTCTGTTTTGAAAACAATATTTTGCATTAAAGAAAAGTTGATTTTTGTTTGTACATGCTGTCAGTTACAGTTCTCAGACAGGAAATCGGAATCGGGAAAAGTCAGTATCAACATGTCACACTTAGAAAAAAATGTGGTATCGGCCAAGAAAGTTGTAATCGGTGCATTTCTATTTGCAGCCAATCCACAAGGTTAATTTGTAGTGTGTTGCTCAGCTCGCCAACTATAACTGATTTTAGCAACATAGGCAGCTAGGAGTGTGAAACCTGTTTGTCAATCTCTTAAACCATTAATCCCCTGTTTCGGAATAATTTTTTAGTGTACATCAATCATCATAATCTACTAGCAATCAACAGATCCACATGCACAAAAAAAATATTTATTTTGAAATGTCTCAATATGGCACAATACATGCAAGAAATCTACTGCACGGTTGTGTGTGTCTGGATCCCATGTTCTCCTTTCTAGGTCTCTATAAAATGTGCTTACAGAGCACACTCTGTGATCTATTGCTTGAGAGAGTTACAAAGAGTCCCTCATTCATTTTGCTTTCAAACGCTCTAACAATACCCGAGTGAAATATGACTTTCTATACTTTACCTGTCATCCATTCTGTCTCTCTCCCCCACTACGCCACTAAATATAACCTCTGTCAGTTATTGTCCTCCGACCACCCACTAAATATTTCATTGTTCGTTAATAAAGACTGGACTTCCTTGTGTTTTGTTACAGTGACAAGCTGTGACGGTGATGCTGATCAGCACATTATTGGAGATGTAACATAAGCTTGTGCGACTGCGTTGGCAGAGAGTCACGTGTGGCATGCTGTGTGTCTGTGTGCATGCTGTCACGGGAAAATCAATACTGAGGAAAAGCAAATGGAAAAAGTCGAGCAAGTTTGTGGAGTTCTGCCGCAAACGTTTACCGAAACGTGGCGAATTTCAAGTCAATTTCATGGACTGCTGGTGTGGCACCATGAATTCAGATGGGATTATAAAGAAAACAGAAGATTAACGGGGAACTTTGTGCATGCACAAGTCCTGAAAACACACACACACACACACACACACACACACACACACACACACACACACAATTATCTGTATGAAATACGTCACACAGTCAAAGACTGAACATTACTTTTCTTGTCAGGCAATTTACAAAATCTTCTGACTTGCCTACCTGTCTTGCGTCTTTGTTTCGTCTGAAGAGAGAAGATGACCATTAAAGCCCCCATGATGCCCTGCAGACTTTCTCACTTAGTGATCTGGAAGTCCCGCTAGATTTCGCACACTTTTCCTCCCACAACTGGGTCGCTTGAGTGTGAAAACAGAGGGGAAAAAAAATCCGAAAGAGATGCTGGGAGCCTCACGTTAAAATTTTTTTTTTAAAAATCTGTTCTCCTGTCCAAACTTCTCCTTTATATTCACCCTGGTTAGGTGGGCTGTACGTAGAGCAAATAGGAGTGGGAGTAAAACATGCGTGCTTCTGGTGAGTTTTGAATTTTTACGCGCACACTCTGCAGCCCCCCTCCCTTCTCTAGTTTTCCCACTATGAAGTGAGAGCTTGTTGGCTGATCTCTGCACTGCAAAAGCTGCTTTGTACCACTTGAGCACCTAGATTCATTGAGCACTCTGAGAGAAAGGCACAAGCATGCTGTGGAGAGTGTTGCTGCTGCTCTTTCCAACAGACCTTTCCTCACGCAGGGAGGAAAAAACTGGAGGGAGGTGAGAGAGAGAGCTCATCCTGTAGATAACCATTTTTTCCTTGCTTGCTGCCTTTTAACTGCATCTCCTGCTGGGAATGGGAGGAGAAAAGCACGTTGTGTCCACGGCAGTGAGTAAGTTAGAGCTGATCTCTCACGTTGGTGGCTGGTGTAAATATTTAAATTACGTGCAGCGTTGCTTGTGCATAATTTAAAGTCTCTTCTTGCAAATGCTGATGACAATTTTGTAGAAGATTAATTACAGGGCAGCAATGTTGACATAATGTAGCCCATCTACGACAAATGAAATTGAATTCAAATCACAAAAAAATAAAGATTTCACAACAGGCTTTCTGTAAATGTCTGGAATAACAAAAAAAAATTAACAAAGAAAGGAGATAAGATCATCTACATGTAACAGAATGGTTTCTGATGCAACACTGATTCAGTACTCAAAACATCTGAGAAAGTCTCCTGCTTCCATGCCTTTATCCGCCCTGAGAAGTAAAGTAATTGCCTCTTCAGAGCTGATCCTGCTCCCGCTTACGTGGCAGAGTCAGGCTGACTTTGTGAAAGACGCTCAGGATTACAGAGACGGTCAACGGGTCAGAAAAACGCCGAGGCCCACATCCTTTCTATCCTCATCCTTTGCTTAGAACATGCGAAAAATACAGAGGAGATGCTCGCCTGATGTGACACATCAAAAGAGCTAAATAGAATGAAAAACACTTCCGCTCCCTATGCCACCCACACGCAATTCATTTCGTGAACTGTGTGACAGCAGTCCAATTCAGAAATAAGAACAGCCAACCACTGCAATCAAGTACCAATTTGCACCCACTCCATTAACCTGCTTCCTGCCTGCTGTGTGTTCTGTGCTGCTCGGGGCCTCTGTCAGAAAGAAAGCTGAGGTAACATTGAAAGGGTAGAGTTTTCCACCTTTAGCAAACCCACTCTTCTCTGAGGGAGGCTCTCTAAACTATGTATATATGTAATTACACAAAAAGAAACATGCACAAAAGAATGTCCGCAGCTATCCTGAAGGTGAAGAACCCTTAAATCACCAAAGCAAACCCTATTTGTTTTGTAAATGGTTCTCCTAAAGGAATCTGACCAGCATTTACTGCAGCACGACACCTGCATTAGAATACCAACCTCCTCTCTCTTTCATACTCAGCTAAAGTAGGCTGTTTATGCTTTTTGCCCTGCTATATATTTTCTTCCTCTGAGGTCAGGGGACTTACAAGGACCAGCGATTTTACACAGGCTCAGCAGTACTGTGGCTGGATAAATTACTGCCTTCATTTAAGTTCATTAACATGAACATTTTCAGACAACCACACCACTCACCAGAGCCTTAGTTTATTTTGCCTTGAAATTCTATTGGCTAATGGAGTGGTGTATTATTTGTACAAATAATAATGCGTACATTGGTGAATGTTTGAAAATCTGAGGCATCAACTATCAGGAAATACCTGCTACAAATGCTTAAGCCCCGCCCACATTTAAAGCAATTTGCTCCTTGTCACCTTGTAGCTGACAGTTGGTCACTGATACTAATTATCAAGTCAGAATACAATTATTTCATAATATGTTAATGCACATGGTAACAGTGAATCAGTCATGCAGATTCTCCCATTGTGTTTTGCTTCAATCACTCTCCTTAAAGTTCAGGCTACTTTAACCCAGCACCTGTTCACATTTCACTGCTTAGTTTGCCTCCCACCACCACAGGTCCTCTAATTTCATTAACATTTCCGTGTGGACTTCCTGTTGGTTTCTTAAAATCCTGGAGTGCTGAGATGCAACCTGTCATCTACTGATTTCTCCAACCCACAACAGCTTCAGTTCATTTTAAGGTTATAATTTCTTACATTTGAAAAGTGAGCTCAGAAGACAGGGTCTTCTATGATGCTGCTGTTGGCCACCACACAAATGTAAACCATGTTGTGTTGTAAGCACATCCTATTGGCACTGTATATATAGTGAGTGTGTGCATGGAAGCTAGTTAACAGAGTTAAATTACATTATAGTAAACCTAAGTAACACTCTGAGAAAGTGTCAAAAGTATAGACACTCAATATGAACCCTTAAGCTGCAGCCCCAGATTAAGGACTGCTCCAAACCAGCTGAGCATGGCTTCTCAAAGGGTATCCTAATTATGCTGGAGAGGTAATGACTTTTCATTAAATTAGACACTCCAGAGAATAGGATGGAATAATCAAGTGTCTCTGGGGTAAATCATCTCCACACATACTGGAGCCTATTCCACACCACTTGAGGAAAACAATCTAAAAGCAATCTGATTAACTATACGGGTTTGGAGAAAGAAACTGCCAATAGCAGCGTAAGTGTCTCATAATTGGGATGAAGTTGGAATTTTAAGTGCATAGAGATGTTCGGTAATAACGAGGCCTTGTCATTTCGAAGACCAAGGTTCGACACGACACCTAAACATCTTGTTACATGAAGAAATCAACACTTCACCACCTAAAGCAGGTAGGTGTTCTGCTGCCCACACGCACTTAGGCGCTTGAGATGGTCGTCATTTATCCTAAGTGGTGGGCTTCGTGTCTTTTTTTTCCTTCTACCCTACTTTCTTCCTCCCGGTGTTTCCTGCTGGATCAAAAATGAGCGTGCAGAGCACCTCATTAAACGAAAATCCTGGAAGGCTGAAGGTGTTTGTGACTCAGCGCAGACTGGCGAGCCACAGCCTCACTGTCTTCTGAACTAAGGGTGCGAAAAAGCAAATGTAAATGCACTTGAGCCACGGGAAGCTGGCGAACAGCAACTGAAGTGCGATGAGAGCGATGAATCAGACGAGCTGAGCCACGAAGCAGTGGCCGCAGGTGGATCGAAACAGGAGGTGCGTGTAAACACAGAGAACACAGAATAAATGGTATACTGTACCAGAGCAAACTTGACAAATTCATCTGCAAACCTCTTTAAAAAGGTTATCAGGGGTTATTCTGCTACAGATTGTGTAACAGCGCAATGTGCTGCAAATGAAAATGACTAAAAGCAGTGGTGAAACTGTACAGCACGTTCAATTTAGGACATTATTTGATCCAAACAGTTTTAAAAACTCAAAAGCCTGTTAATGCTCACAATTCAAATGTTATCAGCCCATCAAATCAGTTGTTACCAATCACATAAATATCACCAGCAGACATCCTCTTCTACCCAGCAGGCTCAGCAGGCTGTTCTATTGTAATCAGCGAGAAAAATAAAATAGGCTGTGTATAGTGCAAAGTCTCTTGTGATAAATGTGGCACTGTAAGCTAGAACATATACAGCTTTGTAGCACGTGCTTTACTTTGTAAAAGGTTGTATTCTGGTCAAAACCACATATAATGTGTTATGTGAACGTTCTGCTCACTGAGTATGGGCCAATGAACTGTGGCACTCGCACTTCATGGAGTCCATGCTTGCTTTATCCAGTGATAGTTCCCATGAAGTGCATTCAAACAAGATGCCTACAGTATGTGCTCAAAGAGAGAAAGGCAGCAGTGGTTTGAATGCTGCTGTTTTGAAGGTTAATTAAAGCATTGATAAATACACTGGAATTGTCTTCACTGGACATTTTCCAACAAAGAGTGAAAAGCTCAGTCTTTTATGAATGGCAGCTTGTTGTATTTCAGTGAATTAAGCGTTATAGTTAAAACTACTGTAGAAGGGCAGTCAGCAGAGCGCATACTTCGACCACCTCAAATTTTCTACTTGCTGATACTACACTGCAATAGACACCACTAGAGCTGCAACTATCAATTATTTTAGTAATCGAGTATTCTACTGATTATTCCATCAATTAATCGATAAGAAATACCTTTGTCTGATTAACAGTTCATCTGCATATTTTAACTTCTGTAGATTTACTGCAGATTTTTTTTGAATGGAGCAGCTACAAAGTTCTCTTTTCTTCACGATCACACCTGCTGATCAGGTGGTTGATGAAGGGCTCCTCCAGCTGTTGTGTTATCTGTGTTTTTGTTGAAAATCTGGGGGCTGCATGAGCTTAATGTTGTAATGCTTTCTATTCACATGCGCCCTCCTAAATACGTTTCTATTGCAGGTCTATTTTTAGATGGTGTACAACTGAAATTATCAGCACAGTGAGCACAACACACACACACACACGTAGAGAGCAGTGGAGGCGTGGAAAAACATGTCAGCGATGAACCACTCGTGTTAAAGGGTCTTTTTTTTTTCTCCAAAGAGAACTTTAACGCTGCTAATGTGGGTGAAATGCACCGCTTACACGGCGACCCCGGGACTGCAGAGTTCAAACGAAGCACTGAATTATTTGAGTTACTCGAGGAATCGTTGCAGCCCTAGATACCACCCAATGTTGTCATACTCCATCATAAATTACTTGATCACAAAGACTAGAAATTTATTTTATGGGCTTTTAAAAACTGTAAAATATGAACAGATAATAGCATATATAGTCTGAATATCTTTCTTTCACTTTATGTACCTTAACATCCTCTAAAAAAAACTAAATGAAAAAAAGAAAAACAAACATTTGCTGAGATATGATTTGTGTATTTTTGTGTAGGGTTTGTATTTCACTTTGCATTATTGTGAGCATTTTAATTTAAAATAGAAAAAAAGCCAAGGAATTATCAGCAGTAATTGTTTATACCCAAGTAACAAATTTCATTGCAACAGATGAAAAATTCACTGAGATATTAGTTTTTAAATATTGCCATTCATGAGGGATTTTTAACATTTTTGAAAGTTTTTGGTGATCTTGAGCTCAGACCTTTCAAAGTTTCATCAATTTTGGCTCAAATCTTTTCGAGATAGCACAAATATGTGAATGTTGTCTAATTTAACAACGGTAACAATGGCTTTTAAAAATTCCTGGATCCAGATCGTGATTTAGATGAGAACCAAAATGTAATCAATTGTCCCGCAACAACTACATCAGTTCTGATTGAAATCCATTCATAACTTTTTGTGTTATTCTGCTGACAGACAGACGCGACCTCTCCACCCATCTGTGGGTGATGTCATTATAGCCATTCTGACTTTTGAATGTTCAACTTTAGGAAAACAAGCAACACAAAATGTTCATTTATGCATTTCAGCTGTTTTTCCTGCTTTTCTGAAAAGGCATTGCTAAGCTATGTTTTCTTCTTCTCCTTAAGCTAAAAATGTAACTGATGATATTTGTAAGACGCATCAACAGCAAGACACAATTACGAGATGTTTCCACCACATCTCTGATCTAATTAGCTACATATTTCACTTGTAAACACAAGACTTAACGGGACAAACATTGGGTGATATTTGCTGGTGTACTTATAATTCCTTGTCTGCAAACACAGGCTAACATTTAGAGTTGGCCTTAGATGATTTTATGAGAAACTGATTAATGTTATTTGAATGCTTAAGCAGCTCTAGCTATGCCACAGAAGTTTTCAGACTAGCTGTAATTTGTACAGAAGAATTTGTCAACAATTATAATAATGAAGCAAATATATGGGGCAAAATGTGAATTAAATTGTTTCACCCCAGGTGGTGAACTGCTTTAGACTGATGGCTAGATTGATGACACTTAATCAGCTCTTCTATATGGCCTTGAACTAACTAACTTTACTGGAGTTTGGGTTTTGAGTAAATACTGTATGCAAGAAAATGTCTTTATATTTCCAGCCATGATGCAATACTGATGAGAAAAACTGTGAATAAAACTATACATGTATGTTGTATTGTACAGTTTTATCTAGGTTTAGTCTTTTTATATATCCATTAACTTAAGATAGGTTTTTCTATTGCAAGTAATCAATGTGAGCAAGTAAGAGACTTTTTTTCTGCTGTGGCTGTGTTAAAGTAAAAGCTATGCAATATGCATTGATTTTGTAATGGCTCAGTTTCTTTACAGATACTAGTTTCGTCTGTAAAAGAACAGTTTTCATGTTGTCCACTAAGTGGCAGCAAAACTACGTGAGTACAGGCAAAACATCCATCCATCCATTTTCAGCGTCGCGGGAGGGGGGCTGGAGCCTATCCCAGCTGCCATAGGGAAGGAGGCAGGGTACAGCCTGGCCAGGTCACGAGCCTGTCACAGGGTAACACAGAAAGACGCACAACCATTCACACCTATAGGCAATTCAGAATCACAAATTAACCTAACCCCACTAACTGCATGTCTTTGGACTGTGGGAGGAAGTACCCGGAGAAACCCACAAAAACACGGGGAGAACATGCAAACTCCACACGGGGCCAAGATGGATTTGAACCCAGGACCGTCTTGCTGTGAGGCAACAATGCTAACCACCATACTTCCGTGCTGCCCCTACAAGCAGAACAATATTTGCTAAACACTGCTGTTTACTTTTGTTGGTTTGTGTTTTTATTTTTTATCAGTGCTATAAATAGGACTCAACAAGCATTATTCATTAAACCTCACAGTATGAGATTTTCAGGCCTTTTCCCCTCGAGTACAACATAAGTTACTCTAAGTTCCAGTCCTCCATTGTGACACAGCCGGCATCCGATCAGTGAAACTAATGTGAGTGCCTGTTCTTTTAGGACAAGAAGCAGACACTGCAGACCACTTTAAGGCTGCTTCAAAGCAACTGCTGACAGGCGGTTGGTCTTATATCATTTAAATTAGGCCAAAAAATTACAAAGAAATGAAAAAAATGTGGACTTACAGACACATGACCAAATAAGAAAAAGAACAAAAGCAGCTCGCATAAAGTGTCCTTCAACTCACTCTAGCTGGGTGTATTCTAACTCCTCACAACAAGCTGGAAAAAGAGCATCTTGGCCATGAGGTCGTGGATACTATCGGACTTCTTTTTTACTTCACCATGTATTAGTTGCCTGCAAGAAAGAGGACAGTAGATGGCGCAATTGATCTTGAAACCCGAGGGCAGCACACACAGCCTTCTAACAGTCCAAATACATACCTGGAAGGGATATCATTTCTGGTGATCTTTACAATAATGTTATCTTGCTAAAAGCAAGCATGCTGTGCTTCCATTTCTTTCATCTAAACAGTATTTAGATGAAAAGCACTTACCTTTAAACAACCACGCATAACACGCAACACAGATTTTATAACATTAGTGGCTCTTGACAAAAACAATGTAAATAACAGAGAGCAGACATGCTCTTTTTTTCCCCCTTCTTTTCCATGACGTAGCACACAGCCTGCAAGGTTGTCAAGAGATTATTCTATAACAAACAATAAATCTTCTTCCAATATAGATTTTAAAGGGGGGGAAAAAAGACATGTCCAACCAGGCAGTGATGATCCAGCCTGTTTGATGGCTGCTGAGAAAACTCAGAACAGGAGTCAGTGCATTTTTCTGAAACTCTCTAAGAACTGCAAGCAAAGCAGCACAATTTTAAGAGGAAATGAAATTGAATGAGGACTGGAAATAGGACATTAAGCCTTTTCAGTTTCAAGTCATTAACATAAGACAAAAAAATTCTTAATCAGGAGTACATTTAGCCCTAGATAAGAGAAAGAATTCCATTAAGTCGCAATACAAGAAATAGATTGTCTCTAAGGTTTATTGGTAAAACGAGAAAAAAAAAAGACTTTACGCTATAAGCACTTTAAAAAAAAAATGGATGCAGAAAGACAAAAACTGAGGCTAGTGCAACCTCTCAAAACAAGCCCAACACAAGAGTATTCAGGCAGCAGCTTTCACAGGTATACCCGACATCCTGTTTTAGGGAGAATCTGCCTGCTGTTAGTAATTGGAGATCAATTAAGAATGGTCTTTAGAAGACATCAGAGACGCAGTGGGCGCAGGGGTTGTCATCATGAGGCTTACTTTCAAAGCACAGCAGCAGCAGATTATGTAGGGGAGTTTGCGCATGCAAGCTTTACTGTGCAGTCATATTTACCCCTTGGACACAAATAATAACGCAACAATAAAAATGTCTGTCAGAATACGCACACTCAGCCCCTTGTTTCTCCAGCAATGTGTTTGCCTTCTTCCACGCCTCCATCTGCAAAGTGATTCTACTATCATCCTGGGACTGGTATACCCATAACGTGTTGCTGCAGTGACACTGGGCTGCACTACCTGCCCAGATGGTCTGTATCAGTGGGCACCGGAGTGCGTGGGGTGCGCTGCATCCAACTGCCATCAATCATAGACAAATATGGTCCAAGGAAAAGGTTACTTTCCTTCAAAAGGTGGCAGAATTTTGTTTTTCCACAGCAAGCGCGGCAGTTCAGGCACTCTGATGTTTAGTGGACCCCAGTGGGTTCAGTATTTGTTTTCTTCTATCTTACCTAACAAAACATCTCATGTTCAATGAGGTACTACAATCATTTGGGGATATCCGGAAGAGACAGAGGAAGAATTGGTGAGCTCAGCATATCTACGAACTTTTCCCCTCTTCTTCGTCCTCCTTTTCCCCCCCTTTCCTACAACTATAAACAGAGATGCGGTGTATGACTCAGCACCACCTTAAATGACACATCCAAGTACGGAACTTTCCTGAAGCCATAATAAAAACTGAGCAGCAGGCCATAATTTTAATCAAACTGTCCTGCTGCCATATGAAGCACATCCAGGCAGCATTACTAAGAAACAGTCAAAAATAAATAACTCCTTACTGCAGTCCAGTCGGCACACAGATTTCAAACTCACATCCTGCACCAGTGGTTATATGAGGCTGTTCAACATGGATGCCAGCCAGGCAGTTACAGTTGGACGTGAGGCTCAATGGCACCCGCTCGAGTGGATCTGTCATTAGTGCGGCCCCACCTGCTGCCACCATGCACCCTGTAGGCTGGGCCTGTGTCACATTCTTTTATTACACCCCCTGACATGAAGCTGCTGTCTGCTGAGCCCACTCTTACAGATCAGTGCCCACTGAGGCGTGTACTGTACGACATTGGAAAGTGTCCAAAGCAACATCGAAAAATTACAACCAGAGCTGCTAAAGTGGTGCTTTTCTGCTCAGCCAGTTGAAAAATGTGTCGGGTCAAGCCAAAAAAAAAAAAATCTCACCGAGCAGCAACAAATAAAAAATCTGCACTGATGCAAGAAGACCAAATTATTGTTTTTCCTTTCCTTAACCAAACCGCTTTCCTCGCCTCTTAACGCAGTGGATATTGCACTGCAGCTGCGTAATGAGAAGTGTTCACTGTGAATCATAACTCCTCACATTCCCAAATATAAAAAAAAAACAAAAACTATGAAACTCATGCTGAGATGTGAGGATGAACCCAATAAAACCTTCCAAGGCACATGCAGTGGCACGATTGCCAGTTATTCTGGGGGCACAAATATCACTAAACAAGCAATCCACAAGCAACATGAAAACATAATTTAATGCTCCTTTGAATCGGTGCCATCATAAACCCCAACAGCAATCAACATTTCTCCTCACTCCAGCTCATTTTAGCAATATCGCATACTGTACATTATCATTCCACGCATATCTTAGCCAGTTGTGTTCTGGTTGAGATTGCAAGGGAGCAGTTTAGTCCACTGCAGGAGAAATCATATTGGCATATTAAATATGTGCTGCTTAATAAGATCACGCTGTTTTAGTCACATATACTGTTCATCTCAGAGGGTACGGATCCCAGGGGTAACAGGCACAGCAGTAGTAGGTGCACATTTAGAATTTGTAATAAGCACCTCTGCTGAACTAGACAACAGAAAAGAAAATACCTTTTTTTTGTTGGTGTGATTGATTGAATGCACAAACTGTTACCTTGGCATTAATTATTAAAGTTACAGTGTGTATAATTGTCACTGCTAGATGTCAGCAGATTGCTGATTGCAGTCATCTGAGTTCTGTTTTCTTACCCCTAAAAATTCAAGCGCATAATCCTATCTACGGTGGCTGCTATAGGACAAACATGTTTTAGTCAGGCAAGAAGGATCAAAAACATTAAATTTAGACTGCACCTCATAATGGCCAAGGCTGGCCAGTGTGTTTCTACTACTGTTTGGACTGGATCTGGATCCACACCAGAGTTTTTCCCTATCTGTGGAAGGCCGTCAGTCCACTCTTTATCTCAGCAGTTAATTGTGAGAATTGTCCACTTTTATGTGCTCCGGAGGAGCCTGTAAAACTTCGTGAAAGGCATCTGATACGAGCCGATGAGTCAGAGAGGCTCACTTCTGACCAATGACAACGAGGCCAGTTGTTGAGGATGCTGAACTTTTCTGTCGGTAAGCGCTGCTGCTTTTGCCGCTATTAGCTTTTGCTCACTGGTGTCAGTGAAACTCTTTGAAGCGGATCTAATATTGTTGCACTCGGACACTTGGTGAATAAACTGTCATAGGATGTGAGAATGCAATCAAACTGTTTATCAGATGGAAAGTGTGATTTTTAGGACGCTCCAGCCTTACATTAGCTGGCATAATGTTAGCTTATTACCAGCTGTTGTTGTTTAGCCGGCTCATTGTCAGCTGTCTGAAGGATCGCATGTCTCATCTGCTGACAGTAAGAGTAAGGAATAAATGAGCATGTTTATGAACATTTTCATGTGTTAGAGGCCTGACTTCAGTTCAGGAGATGGGGCTTGAGGTGAGGAGGAAGAGGGTGGCATTTTATTAAGGCGCCGGTGGCGTCGTCTCTTTCCTCCACATTTTTGTTTTAGTGAAGGCCACATTACAAGGGAGCTGTCCTTCCCAGCAACTGTATTCAAATATGGTGGGAACATGATGCCTTCCGCAAACTGGCGCCTGCTACCCTATGTATTTTTAATAGATTAATTATAAGTTTATGAGAATGCATTAATTTGTTGGAAGACAGAATTGCACACTAATCTGTGTATATTTATAAGTAAAACATCATTTTTTTCTATTAAATAACCTCAAAAATTACTGACTCTACCTTCAAAAACAAATTCTGGTCTATCTCCTGAGAAATACAGTTGTCTATCCTCAGATGGACAATCCTGAACAGCCCATGGCTGTGCCAAGATCACAAAAAGTGCAATAAATGACACATTCATCAACTTTCTGTGGGCCAAAGTCTCATCTAAAATCTATTAGGCAGGCTCTGATGACAGCTTATCACCAACAGTGACAGGTGAAACACTAACCGTGTCAATGCTGCTAACACTGCATCGACACTGCCCGACATCCACCAGCTGGCTATTAATAAACCACGGGCTGGAGAGGAAACCCTTTTCCCTGGGTAAATGGCGAGACATGTTGCAATCCATCCTCTTACACAGACCTGCAGACCTTAACCAACCTTATCTGTGCCAAGCAGCTACCGGTATCCTCAAGTATCACCTGCTCTCTTACATTACCCACATGAAACCCAGATTACATGACTGTGCTGGGAAGTTGCAGCATGAGTTTCATCATGTCAAGCTGGCATTTTGTTTCCTTTCAGAGGCTGACAAAAAGTGATGATGTTTGGGAGAAAGAGTGTGTTTTTAGCAGTTTTATCTGATGGTTGTGAAGGTGTACAGCAGCAGTTCAAAATGAGATTATCCTTAAAAAGATGTGTTCTCAATCCAATTTAATTGTTCAACTCGGGGCAAAAGCTTTTGGTCATTAATCCTTGCAGATTATGAGGGGTTATTAGAGTGTGTCTTTGTTTCATGCCTCTCTAAATCACTCATGTTTGCTTGCAAAGAAATACTGTAATCCCTAATGTGGACTAATGCGGTTCTCTGCGTCTTTGATGTGAAAGTGGAAGCCAATCAATATGTACAATCTACAAGGCTGTGTAAAGCAGAGCCAACCTCACACGCATTATTCAGTTCACACAGGAATATACTTTCAAGCAACAGCCCAGGATTATAGGTGCATTATGCATGCACGGAGACTGCCTGTAAAATGTTTTCTTATTAGCTTTTAATGCCTTTATGATATGCTGATATTGCTTGAACATGCATCCTCTTAAACAACAGACAAAGGCTGAACATATCTGGTCGCAGATCGTCTTCTGAGCGGATGCTGCAGCACAGAACACATCCTGTCAGGCTAATTCAGTTGCACACATTTCACACCAAGAGTGGAGAACAAAGTGCTGAATAATGCTGTTGGTGTCTCTTAATATGCTGAGATAAAGGAAAGGCAATTGCTTCAGCACCAAATACATTGTAAATCTCTCAGAGGGACAAGAATTTGTTGATACTAGTGCAACACGCAGACACATTTTCAGGCAGTGCAAACAAAAGTATTGAGCTGTAATATCCAGCTTTAGAGATGTTCCCTTCATTTGAATCATTTTTAGATGAGATATTAGGCAAAACAGCCCAGTATTTCACAGTAATAAAACAAAAGTATACAAAATGCAGAAAAATAAACTTGATTTTGTGCAGCTGAATTACGCTTTCACATTCTATATTGTAAACACATGCATCAACCCCTGGATGCTCCCCAAGCTAAGAAACCAAAGGCGTGAATGAGGCTGTGCAGCCTAGCAAGGCTTAAACTAACACGTTTTTTTTTATTATTCCAGAGAAGATTTTACCATTTCCAAATATGCCAAATATATTAAACTGAGAAATGTGAATTAAATGGCGCATAAAGTATGTTTAACATTTGATAGAGAGGTAGACTTGGGAATATCCGACTCGGCGTAAAGATTAAGCAGTGCTGCCTTATTGAAGAGCTGATAAAGAATAGGATGCTTTAAGTGGAATAAGATTGTTTTTCTACCTGAAATATACTTAAGAGAAAAATAAAAAACAGGTTAGTGGATGTTAAGGAGACAACAGCGGTACAAGCAGAAATGCAATAAAAGAGAAAAGTTTCACCTAAAAGTATTTTAGGCAATAATCCAATTCCTTTCCCTTGATTTAGCTGCAACACTGCAGACCTGGTATAACGTGAAACATGATAGAGTAGGTAAACCCCCATATGTGAGCGAGCTACACAAAGGAAGTCATGCACAAGGCGCAGATCTATAAATTAATCACGCGCCAATCCTCAGCAGTGTAACTGCTGTTAGACAAACTGTTTCTCTTTAACACTATCTCCTGCTCAAGGTCGAGGAACCTAACCTTTAAATCCACCTCCACACAACACTATAGTGACTGACCTTTCACCCTGCCACGGATACTGTATTTCCAGAACCAGTTCGTGTCTGCTATGTATGTAACAGAATTAGGTTTGAGTTCCTGCTCATGAAAATTACATGACTTTAAGTTGACTGGCAGATATGTGTGTGAATTATGCATTACATGGTAAACGCTGACCTCTGTGGGTCTTACTTCCAGAGACGTTTTTCAGTTCAATACATTAAGCACTTAGGTTTAGAGGTCACGGGTTCTCAGCATCATGTGGATAAGGTAGGCATGAGTGTTTTGTTGTATCATTGATGCTGGCAGCTGTGGATTTTCATGTGCTGTTGTGAAGCATGTGCTGAGGACAATACTTAAAACTCAGCCCGGTCCCGTTGCAAAAGGTGAAACAGTCATAAAAATGTAATTTATTTGTTTAAGTATACAGACATGCATTGCCCAGTTTTTCTTCGTTGCAGTCAGAATGACTTGGACTTCAATTGGAAGACAGTTTAGTGTCTGTACCATGAATGCAACAGAAGCACTGAAGAATAAGAAAGTGGCAACTATTGTATTTCAATCCAAATCCATTATTTATAACCTGGGAGATTTGTTGGGTAAAATTTAACTAAATAATCAGAACACAACTTATACATGTAAAAGCAATTTCAAATACATGTGAACATGATACATTCAGGAGCTAAATCACTGATGCCACCGCCAACACCTCCAGCCTCCAATTTTGAAATTTTTTTTAGACCTGGAAAGCAAATGTATTTAACCACAATAACAGATTTCTCATATTTGTGGTTCACCTGCACAATGTCGCAGAAAATTAGAGCCTGATTGAGTTATCGGTGGGCCGATATTATTAGCCAGTGTTATATGTTTGCCGTCATAAATGCCAATGCCAATATTGGCATGTACGACGGCCAATAAAATTAAAAAATGTTCAAAGTACAAAAGAGACGGGAGAAACAGCTTTCAGCCATGCTACGATTGTTGATGCTGCATAGTTTGTTTACAACAGGGCACTCTGCAACATCCCTGCTGGCAACATGTGTTTGGAACACAACAAACACAGCTACACATAACCATACATAACTGTTTGGGAAGGAAATATCGGCTGATATATTGGAATATCAGATTTTGATATCACCAAATATTGGTATTGGTATGAGTCTTAGAGCAAACACAAAAACATGTAAAGAGACAAAAAACAAACAAACATCTATTTCAACCTGGGTCCTTTTACATGCTTCAGCCCACAAGCTTGTTTTCAAATAATCAATCCATAGTCAGCTATGCCATCCTCTCTCTGTCAGACCCTCCCTCACTGACACTTGTCAGGCTGGTGCAGTCTATGAATCATGAGGTCTGCCTATTATTATTATTAATTCAACAAACACACAAGCACATATATGTAGAGCTATCTTCACTGTACTCTCCCCTACATCCACCCACCAACTGTACATAACAAACACAGCAGGTGAATACATTCCAGCATGTCTACACACACCTGAGGGAGGGATTTGTTTTCCCAGCCAAGCACCAGGACATCGTGAGCCCTGACAGCAACTGCCTCAGCAACAGGGTTTCTCATGGTTTCAGCTGTAAATCAGAGCTCAGTGTTGGAAAGCAGCCCATTTTCCTGCAATTATGCAGCTAATTTCAATTCTGCTGTTTGCAGGAGTCAATTATAGTAACCCACTCCGCAGGTTTACAAGGCCTCAGCACAGCTTTAACGTGAAGCCACTTTAAATTGCAGCGAGTGCTGTTTAGCATGCATTCGTCACAGTGGTACACGCAGACGCCGCTCAAGTATTAATACAGTCATTTTCAGGGCACGAGAAAATTCAGTTAGGGGACATTTCAGATAGCTGAGAGCAACCACACAAATGTGCACACGCTGTCGAAGAACCCCTTTACACACAGAAATACACACAAACCCAAGGTGAGTTTTACACCAAGAGCTCAGATTTGTCAGTGCTCTGGGGAAGAGAGAAATGGAATAGGTCTTTTTTTTTTTTTTAATGCATTTAGAGGCCACTCCACCGTGTCACCTACTAGGTGAAGGACACACATCAGACTGTGAGCCGCTACTACAGCCAAAGCTCAGAGCTCATCATCTTTTGTGCTCTCTAGGAATAGCCACAGGGAAACGAACCAAGTATGCTTTAAAGAGGAACTATTATGTTCCATTTAAGCTCCATAATTATATTCTAGGACTCCAGCAGAGTAGCTTTGCATGATTTACATTTCAGAAAATACTTATTTATCTTATATTGGGCCTCAATATAGCACCTCTGTTCATCTTTTAAACATTTTAGCTCCTATTTTTTTTAAGACTCACTTATACGACTGCAAGTATGGCTGTGGGTACTACCTCCATTTGCCAGTGACGAAGCTTCCATGAAAATGTAACTTTAATATTAAAAAATAAAATTCTGGATTCCAATTCCATCCATACATGTTGAAGCCCAAATATGAAAGGTGCAAAGCACGAACACTAGAGCAACAAAGATTGTTCTCATTACCTGCTTATTGTGGGAGATAAAACTCTTTCAGTCACAAGCTGTATAAACCCATTGGTATATATAGCCCTGATTATAACTGTGCATAAATGAAATGTACTATAATACTGGAAGTGGAAAATGTCTGCTATCAGGAAATGCCACAGATAGCATACCAAGAAAAGGTTATTCTGCTCTAACTCTATCTTAGTGGCTCATTGCTTAAAGCCATTTCAGACATATTAAAACAGCTTGCAAGACCAGAATTATAAAGAGCAGCTTTACTACACTGGAAATATGCCTACTGTCTTCATGAAAAGTCGCAAGCCATATGGTTTGATTATCAATAAAAAGCTAACATTTCAGTAATATGTTACTTAAAGTGCTACTGACCCTTATAAATGTGTTTTAGCATTAGCCTTTATCATTAACAAAAATCCACCAAAGTGCAGACCCTCCACCACCTGGCTACGCCTCGATACCTCGATAGATATGTCTCGCTACAGTGTACAGGGACCGAATGGCCCGTAACAACAGCCCATACTTCCTTCTCCGAGTCCACAAAACACATGTAGACTGGTTGAGCAAACTTAACTTTCCACACCTTAATCAGCTAAAATTTGTGCAACTGTCTTGTGTTTATTTCTGGGATTAATTATTTTGAAATTGACTTGCTGAGACTGTGAAGGAATTCGTGAAGGAATTTATTTACATAAGCAGGTTTAAAGCCACGAAAACCTCATATTTAATACTTTGAATAACTTCAATCTGCAAACCTCCCCATCTGGTGTAGGATGTCAGAAAAAAAAAATCCACACCTCAAGTCACAGTGAGATATATAGTCATTTGCTGGCAGCAAAGTTTGATGGCAGCTCAACAGCAATTTAAATTTTCACAAGTATGATTATGTTAGTCTGGTATACTGCAGGTGTAAGCAGACAACTCTTCAACTGGAAAAGTCCCTGTTTTGACAGCTGTCTGATTTACTTAAAAATCTTTGAGGACATAACTGAATCCCTACCAGCTGCATTGACATTGTTCTATAGCTGTCCTGACATCCATAAAGCATCACACTGACTCTGGTTCTTCACTGTAATCAACCTTTCATGGTCTCTCAATGGCCTGACAGCAGTGCCGAAAGGGTTAAAGTCTGAATCAAAGAGTGCAGGGCTTGGCAAGTGCCATGAAATCCTATTTCATGATCAGGCTTTGGCATCACAGCGCTGTTTTGGATCTGGGTTTGGGCGGGTCAATACACAATCGATAGATTTCATTTCCCGTCTTCATACCTCAGCAACAGAAACCAATAAAATTCATGAGAACCCCCAAGAAGTGGACAGATACAGCTTGATTCATGCGGCAGGCAGTTTGATGGCAAGAATTTGAAGCTTGCAACAATTTGTAACATTTAGAGATTCAAACTTCACTTGGTGTATTCAAACGTGTAACACAATACTCTTAACAAGTATTAATGAATATGCGTGCTGAACAGATGCAGTTGAACTCCTGTGAAAAGATGCAAAAAAGCACACATAAAATTAGTCCCATTGTTTTTGCATTCATTCAACTGCTGAAAATAAAATTGAATCATGAATTAAAAGTTAGACTCTCATTTGCTTTCACTCACATCTGGTACCGCACTTTTTTTTCCCAAGAAGAAAATCAGAGTTTGAACAGAGCTAGCCTCTCTCTACAGTAAGCATGGATTTACACCAAATCCCCACCTCTGAAAAGATCTTTCATAGCATGAGCTCTTTCATCGCCTGCAGCATTGTAAACCTTTAAGTTGAGTCAGGAACTTAGTCTTTTATATTCTTGCCCTCAGACATGGCTCGTGCATCAATTATTCACAGCCTACTGTTTGCCAGAAGTGGGGAATTGAATTTAAGACCAATAAAAATCGTGGTTTGAACACAAATCATCAGTGATTGAACAGTGTGTGACACAGAAAGGTAAAAGCAACATTTACCTGCTATCTGTAAAAAGCTTGTTTTTGTTGGTTTTTTTTGTTTGTTTGTTTTTTAAATCAACACATACGTAGATTGGGCAAAATATAAAAAAATAACGAGAGCACAACTGTCTGCATAATGAGCATGAAATATTTGTATGTGCGAGTCGATGTGCTGGGCTCAGTATTACAGTCGAGTCATGCTGAGGTCATGAATAAGAAATCAGCAGAGGCAATTTCAGTGATCCCATATATAAATCGAACCACATAAATACAGTATGGGCTCAACTTAACTGCAATAATACAACCCAGAAAGCCCCCCCCCCCCAAACAGACTGGGGCTGTTTAAGGTTTTGATATAGTGTAATGACTTCAGTAACCTGATTGATTGCCTGAATGCATCTTAAAGCGTTTACTCCATCCTGTGTTTTATTTGAGGCAATAGAAAAGCAATAAAAGATGAGAAAGCTCCCCTTTCTCAGGAACCTCAGTACCATCCTGCTGTTGTGTAGCTTGCAGTCCACACAGTCGACTGACGCCAGGTTCAAATCATCATCTAACCTGATTACGAAGCGGCCCTGGGAAGATTTTCTCCTTTCTGAAGCTTAACAAACCCCCCAAAAAGCTTGAGAACCTCTCCTGTAGACTGTTTTTTCTTTCTTTCTTTTTATATGTATGAATCTCTTTTTTCTGTGCAGTGATGGCAGACAGATGCATTGTGACAGCCCACACACGGACAGGTATTTTTGCACTGTTCTGTCAAAGCACAAGCCACAGCGGTCCCACTACTGTGACATGAACCCACTCACAAAATCCCAGAGAAAAGCACTGTGCTGTGTGACCGCCTGCTATGGGAGAAAATATCAAGCCTGACAATACTGGCTTGATATCATAAATATAGTCAATAAAAATGCATGTTTGTGCTATATGTTTACAAACAGGAATTTTAATATAAATCATCTTTCTGTGCCCTTGAGATTGCTTTTTTTTGATAGCCTATTATAACACTATGGTTGGCTGATCAGACTTGCAAAGTGAGGGCAATCAGTATTTGCATAGGTTATAAAACAGTGGTATGTAATCAGAGCAGCCACACGTGAGGCGACTACATAATAAGACCGCAGGAAAGTAATTTTTCTTCTCTTGGGATCAAAAATACAATTAATTGTCCAACAGCTCAAATTAACTGAATTTGCTTATTGACATGTACTGTATGTGACTGGGTTCCTTGTCATCAGAGTAAGAAAATAAAAAAAATTGCCACACCTTAAAATCAAGTGTGGAAAAAAAACCAAAAAAAACCTCACCGCTAGCTTAAAGTTTAACAACTCCAAATTAGCCGGAGGGCAGTTCAAGCAGAAGGCTCTGACTGGGTTTTCATATCAAAGATGTACCTTGTGAACCTCTCGTCCTCATTATTCCAGAGCTTCACCCACCCAGAGAGTCTATTTTAGCATGTCCCAGCTTGCGCCGGTCAAACTCGGTGAGCACATTGATCGTTGTGTTAAAGGACAAGTAATTGTGGGTGAGTGGTGAGCTCTGATTGCCTCTGGGCTTCTTCAGAACCAATTTGTCTGCTTGTCACTTTAGGGCTCGTGCTCGGGGCTCGGTGTGGGGCAGGGAAGGAGCCTGACGGGAAATGTGATCTCCTGGTGACATGCTGAGTGCGTCCTCCTTGTCTGTTTGTGTGAATTTGCTTCCTGAGTGCATTATACAGTATGTGCTTCGAGGCACCAGCATCAGATACTAAGATCACTTTGTTTGAGTTATTGTTTGCAGACTTGTAGGCCATTGTGGTCTACTGTGTGAGTCAAATAGCACCCATACAGTCAAAAGGTGCACCATAGCTTTTAACCTATCCCTCCAACCTTTTTCTCATCACTTCTGTCTAAAAAAGAAGAAGACGACGATGGCACCATCTATATGACTAAGATGAAGCTGCCAGTGGGAGACATGCTAGAAGATGCACTTCAATTGGTAGCAGCAAAGTCTGGTAGCATTGAGCTCTGAGATTTACTCAAATTTTTCTTTATTTTTTGTTTTTGTCATGTACTGATGGATACTTCTGTGGGAGATGAGTTTACTCAAGAGAAGAGCTTTTTTCATTGAAATGGAGCAAATCTGGAAGATACCACCACATTCCAGCTGAGATAAAGGGGTGTTTTAGTGATTGCAGAGCTGGTGCAAATGTGAAGGCTTGGAAGTGGAGATATTAGCCCTTTCTGCCAATAGTCCATCCATCCATTCTCTTCTGCTTATCCAGGGCCGGGTCGTGGGGGCAGCAGCCTAAGCAGAGAAGCCCAGGCTTCGCTCTCCCCAGCCACCCCCACCAGCTCATCCGGAGGGACCCCAAGGCGTTCCCAGGCCAGCCGAGAGATATAATCTTTTCAGCGTGTCCTGGGTCTACCCCGGGGCCTCCTCCCGGTGGGACATGCCCAGAACACTCTTTCGGTCACTACCCAAAACTCGTGACTATAGGTGAGGGTAGGAACGTAGATCGACCGGTAAATCGACAGCTTCGCTTTTACACTCAGCTCCCTCTTCACCACAACAGACAGATGCAG